>OY776117.1:18316145-18916145 GCA_963675035.1 Allygus modestus
CATCTTAGTGAAGACACATACCAAGTTTCATCCATATACATTCATAAATAAGCGATATATAACATTTTAAGTATTTTCCATAAGAATAACATGGAGACCAAGTACCTAGGTTTGCTGCTACAGGAAACATTGGTGAAACATTCTTTTTGTGCAAACAACAATAAACCACAACCAGATCAAGCCATATACCAAATTTCGCCAGTTTATATTCATAAATAAGCAAGATATACAATTTTTCTTTTTCTCCATAAGAATAACATTAGACAACGTACTGTGTTTAGCACTTTCAATATCTCGGTAACCAATTGACGTAGAGCAATGATCAAAATACCAAATTGTTTGTTTTTTAAGCTAAATTCAATGGTATCAATTAAAATTTGATTTAAATTAAAATTACATGTGAAAACCCCAAAAAACACATTTTTGGGGTACAAAACCCCCCAAAAACCCCCCTTCGGATGGTGCGATTCATCTGGAACTCGTTCAAATAAATGGTACTTTACACATTTGTACCAAATTTCATTAAGATCGGACCTTTTTTAAGAGAGTTATCGTGCTTACGGACACATATATATATATATATATAAATATATATATATATATATATATATATATACATATATAAAAATTTGAACGAATGGTGTTTTTGGCATCTGGGGACCTAAAAATGAAAAGTTATCATGGTCTCGGGCTTAAGTCTTACCATGAGACCTACGGTAATAGCTTCTTCCCTATAGGGGAAATTCGCTAAAATGGATTAAATAAAGTTCGTAGATATGCCGCCAAAAACTCTTGTTGAAAATAATCTTTCAAGCATCTCCCATTTCGGAAAAGTGAGGGGCAAACTGGGACCTTTGTATTTTATTTTAGCTGCTAGTTTGTTTCAAGCAAGCTATTTACAGGTAATGCACAGATTTACAGCTCGTGTGGTTATGAATATTATTGTTTCATAAAAGTGGTACCATTGCTTATTTGTATACATCGTTGATTTGTTGTGTAAGTTCCTAATTTAATTAATTCTTTTATAACGACACATTGATTACGAATAAAAACCAATTATTCTTACAAAGATACGTTAGTCGGATTATGTCCAAATGACAGGAAGAGTAAAATTATTGAATACATTTATTTTGCCTATTAATATTTCCAGTAAATTGTGGATGTTTTAATCCTACTGGATAAGATACTAAAAATTAAATATTTTCTCGTGACTAATATATTTGTTCATAAGCACACCAACGGCAAGGGGTTAGTACTGTTCACTCTGGAGTCAATCACATCACACCAATTAGGAAGGTAGGACAGTTTTAGCGAATTTTCCTTATAGGGAAGAAGCTATTACCGTAGTCGGCTTGGTAAGACCTAGGCCCGGGATCATGGCAACTTTTCGTTTTGAGGTCCCCAGATGCAAAAAAACCCTTCCTTCGTTCAAAACTGTATATTTTTATTATACATATCATGTCTATAAATTTTTGTATAAACGTGTAAAGCAGCATTTATGACTATAAGTTCGAAAACCAGACAGATCTACCTATCCAAATGGGAGTTTTTTTGGGGGGGGGGTTTGTACCCCAAAAATGTTTTTTTTTTTGTTGAGATTTTTACATAACATTTTTGAAACAGTCAATTTTTAGTTTTTCCATTGGAATCAGCTTAAAAAGACGCAAAATGTAGTGTTTTTTATCATTGCTCTACGACAAATGGTTACAGAGATATTGAAAGTGCTAAACACAGTACGTTGTCCAATGTTATTCTTATGGAGAATAAGACAAATTCTATTCTTGCTTATTTATCAACTTATCCTGATGAAACTTGGTACACTGCTTCATATAATTGTAGTCTATTGATATTTGCACTAAAAACATTTAATGGCCGATAGTTCCCATAGCAGCAAACCTGCGTACTCAGCCCCATTTTATTCTTATGGAGGTTAAGTAACGTATTATCTCCCTTAAATATGAACATACAACATATGAACATAAAATTTGGTATGTGGCTTTCCCTTCTTGAGTTATATTGATATTTGTACAAAACCCCATTTTTTGTGTTTCTTGCTTCAGGGATGTAATAAAAGACGTCTTACAACACTTAAGATATATTTACACTTATACTGATTCAAATACAGACGGTAAACATATATAAAAGATGGTACTAGGCTATCGATTTCGACCAGTAATACCAGTCATCATCAGGCCAATGACAGAACTGACCAGATCAGGTCATTGGCCTGATGATGACTGGTGTGACTGGTCGAAATCGATAGCCTAGTACCATCTGTTATGTATGTTTACCGTCTGTATGTGAATCAGTATAAGTGCAAATCTATCTTAAGTGTTGTAAGACGTCTTTTATTACATCCCGTAAGTAATAACAACACGTATTATGCTAATAAAAAAGTTGTCTTGCTTCAGCAAATCTGCATAATCAGCCGCCATGTTATTCTTATGGAGAATAATAAAAATGTCATAAATCGTTTATTTATGAATGTATATTGATGAAACTTGGTATGTGGCTTTATCTGGTATTAAGATATGCGGTACATATATATGCATTGGAAATTCATTGAGTACGCAGGTTTGCTGCTACGGGGGTGTTATAGTTTTGGTTGTTTAACATACAAGTATATTTTAATACGGTAATGTCTTTTGTTAAAGCTTAGACTCTATGTTAACCCGGAGACCTTATTTCGAATAAAAATTTATTTAAAGGCAGGAATGAGATTGTAGGCTATTCAGTTAATAACAGAGTGGTAAATAATTTGAAACTAAAGGCTTTAGGGTAAAGAGAGTCTGAAAAATTCTCACTTAATAATTTTAAGGGCTATCGCGTTTTCCTGATACTAACATTTACAAGTCTGCATACTCTTGCACAGCTTGCGGCATGTCTGCTATATGTTAAGTGCTTGTATGTATTTGTTTCATAAATAACTTGTTAGAGAATTAAAGTTGTCCCTAAGTTATACTCTATTTAGTATTTACATATACAGTTGAATACATATTGTTTTATAATACAACACTGATTTATAAGCATGATAAAATATGATTTTATAACGTTCACCTTGTTAAAGCAATAATTTAGTAGCAAAATGTTCAGTGGCAGATGAGATAACTGTTTCCAGTTGCACTAATGGTCGAGACTGAGCACAACACAGCTGTTATCATTCATGAATGCTTAATGTTAGGGCGCGCTACACTTAATATAGTCTTTAGCGTCCCCTCAAAATGCTGGAATCAAACAAATAATAGTAGAGCACGCTGGTCGAAGTCGAGCAAACTTGCTGATGATTCTGAATTTACTTTACCAATCACATTGCTTTGTAATTACAGTAGTCACTACCTACATAACGTGTGGGACATCTTTCTTGAGGCCGGGCTGTATTTTGTTAATAAGACAACATTTGTTACATATAGCATTAAATTGATACAATCTTCCATAACAATTATATTACAGCTTTGAATGGAGCAGATCCCTAAGAATAGTTTAAACTATTGAAAAAAGCCACAATGAGCACTTCGACCTCTACCAAAGATAGACTAGGGGAAGGGGTGGATGCTGCCGTTGTAGAGGCCAAAGTCCATTTTGGGGTTATGTGGCAGCAAGAGTAAGTCTCTATTTTAATCTAATCTAAATTAACTTTACAGGTCTAATACTGTAAAAAAAGTATTATTCTGGATTAATGTTGTTTAAAATTGTTATTAAATTTTTCTTAGTAAACGTAAAGTGAAAGTTGACTTTAAAACTTAATATAGACAACGTTAGAATTTCGTTAAAAATAATATCCTGATACAAATTCTTAAACCGATTTGTAATTTTTTTAAGTGAAGCGGTTATTTTTGCTTGGTGATTCAGATAGTATGCAGTAAGGTGTACCAGGTACAGTTAAATATAAATATTCTGAAATTAGCCTCCTAAGGTACAAAATCAACGATATTTCAGATTCCCATTATATAAGTTGAAGTTGTAATCGGTAGAATGCGGAAGAAGGCTCATCATGTAACTTGCTCATCATGTCGATCACATTAAATGAGTAAATTAGTCTCTGGTATCGTCTCGATTCCTTCGATTTACTTCTTGCTGTTCAGCTTTGTTGAAGGATTAATTTACTTCTTAGGATTTGCCAATAATTGTTTTTCAAATTTAGTTTGAATAATTACTAATCGAAATATTTATCTGAATATACTTGAAGATTTTAAGGAAAAAAACACCCTTAATTTATAAGTTGACATAAATATTTGAAGAGTATATTTTAAAATCAGGTTTGTGATCTATTAAATAGATTTACAGAGCGATCTGTAAAGTTTAATAATGAGTTGGGAAAAATTAATAAAATTAAGGTTAAAATGTATTGAAATTTGCTTTGTATACTTACCACAAATTATTCAATTAAATCGAGGAAAACAAACAATAACGATACAATAAAAATAATTAACTATGACAATTCTGATATTTACTATAGCCGATTATTCAGAGAACGTGTGTTTTTTCATGAGAAGGAATAAGTTTTCGACGAAATTGACAGGCTGCCACGAAGCATTGACAAGCCCCCCGTCACTGCACTGAGCGTAGTCACTACGTCTGCAATGTTGAAGTCTGGTGCTTACTTCTGGTTTGGGATTGAAACTAAATAATTGGTATTGGGGATATGGAGAAATGGACTTTGAACTGAATTTAAAAATCTTATTTTAAATACTTAACACTTATAATTTATTTCATCATTAAAAATAAAGTGCTATATATTATGCGAATGGTTAAAATCTTAACGTGTTTTGACACGTTAAAACATTTTCCATTTTTAAACATTATACGAAATGTAATATATAAATACTTCCAGAGTTTAAAAATTCTATCGTTATCAAGAAAAAGTTAGGTAATTCATCTTATAAATAAAGAAATAGTATTCAATTAGTATTAAAAAATATGAATAAAATTTACTTAAATAAAGTGTATTTATTTTTATATTAAATTCATTTTCAGTCAAGAGGATGGGCCAGGATTTGGAGTATTATTTAAATTTGTATTTAGTATGCTAACGGTTATTTAGTGTGGTATTTCAATACTTTAGCTAAAAATATTTTTTATTTTATTTTAACAACTGCAGAACATAGGTTCGCCTCGATTTTGTAATAACAGTTAAGGATGGTTATATGAACAACATAAATTGGAGGACAATCAAAAACTTCCAGCAGAAATAATGAATTCTGAATCGATAAGGGAATTTTTGGATTTTCTGGCTGGAACTAAATGACTGTTTTGAAAAGTTTTGTCTGCAGAATTTTGTTGAAACTGAAGTGTGACAAACAAGGACAAAGGCGTTACAGTTAGTTTCACTTCGATTGAATTACAAACAATAAAACAAATAAGTAATAGTTTGAAATAAGATTTCCCTTCTGATGTTAAGATGTTTATTCCCTTCTGACCTTATGAGTTTAAAACCTTAGTTGAGAAAACTGTGATTTCACCAACATTGCATTCTATCGAGAAAAAAAACTTGTAAAACGATCCAGCATGCATTTCACGACTCGGAAACATGCCATTCGAGCTTTAACAATGAACGTCTTCCTTTAAAACTATCTGTCTTTGTCTTGAATCCTCGGTCGACATTTTACATGGGACTCTTGAACAATGAGCTGCTCTCTTCAAATAGTCTTTTTTAAATGGAAAAGAAAATGTAGCATTCCGTATTAGAAAAACTATCATCGCCCAAAATGTATCAAAAATCGCCCTAAATCACTCTCCATTAGGAATAGAAAGTGTGAAATAAATTACTATTATAGTTTTTCAGTTTAATTATTTGTTTAAAATGTTTAAATGTCTTAATGAACATGGAGTGGGGTGGTACAAAACTGTCTCTTAACCTATAAATTTCCGTAAATTTTGAGTTAAAGAAAACATGTTTTTAATTTGTTTGTACAATGTGTAAAATAAACGTTTAATTATTTTACAAGTAATACAATAGTATTGTAATTATCAATAAAGCAGTGACATATTCAAAAAAGTTGTTCAGCAAGCATGTACCATTGTATAAGAAAAATGCATAAAGGCCATGCTGTTAATCTATATCAGTAATTACTATATTTTGCTAAAATATTACTATGGATAACCCTCAATTTAAAAATTAAAAGGCGTATATAAAAAGTCAATAAACATAACAGCTGTAACAAAGTTATTTATGGTTGAATAGCCTCCAAAGCTGATAAATAATAAAATAAGGTTACTTTACCTCCATCTTCAGCTTTAAAACGATCCCTGGCGATCATCTACTGGCCGGTAAGCGTCAGCGCACTTTGTTTAAAAGTGTTTTCCTTCGTATTGTTTTGTATGGTTTTTGTATATTTTAACTTTTGATGACCGATTAATGTGAACTTTTGTAAAATTGATTTCAACCTGATGACGGAGTTTTGATTGTTTTAAAGCTGAAGACGGAGGTAAAGTAACCTTATTTTACTGTAACAAAGGGAAAATTAAAATACTTGGGGTTAAAAATATGGCTCTAAATTAACGTGGTTCAAGAACCAGCCTGTTTTGTTTCATTTTTGAGAGCTATCCAATCAGTCTGACTTTTACATAGTATGTATGCACGTTTGACATCTTTTATCATCATAATTAGCTTTTTTGAATGTTTAAGCTGCACAAAAACAATTACTTTAATAACATAGTATACATTTTGAACATAGTTATTAAAACATTTCTAAGTAAAAGTATGCAAATGTAATTAAATGACATTCGTCTCACGAGTCTCGTGATTATGGTACTACAAACACCAGTCTAACAGTAACAGGTCTAACAGTCTAACAGTAACAGTAACAGTAACAATAACAGTAACAGTAACAGTAACAGTCTAACAGTAACAGGTCTAACATTCTAACAGTAACAGTAAAAGTAACAGTAACAGTAACAGTCTAACAATAACAGGTCTAACAGTCTAAAAGTAACAGTAAGAGTAACAGTAACAGTCTAACAGTAACAGGTCTAACAGTCTAACAGTAACAGTAACAGTAACAGGAACAGTAACAGTCTAACAGTAACAGTAACAGTAACAGTAACAGTCTAACAGTAACAGGTCTAACAGTCTAACAGTAACAGTAACAGTCTAACAGTAACAGTAACAGTAACAGTAACAGTAGCAGTAACAGTCTAACAGTAACAGGTCTAACAGTCTAACAGTAACAGTAACAGTAACAGTAACAGTCTAACAGTAACAGTAACAGTAACAGGTTAGACTGGTGTCGCCAGACCTCTTGCAGGTGAGGAAATGCCTCCAGAGCTGCGCTAATGAGCGAGGCACAGAAAAACACAGCTATTACCATTTATGAATGCTTAATGGCGCGGAGCGCTACACTTGATGGCAGGTTTAGCACTACTTAATCTGCTTTTATTTTCAGAAGTAGGTTGGTAGACAGTGGGAGGCAAAACGTTGTTGTACATGAAAATATACAATAACAATAATTAGTTTTTTAGATTGTGGGGAATCATAATAATTTATATATCTTAGATTTGTGGTGTAAACATCCTATGTGAATAGAAATTCGTACGGTCTAAAAGAGTTTCCTATCGAAGAATTTAAACGGAACACAAAGTGTAGTTTTATTAATATTGAAGTTTTTATTACAATTTGATATTTATCATGATGTTTATTCTATGCTGCAAAGTATTATGTTGAGGAATAAAAATGAAAATGGCATAAAAGGGTATGCACCGAGGAGAAAATATGTCATGGAGTTTTATAAGCCAAGACGGATTTACTAGCTTTTTACAGCTTAACATTGTTCGTCAGAAGTACACTATTTCTTTTACGGTTTTCGTTATTTTGCCGCATGATTCTGGTATATTTTCCATTGAATTTTTCATTTGTTTAAAATGGTAAATTTTTCTTGATTTATTTGGCAAACTTATTTTTTATGAAATAAAACGATTTTAAAACCAACATAAATTTATTTTAAATTGAAACTCAACTAATTTTACGTTGTTTATATTTTTTTATATAATGACCAAATTACTTAAATTTCATGTATACATTTGTTTAACATCATAGTGATGAGATTTAGTAAATAAAATTTGAATAAAGTAAAATTTATAATTATTATTTTAAAATTTTTGTTTAAATTTGGTGTCCACGTGTTATTAATTCCAAAGTTTTGTTTACTAAAAACTATTTTCTCTGAATAAGTCATGAACGCTAGTGTACCTAAATATCCTCTTGAATTTATATAGTATGTCCTTGTGCCAAAATCATTGTATTATTTACATTTTATATTATTTTTCGCACACTAGTGATGTTCTAAGTCACATAATATCTCTTTGCCATTTCTAACTTATATAATGTTGTTTAAATAATTTTTCAAGAAATTATATTATTCAACCCTTGTATACGTGATTAAAATCTGATCACTGGATATCGTAAATAACACAGCGCAGCATGCAGGAATGCCAACAGCAGTGCTACAACGGTGGAATTCAAAAAAGGTACACACTTTAAAAATATGCCACGTAATAAACATTAAAGCTAATAATTTTAGAATAGGATTGCAAATTTAATATTGATTATTTGTGTTTAGTAATACATAAAACTCGCAATAACGATTGATTTTTAATTTATTTTTACGATAACGACAGGCCTTTTTTAATGCTTTAAGTGTTTAAATCTAAAGTACGTTACGTAAGGTCAGGCAACTCCTCACAATATCATGTGAACTCTACTTACATCTAACTATCAACACTTTATAGCAAACTGGCCTACCAGATTTTGTTTTTATATTCAAAATTTGCTAACGTAAACACTGGAAGCGATAGGCGAAGTAAAATAAAAAACTTTAAAATAATTAACAATTGAACAAACTTGATTAAAAAAAAAAAAAACTTATACAATGAGTGAAGTCTGGAGATGACAGAACTACCTTATTCACAGAGGATACATATTAAAAATATACTGAAAGATGTAAAATTTCTTTAGATTGTAAATGAAAGCTTAAATAATAAATCATAGCTAAAACCATGTACTGATGAGGTGATAATTGTTGTATTTTCTTGGGTTAGGCTGCTAGCAAATGCAGAAAGCGGGTAAATAGAAAATAGGAAATATTAGTACACGGAAAACTTAAATTTGAGTTGCAACCGGTAGGAAAAAGCTAATAATAGTCAGTAAAGTAGTCTTTGCAAGTGTATTAAATGAGACTAAACTAGTCGAACTTATTTTGGTATAATAACCACTTTTAAGTAGAACATTTGTAACTACACAAAAAAGAGTAGAAATCTTATGATTACGCTCTAAAAATAAAAATATTCACATGAGAGGAAAACAACTTGTAAACGCCTATAATATATCGAAGTAGGTTTGTAATATTGGTGAGCAGCGGTCGCACTGTGTTGGGCGGTGTTGAGCCCGAATATTGCCTGGGTGAGGACCGCGACTGTTACAATAGTGGAGCTCACAGCACTCTGAGCTTGTCCACGAACGGTCTACAAGGATGTTATAACATGGAATAAAATATAAAGTAAAATTACTATACTATACTACACTAAAAATACTATAAAACCTACATTAATGACTTCATTGCATGTTAGTTAAAGCTTGTTTTATTACATAAATTCAACTTAAAGTTGGGTGAAAAAATAGCAAGACGTATCTTCGTTTGATGAAATACCTTATAGCAATTTGAATCCACGTTGAAAAATAGGATCATTTCAAGCCATATAATGTTTAAAATGCTTATAAATAAAAAAAATATTAAAATTGTTAGCACACAGAAAGAATTATACAAGAGAATATTGGTGATTTATTATAAGAGGTTATATACAATAAGCTATACAAATAGTTTCTATATTTTTCCTAAAATTTCAAATGAATGTTTAACCACGGTCTAAAATATTTAATCAGTTTTATTTTAGTGAGCCCAAGGACTTTTGGAATTATTAACTTATCTCCTAACGTTCTGTTGAAAATATTATATATATTCTAACCAAATGTACAGATAAAAAAAAGCTGCTAGAACTTAGCATAATTGATATATAATTTAAATAGAATCTAATGGTACAGTGTAACTGCATCTTTTAATTTGTTCAATTCTAAAATTTTGAGTGTGATATACTTAATAAGCTGATTTTATAATATTCATTCTTTGTTTATCTTTTAAAATGTCATATGTGTTTTTTTGTTATTTATCTCAGTTTCGAGATAAAGTATTTATCTCAGTTTTGTTATGTATGAGATTCGAGTTGACGTAATAAAATGAAATCTATATAATTTGTATTATTTCGTTATTTTACATTTGCTGCTGAGGACATGTCAAAACGAAATAAAAGGCAGAATGATGTTGAGGAAGACACAAATCTTACAGTTAACAGTAAACAATACATTACATTTAGTTCTGACAGATTCGATCCAGAGGAAGAAAAATGGGACTATTATTTTCAACGCTTTCAAATTGAAATGTCTATTCATAACATTACAGTGGGAACATTAAACAACAACATTTAACATTTCAATAAATATAAACATACACACTATAAATAAAAGGTCACTATTACTCTGTTATTAGGAGCGAATAAATCATACTACGGGCAGGGAGGGGATGGTGAGGGAGGGGGGAGTGGGCTCCAATCTGCGCTAAAGGTCAAAGGTCAAAAATGGCTCGATGTGTGTCCATATTAGTACTACATCATAAACCAGGTCGCTGCAGCAAGCTCATTACCACTGCCATACACACTGTAGTCACTGCACGATTACTCTTTTATTAGGAGCGAACAAATCGTACTACATCATAAACCAGGTCGCTGCAGCAAGATCATTACCACTGCCATACACACTGCAGTCACTGCACTATTACTCTGTTATTAGGAGCGAACAAATCGTACTACATCATAAACCAGGTCGCTGCAGCAAGCTCATTACCACTGCTATACACACTACAGTCACTGCACTATTATTCTTTTATTAGGAGCGAACAAATCGTACTAGATCATAAACCAGGTCGCTGCAGCAAGCTCATTACCACTGCCATACACACTGCAGTCACTGCACTATTACTCTTTTATTAGGAGCGAACAAATCGTACTACATCATAAACCAGGTCGCTGCAGCATGCTCATTACCACTGTCATACACACTGCAGTCACTGCACTATTACTCTTTTATTAGGAGAGAACAAATCGTACTACATCATAAACCAGGTCGCTGCAGCATGCTCATTACCACTGTCATACACACTGCAGTCACTGCACTATTACTCTTTTATTAGGAGAGAACAAATCGTACTACATCATAAACCAGGTCGCTGCAGCATGCTCATTACCACTGTCATACACACTGCAGTCACTGCACTATTACTCTTTTATTAGGAGAGAACAAATCGTACTACATCATAAACCAGGTCGCTGCAGCATGCTCATTACCACTGTCATACACACTGCAGTCACTGCACTATTACTCTTTTATTAGGAGCGAACAAATCGTACTACATCATAAACCAGGTCGCTGCAGCATGCTCATTACCACTGCCATACACACTGCAGTCACTGCACTATTACTCTTTTATTAGGAGCGAACAAATCGTACTACATCATAAACCAGGTCGCTGCAGCAAGCTCATTACCACTGCCAAACACACTGCAGTCACTGCACTATTACTCTGTTATTAGGAGCGAACAAATCGTACTACATCATAAACCAGGTCGCTGCAGCAAGCTCATTACCACTGCCATACACACTGCAGTCACTGCACTATTACTCTGTTATTAGGAGCGAACAAATCGTACTACATCATAAACCAGGTCGCTGCAGCATGCTCATTACCACTGTCATACACACTGCAGTCACTGCACTATTACTCTTTTATTAGGAGAGAACAAATCGTACTACATCATAAACCAGGTCGCTGCAGCATGCTCATTACCACTGCCATACACACTGCAGTCACTGCACTATTATTCTTTTATTAGGAGCGAACAAATCGTACTACATCATAAACCAGGTCGCTGCAGCAAGCTCATTACCACTGCCATACACACTGCAGTCACTGCACTATTATTCTTTTATTAGGAGCGAACAAATCGTACTACATCATAAACCAGGTCGCTGCAGCAAGCTCATTACCACTGCCATACACACTACAGTCACTGCACTATTACTCTGTTATTAGGAGCGAACAAATCGTACTACATCATAAACCAGGTCGCTGCAGCATGCTCATTACCACTGTCATACACACTGCAGTCACTGCACTATTACTCTTTTATTAGGAGAGAACAAATCGTACTACATCATAAACCAGGTCGCTGCAGCATGCTCATTACCACTGCCATACACACTACAGTCACTGCACTATTACTCTTTTATTTGGAGCGAACAAATCGTACTACATCATAAACCAGGTCGCTGCAGCAAGCTCATTACCACTGCCATACACACTGCAGTCACTGCACTATTACTCTGTTATTAGGAGCGAACAAATCGTACTACATCATAAACCAGGTCGCTGCAGCAAGCTCATTACCACTGCCATACACACTGCAGTCACTGCACTATTACTCTGTTATTAGGAGCGAACAAATCGTACTACATCATAAACCAGGTCGCTGCAGCATGCTCATTACCACTGTCATACACACTGCAGTCACTGCACTATTACTCTTTTATTAGGAGAGAACAAATCGTACTACATCATAAACCAGGTCGCTGCAGCATGCTCATTACCACTGCCATACACACTGCAGTCACTGCACTATTACTCTTTTATTAGGAGAGAACAAATCGTACTACATCATAAACCAGGTCGCTGCAGCAAGTTCATTACCACTGCCATACACACTGCAGTCACTGCACTATTACTCTTATATTAGGAGCGAACAAATCGTACTACATCATAAACCAGGTCGCTGCAGCATGCTCATTACCACTGCCATACACACTACAGTCACTGCACTATTACTCTGTTATTAGGAGCGAACAAATCGTACTACATCATAAACCAGGTCGCTGCAGCATGCTCATTACCACTGTCATACACACTGCAGTCACTGCACTATTACTCTTTTATTAGGAGAGAACAAATCGTACTACATCATAAACCAGGTCGCTGCAGCATGCTCATTACCACTGCCATACACACTACAGTCACTGCACTATTACTCTGTTATTAGGAGCGAACAAATCGTACTACATCATAAACCAGGTCGCTGCAGCAAGCTCATTACCACTGCCATACACACTGAAGTCACTGCACTATTACTCTGTTATTAGGAGCGAACAAATCGTACTACATCATAAACCAGGTCGCTGCAGCAAGCTCATTACCACTGCCATACACACTGCAGTCACTGCACTATTACTCTGTTATTAGGAGCGAACAAATCGTACTACATCATAAACCAGGTCGCTGCAGCATGCTCATTACCACTGTCATACACACTGCAGTCACTGCACTATTACTCTTTTATTAGGAGAGAACAAATCGTACTACATCATAAACCAGGTCGCTGCAGCATGCTCATTACCACTGCCATACACACTGCAGTCACTGAACTATTACTCTTTTATTAGGAGAGAACAAATCGTACTACATCATAAACCAGGTCGCTGCAGCAAGTTCATTACCACTGCCATACACACTGCAGTCACTGCACTATTACTCTTTTATTAGGAGCGAACAAATCGTACTACATCATAAACCAGGTCGCTGCAGCATGCTCATTACCACTGCCATACACACTGCAGTCACTGCACTATTATTCTTCTATTAAAGCTCTGCTCTCTATTCATGTTCTGACATGAATGTTGTTTTGCTTATTCATCAATATGTTCTTTGTCGGATTTAATTTAAACTTTTATAATTTAGTTCAAACAAGAGTGGATTAATAATTTGTACGTTTTAATTAAAGATAGCAGAACGGGTTGCATACATTAAAACACAAAAGCTACTGTAGGTTTATTTCTTCAAAAATTATGATTTAAGGTTTGAAATTTATATTTAAAAGTTTTACCACACTTTAAATTATACAGAGTCATTATTCAATGCAATATCAACATTTGCATCCTACTAGATAACTGTTTTTCTTCAGGTTTATAGAAAAACGCCAGCATGGCAGTTTATATCTGGTTGTAGAAAGATAATAATTTCAATATTAAACAAAATACTCCGTCACAGCAAACCTGCGTACTCAGCGAATTTCCAATGCATATATATGTGTCTCAGTACTACATAGAGCTATTTACCAAGTTTCACAAAAATACATCCATAAATAAGTGATGTATAGCATTTTATTTATTCTCCATAAGAATAACATTAGGGTTGAGGACGCAGGTTTGCTGCAACGAGGAAGATAAGTAATGTGTTTTTTTCAATTATAAATACAACTGAACCAGGTGAAGCTACATACCAAGTTCTCTTAAAGTAGGTTCATAATTAAGGGAGATATACAACTTTACTTATTCTCCATTTGAATAACATGGGGGCCGAGGATGCAGGTTTGATGCTACGGGAACTATCAACAAAAAACTTGTTTTTTGTACTAATATCAATATACCACAACTAGTTGAAGCCACATACCAAGTTTCATCAATATACATTCATAAATAATCAAGATATAGAATTTTATTTATTCCTTATAAAGATAACATTGGACAACGTACTGTGTTTAGCACTTTGAATATCTCTGCAACGGTTGGACGTAGAACAACGATTAAAACGCCAAAAGGTTTGTTTTGTTGAGCTAAACACATTAATAAACAGAAATGTGAAGTTTTTAGTAAAACTATCTGAGAGAAATCTAAAAACCTTTTTCCCATAAGATTAACATGGGACACGTTTTTTTGGATTTTCACCACAACCACTTAACCAAGGTTAATGATTCAAGATACTAAATTGTTTTTTTAAGTTCTTTAAAATGGCTATAATCAAAATTGAGTGTTTTTAACATTTTGGGGTCAAATTTGCAAAAAACAGATTTTTGGAAAATTGTAAACCCCCATAAAACCCCCTTCCCATAGTGCGATCAATCTGGTTTTCGAACTTAAAGTCATAAATGCTACTCTCCACATTTGTACCAAATTTCATCAAAATCGGGTGTTTCTTTCAAAAGTTATCGCGGTAACGGACACATACACACATATATATACTATATATATACATATATATATATATATATATATATATATATATATATATATATACATACATATATATAAATTTGAACGAATAGTGTTTTTGGCATCTGGGGACATCAAAACGAAAAGTTATCATGGTCTCGAGTAGACCCTCCGAGAGGATAAAACAAATTGACCTTGAACGATGACGTCATCGGCGCCCACGTGCTGATCACGTGTCCTAACCTAACTTTAGACCACGTGTGTTAACCACGTGTTTTTTCCCGCGCTTTTTCAAGATGGCGGCGTCCATGTGGTCGACCACGTGTTCTAACCTCACTTTTGACCACGTGGACTAACCTTACTTATGACCACGTGTTTTCTCCCGCGCTTTTACAAGATGGCGGCGCCCACGTGGCGGGAAACCTTTTTTGATCACGTGATTCAATATGGCGACCCAGATGACTGAAAAAAATATACTGTATAGATAATTAGCCATTATACCATCGTACCAAATTGCACTTCGATTGGTTAAAAAATACGCCCAGGAAAAATTCCCAAATATTGGGGGTCGAAGTGTTTTGCGTAACGATTGCGAGGTAACCGTGAGGGTTGGAGCCTAGAATAAAATGTTAAAAAATACTACGTAGTAAGGTCCTGCTATACACCAATTTTCAGAATTTTGACTCAAGTAGTACGGTAGCTACAGTGTCTTTAGCATAGGGGTTGATTGAGGAACTATAAAGGGTTGATCGTTGGCTTTGATGCCTAAATAAATTAGAGTGCACCTAATACTACCTACATACCGAATTTGAACTCTCTCAGACTTCCAACAACCGAGCAATACGTATAAATCCGTTTAGGGTTGTTTTCACCCCCCATCAAAAATTCGAGTATTTTCATACGATTTGATGTTAATTACGCTAGATTCTCAAGTCTCAGACGATTCCGACAAGATTTTGCCATTTACTTGTTAGGGGGTGTTTTAAGGGTAGTTCACCCCTAGAAGGTATAAAGTGGTAAAGCGATACAGAGTATACACCCCCATACGAAGTTTCAACCCAAACGTAACCTAAATAACGAAGATATGCAAAACTAACTGTTGCAACTTAAACGAGCAGCGTGCAGTAGATGCAAGTCGAAACAAGAACGGACAGTATACCAGAAAAGTTCAAAGGATAAATTCCCAGACATGTCTGGCTGGAACCCCGCCAACCGTCAGTTTATCACCGAAACAATTTACTGCTTCTTTATACCTGCAATTATCTTGAGCCCGCCTCGTTATGGATTCAATTCGCATTCCCCGCCGTCTGGAACCACACCCTGCAATTACCATCAGTACCAGTTGCAATTTATGGAGCTGTTAACTGCATTCCCAGTCGTCTGGGACCGCACCTTGCAATTATTCCGTGTATGTAGCCAATTTAGCAAGATTGTATCGGTCGTTAATCAACCAGGTTAGAGTGTGGGATAATGGACAACGCCCAGGATCCTGCACGGTATATAAGGTGCGACCGGCATCAGTTCTTCACTTCATCCTCCGGTCCTGTTACAGTCAGCAGTGGGTTCACTTTAGTATCAAGTGTTCTTTCACACTCTTGTGTCTCAGGTTAGTGATATTTTTCTTAACGTTTATTATAGTGATAGTTTCTCTTCACTCTTCTGTATCTCAGGTTGGTAATAATTAATAGTCACTATTATTATCTAGTATTAACTGTTAATCAGTTGTTCAGCCCAAATATTATTTTTAAATGAAAAAACGTGTATCGTTTCCAAAATCCGTTGTGACGGGTGTGGTTTGGTTGCAGGTGGAAGATAGACGGTCACTGTGGGAACAAGAAGCCAGAGATAGAGTGAGGTTTCATAGACGAATAGAGCTCGTAGGACAAATTCTTAAGCCTGTTCTTTTAAAAAAGTTACAGGAAATATACAACAGTTATACCATCTAGAATACTTTAGTAATTCAAAATTATTTTATTCAACAGTTATTTCAAGCAGCAAAAGCTGAAACAAACAAGTTACATAAACCTTTAATTTTGCGCACATCTCTAGAGTTATCTATCAAGGGTCGCCGAGGTTAATATAGTTTCCTGTTGTGCAATCATCTCTTTGCTTTCTATCTAAGGTCACTAGGGTTAACTTGTCCCCTCTTTTGATAGCGGAATTATTAGTTTTGTATTATAATTAGGGTATTATTTGATTGCGGCCTGAAGTTAGCCATTGTAGTTTAATCATTTAAATTAACCCCTACATAACTTAGTCGCATAGGTCACCCCTTTATATACAGTTGTCCAAATCAGAAAGTTATCCTTTTGCTGCTAGCTTTCAAGCGATACATACTCAAAAGTTGTTTCCCTTGATTTTTATAATTTTAGTTAACATTTTTTAAATACTTTATTTTTCCTTCTTTGATCAGTTGTCATGCATCCTGTCCATGTTGTTAACACCAGTGAAACGTACGTTAGACGTTTCAGAGTGCACGGTACTAGGACCACTTTTAAATTTAACAGTCCTCCGGAAGGAGTGGCTGAACTCGATTGGCTCAGAACGGGGTTTTCTAGTCTTGTTGATAAAATGAAAGCCGAGGCTTCGGAAGGGGATCAGCTTGGGTTTACCTTACGCAGCTTAAATTTAAGAAATAAAGAGCCCGGATACGTTGCGTTCCGACCTGCTTCTGAGGTTGATGGAGATATCCTTTGGGAAATTTTCGGGGGTATTGTTCAGAGTAACGCCGACTCCATCACCTCAGCGGACACTTTCCAGGTCGAGTGCACACGTGTCAATCTCCCTGTAGGCACTGGTAGGATCCGTCCAGGTAGGTTTAATTCTTTTAATGAAGAATGTCACAAACGGAGGGGCATTATCGTTATTAAAAACACTGACAATCTGTGTCTCCCTAGAGCGATCGTTGTGGCAAAGGCAAAGGTGAAGAAAGTACAAGGTTACAACCTAATTCTGATGGACAGACGTAACAGGCAAACGATCAAGGCAAAGAAATTAATGCAGAAGGCTAGGGTGGAAATAGGTGAAGAAGGAGCAGGAATTCACGAATTGACACAGTTCCAAGACCATCTAAAAAAATATAAGATCACCGTGTACAATTACGATAAAAGAGGCCGAGACGTTTACTTTGAGGGGAATAACCCTGATGCCCAGTATAGAATAAATCTACTATTTCATAACGGTCATTTCAACGTTATAACATCGCTGACTGCTGCCTTTGCCTGCGCACACTATTGTGAAGCCTGCCATATCCCCTATGATCATAAAGGGGACCACAGATGCACCAACCTTTGCCCAGCCTGTCAGACTGTCTCTCCACCCTGTGTAGAAGAAAATGGCGGGATATCTTGCACAGATTGCAACATGAAGTATAAGAACCAGATATGCTTCATGGCTCATAAGACCGAGCGCTGCAAAACTGTCAGGAAATGTTTGGAGTGTGAAAAAATTATCAACCTAAGGTACAGGAAATCAGATCATGTCTGTGGTGAGGTGTTCTGTGTAATCTGCAGAGATTTCATGCCTCCTGACCACCAATGTTACATGAAGGTGGACAAATCTGTCCCTAAAATCAAAGACTCCGTGTACGTATTCTTCGACTTGGAGACACGTCAAGATGAACCCCTGGCTACTGACCCTGATTCCAAAGTTCACATTGTCAATCTGTGTGTCTCGCAGCAATATTGTTGGAAATGTATTGAGGGCGATGAATGTGACACTTGCGTGAATCGTACAAGAATATTCAGAGAAGATCCAGTGGCTAGATTTGTTGATTACATCATGGAAACTCGCCAAAAATTCAAAAATGTCTGCGTGATCGCCCACAATGGCCAGGGGTTCGATTTTCAATTTATTCTTAAATACGTCATTGAACAAACTAAATTCACCCCCGAACTTATAATGAGAGGTACAAAGGTTATACTGATGGAATTTGACAATGTACGCTTCATAGATTCATTAAACTATTTCCCAATGTCCCTGTCTGAACTCCCCAAAGCATTCGATCTTCCTCCGGAGAAAAAGAAAGGTTACTTCCCTCATCTGTTCAACACAGTTGAAAATCAAAATTACGTTGGTCCTATTCCTGCTATGGAGTTTTACTGTCCCGATTCCATGTTCAAAAAGGCCTACGAGGACTTTGAAAACTGGCACATTGAACAGATGAGTCAAAATTACGTCTTTGATTTCGAAAAAGAAATAATTGAGTATTGTGTTTCTGACGTGGAAATTTTAGCCCAAGCGTGCATCAAGTTTCGAAAGCTCTTCTTGCAGGAATGCAGGGTAGAGCCTTTTCTTGAGTCAGTTACGATCGCGAGTGCTTGTAACAAAGCGTTCAGACGTAACTTTTTGAAACCCAACACAATTGGCTTGATTCCAAAGAACGGCTATCGCATGGTTGACAACCAGTCGGCTGTTGCTCTGCAATGGTTGACTTGGGAGGAAGACCAGCGAGATGTGACGATTCGACACGCTGGGCGGGGGAGAGAAGCCAAAATTGCAGGAATGAAGGTTGACGGATTTGATGGGGAACGAGTTTACGAATTCCAAGGGTGTTACTTCCACGGTTGCCCTAAATGTTTTCCCTATAAACGAGAGGAGCCTCTGAAGGAGGACCCCTCTGACAGCCTGCATCTCAGATACGAAAGAACTAAAAACAAAATTCAAAAGTTGTCTGAAACCCCCTATGAGATTGTTGAGATGTGGGAGTGTGTGTTCAACAAAATTAAACGCGATAACAATCTGACGTACTTGAACACGCTACCGATCTTAAATTCTCTCCCCTTAGAACCTCGTAACGCTTTCTTTGGAGGAAGGACCGGAAATGCAAAGACCTACCACAAATGTGAAGAAGGAGAGTCTATTCAATACGTAGATGTATGTTCACTGTACCCCTACGTTTGCAAGAGAGGTCACTACCCTCTAGGACACCCCACTGTGCATGTAGGGGACAGAGTATGCCGAGAGCTTGGATTGAACGTAAACGGTATCCTAAAGTGTAAAGTTCTACCACCGCTTGACCTGTATCACCCTGTGCTCCCAACAAGAATGAACAGCAAACTGATGTTCGTGCTGTGTAGAAAATGCGGGGAACATATGAACCAAGAAGACTGTCAGCACAGCAGTGACGAAAGAGCTCTGACCGGTACCTGGACGATGGATGAGTTGAGAAAGGCAGTAGACAAAGGATATGTGATTCTGGATATGTATGAGATGTGGGAATACAAAATGGCGACATATGAGGACGGAGGGCTCTTCACTGACTTTATAAATAAATTTCTCAAGATCAAACAAGAGGCATCAGGGTATCCTGCATGGTGTGTGACGCAGGAAGACAAGAATAAATACGTCAAGGATTACCAAGATCACGAAGGAATAAGTCTGGACCCCACCAAGATTGAGAAAAATAGCGGGTTAAGATCTCTAGCCAAATTGATGCTAAATTCGTTCTGGGGCAAGTTTGGCCAGAGGGAAAACCAGACAAAAGCGTCACTGATTAGAGACCCTAAGGACTTTTTCGCCTTGATGACAACGCCGGGGATACAGGTAAATACAATTCGAGAGTTAAACGAAGAGGTGCTACTGGTAAACTGGCAAAACATCGACGAAGTAGGTGAGTCGCTTCGGACAGTCAACGTAGTCCTGGCAGCATTTACTACAGCACAGGCGAGACTTAAGCTTTACGAGTATCTTGAAGCTCTTGGAGGTCAGGTCCTCTATTATGATACCGACTCTGTCCTCTACATTTACAAAAACGGGTTGTACAGGATCTCTACTGGTGACTATTTGGGAGAAATGACCGATGAGTTAGCCAGCGAATACGGTCCGGGCTCCTACATTGTAGAGTTTGTTTCCGGTGGTCCTAAGACCTATGCATACCTGGCGTGGTCAACAAACAAAAACAAGTTTGTAGAAGTATGCAAAATTAAAGGTTTAACACTTAATTTGAACACCTCAAAACAGTTGAACTTTGAACAACTGAAAAAAATGATTCTTAGTGAGACGAAACTGACTGTTGAGACGACTGAACGTAGAATTAGACGAACCAAAGATAAAAACATTATAACTACCACGGAAAAGAAACTTTTCAAGGTAACAGGACCAAAAAGGAGGCATGAAGGTGAATTTGACACCCTTCCTTTTGGTTACAAAAAACAGCCAAGGCAATCCTAACCTGTATCCGTTCTCCAACATCTTCCTCCTCCTTAATCATACTCATTAAACATCACACAATCATTTTTGCTGCTCATTAATAAGAGCAAACTGGTGGGGGTACTGATAAACTCTCTTTGAACTCTCATACGCAATCAGTCTTTTTAGCGTGCCCGCTGTGTTATCATGTCCCGAGTAAAATCCTTGTTTGAATTGTGCACACTTCGTATTCACCATGAGGGACTTATATATTGTGTGCTCGATTTTAAATATCTAAATCTGCCCCCATTAATATTTGATTATTTCATCGAACTCGAGTATAACTCACTTGTTCAATGGATGAATAACGGGGATGAACCTACTTTTTATCTACCTGTTTCAACGTTATGCGATTGTGTCTCGTTTCCAAATTCTTTAGATCATTACAAAACTCTAATTTACTCTTCAGATAAAGAACCATGTCACAAAAACCTTCCGAGATTATTACCACCGCTACGTTTCACCGGGATGAGTGTTTGTGAAGGTCTAGTAGAGTAGGGTGACCTACTCGAATGTTCCTTGGCCGTGGGGAATCACTCGACGTGAAGGCAGACTTTCAAAATTCCATGACTATCTAAGATAAAACAGGTCGAACTTAGATGTAAACAAGACCAGGGTTTGGACCGTTCCCTATCAAAACGTTGGAGGGTTGGTCTCAAAGACTGGAAAAATGTGTTTCCCCCTCGATTCCCACGGCTTGTCTGAGGGCTTAGTAAATTGAGTCACTCAGCTTCACACCTGAGTGGCTCCTTTGAACGGCTCTATATGTGTGAATGTATTCCGGATGAAACGTGGTGTTGGTAGTAGTGTCTCTTTCGCGGAAATACCTGACCTTAGGCGACAAAAGAAAAAATGGTCGTCGGCCACGATGGTTGCTGGCGGCCCCTAAGGTCAGAAGGGAGGTGAGGTAGCTCACCACTGCACACAGCGAAGGCAGGGGCTGTGTGGGTATTATGTAGGGTTTGCCGGTCTTGCCGGTGATCCTCGCATAATACCAGGGGGGCGGAGACGGCAACTAGTTTGTTTTTGGAGGCCGTCACGCATCTGCGGCGGTGGAGGGGCCGCAGAATCCCGGGGGGTCAAAATAAAAAAGTAAAAATCCCCTGTAAATTACCAGTGTAAAAATGGATGTCAGGAAGACAATAGCTGATGAACTGCACAAACAGGCGCGTAAAAATTTCCCTAGACGTAGGGTGGCTTTGAAAGGTATTAAGGACCTTTATCAGGCGGATTTAGTTGAAATGCAACCTTATGCGAAATTGAATAAAGGGTACAGGTACATAATGACGATAATAAATTGCCTGACTAAATATGCATTTGCGGTGCCACTAAAAAACAAGACAGGGCCTGAGGTGGCCAAAGCTTTAGAACCTATACTCGCGAAACACAAAATGAAAAACTTTCAAACTGACGATGGTACGGAATGGTTTAATCAATACGTAGCCAAGGTTATTAATGAGTACAAAATAAACCATTACTCTACATATTCGGAACTTAAAGCCAGTATAGTTGAGAGATTTAATCGAACTCTAAAGACACGTATGTGGAAACTGTTCACAGCTAGAGGTACACACGAATGGTTAAACCTTTTACCAGACATTTTAAAATCTTACAATAACACAAAACATAGAACAATAGGGATGAAACCTAAAGATGTTAAACAAAAACACGTCAAAGATATCCTGGCTAGGATCAATAAGACTAAGTCTGTAAAGTATAAGCCTAAGTTAAAGGTAGGTGACAGCGTCAGAATAAGTAAACACAAGCGAGTTTTTACCAAAGGCTATTTACCAAATTGGACCAATGAGGTTTTTACAGTGTTTGCTGTTAAACCGACTAAACCAACAACATACATATTACAAGACTACAATGGTGAAATACTGAAAGGGGGTTTTTACGAGCATGAAATTAGTTTGTCAAAATCCGGTGATGTTTACCTGGTGGAAAAAGTGTTGAGACGGAAGGGGGACAGGGTCCTTGTTCGATGGCTTGGTTTTGATAAAACACACGACTCGTGGGTACATAAAAACTCTATAAAATAAATATACAATTATCATTTTCCATCACTCTTAGACAAGATGCGTATTATCAAACACACTTCACAGTTGCCTATAGAAAACTTTGATTCGTTTGTCGGTACAGGTATGAGTACGGAGAGAAGGCACGGACCTCTGCTGCCAAACACCATACGTTGTATTATATGTGGACCGTCAAATTGTGGAAAAACAAACGTTCTTTTCAACTTACTCTTTGACACTAACGGACTCAGGTTTCGTAATGTGTATGTGTTTTCTAAATCTCTATATCAACCTAAATACAAATTTTTGGCCAAGACTATGCCTAAAGAGGTAGGCTACTTTGCGTTTGATGAAAATTCTCAGATTCCACCTCCTAGCGAGGCGAAATCCAATTCTATAATGATTTTTGACGATATTGCGTGTGAAAAACACGATAACATTAGGAGTTATTTTACCATGGCCCGTCATAAAGATATAGACACATTTTACTTGGGGCAGACGTACAGTCGTATACCTAAACAGTTAGTTAGGGACAATTGTAACTTTTTGATAATATTTAAACAAGATGATATGAACCTTCGGCATATATACTATGACCATGTTAATACGGATATGACATTTGAAAAGTTTAAACAGTTATGCAGCGTAGCGTGGAAGAATAACCATGGATTCGTTACCATAGACAAGGATAGTGATATTGAAAAAGGGAGGTATCGTATGGGACTAGACAGTTTTGTCCAAGACTTATAATGGTACGTATCTACACGTACAACGATCTGAGGGGGTTCAATAGAAGACTGCACAATGTCAAGTCAAATTTGTGCACGTTATATTACAAAGACAAAAAGAGATTTTGTGGAAACTATTGCAGTAGGAAGGGTGATCACGGTCATCCGCTCAATAGGAGGTGTTGGAGACACAAAAAGCCAGTAGTTACTACCTTTATACCGCCAGTAGTTTTGCTAATGATTTCAGCTAGTGAAAGAACTTATAATCGGGAAGTATGGGTTAATTTTTTAAACAAATGCGACGATAAGAACATTCCGTTGGAATTGGTGATTTATCACGAGGACATGAACAACTCTACCGTAAGGGACCCTCAAAACTTGATCTCTAGATTTAGACCCTTTCCGGATATATTCGGTAATGTTCTCCCCTTGCGTAACCAGCACGGGAGTATACACTTTGCTCAGATTGTTTTGAGAATGTTGGAGTACGGTTGTAAGATACCGCACGCCTCAAGATGCATTGTGTTGACCGAAAGAACTATACCAATCAGACCGCCGCTGGAAATATATAGAACTGCTTTATCACTGAACTGTTATATCGATATTAGTTACAACACTGCCTGGGGTCCCATTCCTGACGGTACACCAACAGGGCCACGGGGAAAACCTTTCGCTGCTGTCAACAACTATTGTCAGGGGTTGTACACTGTAGAGTTTCTCAGGGAAGCCTTACCGACAGTCTCGTCACAGTGTGAGAGGTTCGGTATAACTTTAAATAAAGGTGTATATAATGTAACAAATAAAAAGTTGTTTGAACAATGGCGGGCGTTTACAGGTACAAACCCGTGTGAATTCTGGCTCTTGAATTCATATTTGATGTATAATAGACGCCACGACAAACCGATGGCGATGTTAAGGAAGTATATGAATAAAACTGTGGAAAATGACAAGTACATCGTGACTCACGTGTCAGAATGGAGGGACGATGTTAAAAGAGCGTGGGTATTTAAAAGCTATACACATAAATACGTGATTCCATGGTTCGACGTTAGAGAGCGTAGGTACTACAGAGGATTGGATCTTGCTGCGGGGGTTTCACTTCTGGACGTAATTAAATATGTACGTAAACATAAGAATCGTGCCATGTTTTTCAGACAGGTAGAGCTACCGTAAGCTATTAATTAATTTACAAGTAGACATAAAGACATTATTGATCATGAAGCCGACCAAGAAACATCTTACTTTACGTATAGCTGAGCTTAAGGAAGCTATTCGACGTAAATATAACAGTTTTAAGACAGGGGTTGTTGAGAGTGAAAGATTTTTCGAAAAGAAATACAAACCAATAATTACAGAGATAAAAAAAACCAATCTCACTCCCAAAAAAGAGTCACTATTGGAACCGAAAAAAGAAGAAGAAGAAGAAGAATTGAAGGAAGAGGAAGATGATGGTGAATATGAGTCACCTGTACCGTCACCTAGAATAACACCGACAAGTGAGGCTGCCAGTACCCGTCTTGACACCATACTATCTACACCTTCTGGCAGAGAGACCGTCTCATTCTTTATAAATACCCATTTTCAACATCCCACAACCAAAAGGTATATGGAAATGTTTATGAAAGATCGTTCGGGTAAAGAACAAAAAATTGATCACTTATACGGCCCGAGGTACGAGAATGGAGATACACTTATGGTTGGCGATAAAGAGCTAGAGTTTGATGATGACGGGTATATTAAAATAGGAGGCATCCGGTACAAGGGCACAGACGGACTTTATGAATTATTATTTAAAAGAATACCGGATGAAGACGAGTACACCACAGAAGATCTAAGGGCTTACAGAGATATTCTGTTGAAAACTAACGCGCATATGAAAGATTACAATCCCCATGGACATATTAACAGGAATTCATCACTAAAATACAGAGGGGTTATTGCCAAATTGTTTCCTGCCACTACGAAAAAAGGATCAGGAATGCAGTGGAAATCTACAAGTTCGCGTGATATTGTTCATTGGGACGATCCGAACGAACTTGTTGATCGCCTACGCTTGATTACCATGTCCGCAGATACAGGCAACACTTCGCATACCAATGAAATGTTAAACATTATTGAAGAGCTACGTGAAGGTGGATTTATAAAAGGATCGGGTAACAAGAGGTTTCAGGCATTGTTAAAATGAACGTGGACAAATTCGGTCGTTACAGGTACACGGGGATGACCATAGACAAATTTGGTCGTCACACGGCGAGAGAAAGATTGCGAGGTCCTAAAGGTGAGGGTTTCAAACTGACAGAAGATGGTGGCTACGATATGGAAAACAAGAGGTTAGCTAACGTGTCGGACCCTTTGCTTGAAACGGATGGTGCAAATTTAAAAACTCTACAGACACACTTAAGTTCGTGTATGAAATTGAACAGTGACAAGCTGTTTGATGCCCATCATAAACGAATTGGTAATACCGGTAATCCGTTAAATCCTGACGATGTAGTCACCAAGGGGTATTTTGACTCAAAATCACCCGTTAAATTAGTAGATAGTTATTCATTTCACCAATACAGGTTACAGGATTTAGGACCTCCAGTATTCGCCGGAGATGCTGTAAATTTAGGCTATATAAAAAATGAAACACCGGGAAAAAAAGATGGAAATTGGGATTTTGGTAACAAACGTCTGACACGAGTTGGAAGGCCTATGAATGACGGGGATGCTGTAAACATGGGTTACCTAACCTCTCATGCACTGATTAAAGTCAAAAAAGGTTATAATTGTTCGGGTCATAGGCTGATAATGGTAGGGCCTCCTGAGGATATCTCAGATGCTATTAATCTTGAATACTTAAGATCAAATTCCTTAGTCAAATCCATAGGTTACAGTGACAATCCTAAATCAACAGACGGTACATACGATGCGGGCACTCGTAGAATATCTAATCTCGCTAAACCTCAGGACATGGATGACGCTATAAGTAAAAGGTATCTCAAAACGGCCTTAAGTGAACTCGGCTATGCTATTTACAAAAATATTACCACTAAAGCGAGGAATAGACTTGTTCCTCCTGAACAGTGGAAAAGCAGAGTGTTAGAGTCCAGCTGGGATGATCTATTTAATAGTGAATACTCTTGGTAAATCAGTCACTTATAAAATGGTTAAACGTAAAACAACATCAAACAGTCGAAAGTTAGCTCTTGTTGCAGGAGGTGGTATTATCGGTTCAGTTGTTAACAAAGCAATCGATTTGCTCCCTATTGAATTGCACATACCTGGTTATAATTACTGTGGACCCGGAACTAGATTGAAGAAGCGATTAGCGAGAGGTGATAAAGGTGTAAACCCCTTGGACGAAGCGTGTAAAATTCACGATATAGCTTACTCGAGTTTTAAAGACGCGGGGCGAAGACAACAAGCTGACAAAGAGCTCGCAGAAAGGGCTTGGCAAAGAGTCAAAGCATCAGACGCATCTTTGGGGGAAAAAGCAGCCGCCTGGGCCGTTACAACAGCGATGAAGGCGAAAACAAAATTTGGAGGCGGTAGAAGGCGACGTCGTGTAAAACGTGTAAAACCTGCAAAAGGTAAAGGTCTGTACTTGAGACCGTATCCGAAGAGAGGCTCTGGAAAGAGGAAAAGGAAGAGAATCACTAAAAAAAAACGTCAATCCCACTAAAACCACTTACTAACTATCAGCTGCAGTATTACGCTACTCAGCTTAATGTGCCTCACTTTAGAGGAGTATTTATGCGGGACACATTACCTGGTACGCCCAGGAAATACGAATCGGCTATAGTTAATCTAGACTCGAATAGGGGCAGCGGAACGCACTGGGTATGTTATATGAAGCGTGGGGATAAGGTGTTTTATTTTGACAGTTTTGGCAACCTTCGGCCACCTGTTGAAATCATTAGGTATCTTGGAACGTCAGCCAATATTAAGTATAACTATGATAGACGTCAAAATTTCAACTCAGTTATTTGCGGACATTTGTGTCTAGAGTTCCTAACCAATGTTTTGTCTTAGCGGCACCGGTTCTACCATTAGCTGTGAGGTCTTCCCGCCTCTTGAGCTCAGTGGAGGTGACTGGGAAATAGGTTTAGTGGATTTATCCACGTACAATTCGATACCAAACATTGAGAAAGATGTAAATGACAAGTTTTACTATGGAGACGATCACGAAATAACCATCCCCGAGGGATCGTATGAAATTGAAAACCTCCAGGAGGAAATAAAAAAACACGTACATTTTAGATTACATGCTAATAACAATACATTGAAGGCCGAGATGAAATGTGAGGAGGATGTACACTTTGAAAAGGAAAAATCAGTAGCTTCGCTATTGGGGTTTGATAAGAAAATGTACCCCAAGAACCAACTACATGTTTCACCAAACACTATAAATATAATAAAGGTCAATTCGATCAGGGTCGAATGTAATATTGCACGAGGATCGTTTCTCAACGGTGTAGAAGGACACACTATACACGAGTTTTACCCTACCGTTGAACCGGGGTATAAAATCATAGTAATTCCAAATCCTATTATTTATTTACCTGTGAACGTCCAGAGAGTAAGTACAATTTCCGTTCAGCTCAGAGATCAAGACGGAGATCTGGTGAATTTTAGAAACGAGGTAGTATCGTTGAGGTTACACTTAAAAAAGCGTCAGGATGGGCCTGGTATTTAGGAATTCGACAGACCTAACACCTCTCATTACCCAAAAGGGAACGGAACGGTTAACATCGTCTAGTGTAAAGTTTTTAGAATCACTTGGATTCAAAGTGCAAAATGTTCGCTATAGAAAGCGCCGCTGAATATGAAAATACCGTTACGGGGTATGAGTATCACACTTACAAGCCGTATGCCTCATGTACGTATAAAAATAACGATGAAATCAGAATAGCAGTTAGTCAGCAGGATATTATAACCGCTCCCTTTGAAAGTACATTACATATAACTGGAAAAATAATTGGTAAAAAGGCGGGAGGTACCGATGCCGACATTTCATTTGTCAACAACGCAGTAGCGTATCTATTTGACGACATCAGGTATGAGATTGGAGGGATTGAGGTGGACCATACCAAAAATCCAGGGATCGCTACTACCATAAAAGGACTTATTTCCGTGCGTGATGTCGAAAAGGATAGTTTGAAAAACGCCTGTTGGCTAGGAGCGGGGAAAACGCTAAAAGCGGGAAAAGAGTTTACATTTTCTGTTCCGTTGAGAATGTTGCTCGGTTTTGCTGAAGATTACAAACGGGTTTTGGTGAACGTCAAACAAGAGCTTATCTTGCTAAGGTCAGCTTCTGACCTCGACGCTATCACATCCGCTGACGCGACCTCTTGCACCATAGAGATAAGCAGTTTGTACTGGCGGCTTCCTCACGTCTCGGTCACTGATACATATCGTTTAAAACTTTTGCGAATGATTGAGAAAGATACATCTGTGCAAATACCCTTCCGGTCTTGGGAACTTCACGAATACCCTTCTCTACCGGAAAACAACACTCGCCAGTCTTGGACTGTTAAAACAACTTCTCAGCTGGAAAAACCCCGGTACGTTGTACTGGCCTTCCAGACAGACAAAAAACATAAATTCAACACAGATATGTCCTGCTTTGATAGTTGTGCTCTTTCCAATGTAAAACTGTACCTCAACTCTCAATACTATCCTTATGATAACATCCACGGTGATATGACTATATTTTATGAAATGTTTTCGCGGTTTCAAAAATCCTATTACGGCAGGGATACGTACCCTGGTGTGGATTTGGATACTTTTAAAGACAAGACAACACTATACGTTATCGACTGTTCAAAACAAAATGATACAATCAAGTCGGGACCTGTAGATGTAAGGTTGGAATTTGAAGCTAAGGACAAATTTCCCGCCAATACTGCAGCTTATTGTCTCATTTTACACGACTCCCACCTAGTTTACACTTTACTCACAGGGACCGTGAAAAAGGTTATGTAAGTCAAGGAGGGAAGGGGAAGATGTGGTGGGGTGGTAATAAAGGTATAGCGATGATTAAACATTAATCAGTCTTTAACATGGGTCCGTGTGGTGATGATGTATCTTCGGTCTGCTCGGAGGAGTATGGGGAGGTAGGTTGGATTTGTATAAATCTGTTGAGGAAGGGAAGACTTGTTCGTAAAATAGATTTTGACGGGGAGCCATTGAAGTTGGAAGTGAAATCTAACGGGAGATTTGACAGAATTGAGTTGGAATTTATGGACAGTGAGGCAATGACTCTTAGTGGACTCTCGTCGGAACAGATTCTCCAAAAAAGGAAATCTTTTTTAAAGTATAACAAACTGGATGTCTACGTTTACACCAAGGAAGGGTGGCATGAACGCGAATCGTTTTGGCTTGAGGACGAGTGGGATGAGACGGATCGTCCTTATACTAGCCTCTCGGAATCTAGAGAATTTAACAAAGATGATGTAGAATACGTGGTGATTAAATTCAGAAACCCTAAATACGATAACACTTCTGATGAGGAGGAGGAGGAGACTGATGATGAGGAGGAGGGGGAGGAGCCTGAAGCAAAAAAGAGTAAACTAGAAGGTGGGTTAGGTCTCAGTCGTCACGATGGATCCGACCGTGGAGGTTCTCAGGCGTAATTTTAGGGCTTGTAGGGAATATGTCGCGAATAAGGTGGCTGAAGTGACCGTTGCGTTTTCAAAAGGCGGGAGACATTGTAGAGAAATGGTAAAATGGGATCGTAGTGGTGGTGGTAAAAGAATCGACATCAAACCGAACGGGAAATTTGACAGTTTAAAAATCCAAACTATTTCAGGCTCAGACTTTTGCGATTGTTGTGTTCCGGAGAAGCTCCTTAATCTAGTAACTTATCACCAACGATTTAGCCGTGTAAATTTGTATCTTTGTAAACAAGACGGAACTTGTGAATTTAAAACTTTTGAACTGAAAACTCATTTAGTTGTAGAGGTAGACGTGAATGATGATGTAACCCGGGTACTGATTACTTTAGGGTATAATGACTCACCAACGATCAAAATGGAGGAGGAGGGGGAAAACAGCTACCCTGAGGGGTATGACACAGTATACTAATTAAACTCGTGCAGATCCTTCAGTTGCAGACATGGAGCCGACCAGTGCGGATGTATCATCAGAGGTTCTAGGAGAAGAGGTAAGTATGGATATGGACCTTATCCGCTTTAAGCGGCGCAAGGAACCTATTGACGTAATGACCGGTATTTTTCTAAAGACTGTTCACTTTCTAAATTCCGAGCTGACAAAGTGTTTAATTGTCGGTATTTTTAAAAACAGAGGTAATAGTCTGGGGATTCTGTTCAAGGGGCATAAAGGGACTGTATACTGGCCACTAGACACTTTTAAACAATTTTCTGTGCAATTTAATGACATAAAAGCCGCTTTGGAGAATCAAACCAAATTCTATTGGTGTCTCGATGGAGGGGAGGATATAAAGGTGAAGAATGTTTTTGGTAAATCTTGCGCATTCCTCTATGACGGAGAGCATACTTTAACTCTAAATCGGAACGAATGGTCTCAGTTTGTGAGTGTCCTCCCTATCGTACACAGGGATATTAACGAACTGTTTTACAACGAACTTTTGATCCAGGAATACATTAACAGAATTAATAGTGGCTCGGAAGACGTGTCGAAACCTGTAGAGCTACCTTGCCTCGTTGCTGACAGGCTATTGGACGAGGTTAGAATTGCAAATGGCGGCGATAGTGGAATTTCACGGGTTCAAGGACAACAATAACCGGTTTATTGTTAAAGAGTTGGCGGTGGTTGGTAAAAACCTTCAAAGTCAGGTAGTATTCAAATCACCTTACAGTTTTTACCATTTAAATGCAAAAATGCGACGCACAGCGCGATGGCTTTCGCGCCATTTTCATCGTATAAAATGGGATGACGATGGTGTCAAGTATAATGAACGGATCATACGTGATTTGTGTAAACCTTTCAGAGTAATATACACCAACGGTCTTGAAAAGGCTGAATTCCTGCGGGAATTTCACCATGATGTCAGGGAAATTACTTGGGATCACGGTGAACCCTGTAGTGTACACTGTTTGCTCCCACAACATCATAATAATCCTGATGCTTACTGTGCATTGCACAGTGCAAAGTCCTTTCAGCATAACCTTTAAAACTGAGGACACAATTCAAATTTAATCATTTGCAATGGAGACCACGTGGCAGTTACTTTCGCAGGAGCACAAAGCTCCAGAAGGCGTTTTGACCGACAGTTTCATTATTAAATTTGACCGTTATATGGACTGGAATTTGCTGTCGGAAAACTATGATTTTTCTCTAGACATGTTGAGAATGTACTTCCACAGAGTTACCTGGTCTAGAATTTTGAGAAGAAAACTGTTTTCTGAATCGTTCCTCAGGGAAATGGCTCCCGGATTTGATGCTACAGCCTGGGAAGTACTGAGCAGATATCAGTTTCTGTCGGAACAGTTTATTCATGATTTTTCTGATAAAGTCGATTGGGACAATATTGCATTGTACCAGAATGTAAGCGGTAAATTTCTAACTGATCACAAGTATTTGGAAAACGAATAGACCTCCGCAAGTGATTAGTAAAGGGGCGGGGGTGCTCGGCATTCGGTTGAGAGCAACCCCGTGATGGCTTGAACGGACTTTCAGAGGTTGTAAATAATTGTAAGTAGTATACCTCTGAGGAGGTTGTAAATAATCGTACATAGTATACCACTGAGGGTGATTAGTAAAGGGGCGGGGGTGCTCGGCATTCAGTTGAGGGCTCCTTCGTGATGACTTGAACGGACTTTAAGTGGTCTCTAAATAGCTTGTAAGTAGTATACCTCAACGGGTGATTAGTAAAGGGACGGGGGTGCTCGGCATTCAGTTGAGGGTAACCCCGTGATGGCTTGAACGGGCTCGTGGAGGTTTTAAATATTATTGTAAACTCTGTGTGAAAGGGGGATAGCGATTTGCCTTGGTTTGGCTATCACCGTAAGTGGGCGATGTTGGGGCCCCTTACCCCAGAGGTTAGGACTCCTGGTGATGCTCTGGGTAACCAAAAAGAACGCGCCGAGACCCTTACAGCCTGACTTATATGGTCTACTGTGGTGTGGAAACCAGGGTCATGGGAGGTAGCATTTTGTTATGGAGTGGCTACCACCGTAAGTGGGCGATGGATGGGGCCCCTTACTCCAGAGGTTAGGACTACTGGTGATGCTCTGGATTACCAAAAAGAACGCACTGGGACCGGTACAGCCTGGCCGATATGGTCTACTGTGGTGTGGAAACTTGGGTCAATCAGGTCAAGTGATACCCTACAGTATAAATAAGTGTTAGCTGATAGCACTGATCATTCCCTGCAACATGCTGACCACGACGGTTGTTCTTTTAACAATCATAGGCTGTTTGAAGGCTACGCCTCCGGTAGGTTTATTATTTGCGTGCACGTGTGTGTGTGTGTGTGTGTGTGTGTGTGTGTGCGCGCGCGTGTGTGTGTGTGTGTGTTTTACTCAATATTCTTACAATGTGTATTTTTTCTACAGCCTTACAGAATGTTTACCTCCTCATCTGATGAGGACCTATTGTTGGCTGCCGAGGACATTGAGGAGCAAGAAGGAATACATACTCCAAGGAGAAGCCGTCTCGTTCTCCCAAGGGTTGATGAGGAGATAAGAAGAACACCTGGGGCCAATCGTCCTGTTACCCCACGACCACCATCTCCTGACCTGTTCTCACCAACCGAAGCGAGACACAGTCTGTTCTCTTCTCCAGAAACACAGAGGAGACACGAAGAAGCGGGCTATACAAACACATACCTTATGGAGTCTGGAGCAGTTCTTCAAATTGACAATGTACGTATAAACGTTGAGGACAAGAATTAGGGCAGCACTTTTCAGGGTCTTTGCGCATAGTAAAATAATTGATTATTTCAGGTAACTGTGCCGATCCAGGGGACGTACCTCAATCCTACGGAGGCGACAAGAATGCTGGATAGAATGCTACAGGGTGGGATTTCAACAACCAACACCTTCATCAACGGGACTCCAGCTCGCATTATTCGTTCATTGGTAGGTATATATCCTGCGTGTATGGGTGTGTGTGTATGTATGAGAGTAATACTTTGGTTTTTATGGAATACGCTAATACTATTACTTCTTATTCTTCCAGTCGAGACACGCATTCCAGAACGAAGGCCAGGCAGGACCGTCTGGAACGCAGAATCCTCCAAACCTTGGTCAGAGGTATGCTCCTCAGACTCCCGACCCATTTGAATTCCCGCCAAGAGGACACAGATTGACGGTGGGTTATATCTTTTGGCGGTCGTTTCCTATCTTTACCCTTTTATATTTTATTATTTGTTTGTAAAAGTACTGACATTTTATTTGTTTGCAGACTACCCCCGAACGATCCAACGCAGCTCGAACTACATCTTATCTTTCACCGAGTCCAAGCCAACCGAGGTCTGTGTCATTTGTAACACCGCAGTCGAGTTTAAGACCTATAGCTGAGGAACTACCGCCTAGACGTAGACTATTCCAGCGTGTCTCAACGGTGGGTTATGAGAAATTATTTAAAAATAATAAATTAATTAGATTTATATGATAGCTTTTACCCACAATGGAATATTTTTTAGAATGACGTCTACGTAGCGGCTCTCGATCCTCATCATACTTCTGAGCAAAGAACGCCTAGAGTAAGGCAACACAACTGGACCTGGAGTGTATGCCAACTTTGTATCCGGCGCATGAGTCCGAGCTGTGACGGGAGTGTCCTCTCAGGGTTATTACATGGCGAAAGCGTACTTGTGGATAATTTATTGCAGGTGAGTGGTGTGTGTGTGTGTGTGTGTGTGTGTGTGTGTGTGTGTGTGTGTGTTTGTGTGTGTGTGTGTGTGTGTATTTGGGAGTTTAATTTTTATTTGTTATGTTTCAGAGTGAATTTCCACCTACATGGCAGTCGCCAGAAGTTGAGGATATTCTCCTTCAATGGATGGTCACTCTGGCTGGAGCGTTGGGCATGCTCAACTACTTCTTTGTTGAATGCAACGACGATGAGAGGAGTGCTCTAGCTCCAGCAGTATGGTCAGAGCTGTATCGACGTCTCAGTACACCCCTTGGTTCTTCCAGTGAGAGAATGGCTATTCTCGCTGAGCGCCATGGTGTGCTTGGTTATACAACTACACAATCTCCGGATCGACCTGGCACACCAGAAGCGACCCCATTCGTTTGTAGGGTCTGCCTTGACCGCAGGCCTACGATCGTACTAAGGTCCTGTGGTCATGTATTCTGTGACACGTGTGTTATCAGGATCTGGAGATGTCCTGTGTGCAGAGGAACTGCTCTCGGGAAGATGCGTTTGTTTTTCTAACTTAAAAATCATAATTTAGTTTATCACTGTAGTGTAGCTTAGTCGTAGTGTAATGAAACAGATTACGTAGTGACCCCGCGGAGCTTATCACTCGGGGTGGGGAGCCCGAGCACTATAAATACTGAGCGCATTCTAGCATCCGATATCAGTTCTCTCTCAGCCTCTCTACTGAGACGTCGATACAGACAGACATTCCGCCGAGATATAACTGTCCTGGTATTACTCTGCAGTAAGTATGATCAGTATGATTTTGAGTGCATGTTTCTAGGGTTGTCTTGCTGTGGTTTTTATTTAACCTTATTAACCTTAACCACTAATTAGGGTATAGTTAATGTGTGTGTGTGTCATATTTTTTGTGGAAAGTAATTAACGCAGTTCTTTATTGTTTGATTCACAGATAATGTCCCTCAACGCGAAGTTGGCAGCTTTAAGCAGGAGTCCTGAGACGATTCTTCTGAAGGACCTAGCAGGACGACCAGAGTCGCTGATTGTTGGAGCTCGACGAGTGACGACACGATTCGGCAGGGTAGCAGTCGTCCTGGACGTCCAAGGCTCCGACATCATGAGTTCGTTGTTCCTGCCTGGAAGATACAGCGAGGCCTTGGAGGACGCAGACCTCGAAAGAATGGTGCAGGACGGCTACAAGATCAAAGTCACCGACAGTGAGGGCTCCATTCCAAACATAGAAATTTTCAAATGAATGTAATGTCAATATTTAAGAAAATAAAAATGATTTGTAGTTCTTGAAATATGTATTATTCTCATTTACCCATGGTGTAGTAAAACTAGAAGGTGATTTTTATGCATGAAGGACATGGTCCCATCAAATGGGTTGCCATCTTAGGGAGGACTCGTTAAAACAACACATTATGGAAGGTCGGGGTTGGTAACACTGGTGTAAGTTCAGTTGTATGTTCTGATTGAAAAAGTGAGGTTGGCACCACTTAGGCATGACCATCTTGGAAAAAGTGAGTACCCACCACATGATCACAGCCATCTTGAAAAAGGCTCTAAAAACATGTGGTTGTAACTGGGGTTAGGACACGTGTTCAAAAGTGAGGTTAGAGCACGTGGTCGAGCACTTTCCCGTCACGTGGGCACTGCCGTTGAATACAGGCGGGACAAAAACACGTGGTCATAAGTTGGGTTAGATCACGTGGTCAAAAGTGAGGTTAGAACACGTGGTCGACCGCATGGACGCCGCCATCTTTGAAAAAGGCGGGAAAAAACACGTGGTCATAAGTAAGGTTAGCCCACGTGGTCAAAAGTGAGGTTATAACACGTGGTCGGCCACATGGGCGCCGCCATCTTGTAAAAGCGCGGGAGAAAACACGTGGTCATAAGTAAGGTTAGTCCACGTGGTCAAAAGTGAGGTTAGAACACGTGGTCGACCACATGGACGCCGCCATCTTGAAAAAGCGCGGGAAAAAACACGTGGTTAACACACGTGGTCTAAAGTTAGGTTAGGACACGTGATCAGCACGTGGGCGCCGATGACGTCATCGTTCAAGGTCAATTTGTTTTATCCTCTCGGAGGGTCTACTGTCTCGGGCTTAAGTCTTACCATGCCACCTAAGGTAATAGCTTCTTCCCTATAGGGGAAATTCGCTAAATATATTTTTTTAATAATCAGTTTTTTTAATTTGAATTAATGAAAGATATATGCACCTTAGAAAATATATAAATTAATTTTAAAATTTTTTATTGTTAATTTGTTTATAGTCCCGTACCTCAGTGCCAGTCCATCAGTACTTGCATGGTTAAACCAATGGAGAACACACATGGTTAGAAAAATAAATATGGTGTATATTATAGAAATATAGTTTACTATTGGTTTGATAGACGAATTAGAAAAAATAGAGAATTTAGAATAATAAAATAAAATTAAGGTTAACAATAATATAAACCTGTTTATTAAGATATGTTTTTTTAGCGAAAGCCATACATACAAACATCGTTATTACTGTTGTATTTACTATTGTGATGGAAAATCGTATCATCATCGTATATTGTACAATTATCTCTAAATAGAAAACAGCAAAGACTAAACAAATAAAAAATATAATTATTCATAACACATTCCATCTTGAATATTAAAGTGACGCAATACTAGTATTGATAGTAATTTTATACTGGGTATACCTTACAATAATTAAATGTAAATAATTTGCTGAATATTTTAGTTTATTTAACAAACAAGAAAAACTTAATTAAAATACTTTGATTTACATATGAATCACAATTTTTGTTTGGGTCTAATTTCCCTCAGAGATTTTATAGTGTTCAAGCAAAAATAATTCAGTTATAAACATTGAATATTTCGTAATTGACATATATCTTTCACAGACAAAGTGAGTATGGCAAAGTTCGTAGTATAGGTATATGGTTACCGGCCAACCAAGCAAGCAAGGACCTTACTCATTTTGGAGTATAAATAAGAAAACTGTATCATTTAAAGCACTTGATTACAATTATTTAAAATTATCTACTGCGGTGTATAATTTCTCAAACGTAGCATACGGTTCAGAAATAATTGAGGCGTTAAGTTGATAAAAATCGCATTAGCTTTAGAAACTATTGGCAAAATAATCTTCTTAGATTAAGAAGAAGAATAAATTGAAGATGGAAAATACAACGAAAGAAGTTTGTATATTTGTAACACGTTTCATCGATTGAAAAGTATGTGTAACAATTTCAATCAGTCTCATAACGCCTGCTGGCGGGGCGACGCAATATGACTACACCACTCACATTGCCTACCGACCACTGTACGGCGCCGCCCGGCATTCACATTTTTCTACCTTCCTTTCTGTTCTATCACTCTTGTAGTATATACTTTATAAAATGACAAACACAACACATTCAGCAATAATATATTATATCACAACGATTACCTAGACAATTTAGCTTAACATGTCATTCTCCAGGGATGCAATTGTTCCTTGGCCAAAGTTCCAGTACCACGCCTCAGGAATAGCGAATCTCTGACTGGCCCTGATGATGACCGGTGTGACTAGTTTAAATCGATCACCTTCTACCATCTTTTAGCGAATTTCCCCTTTAGGGAAGAAGCTATTACCGTAGGTCTCATGGTAAGACTTAAGCCCGAGACCATGATAACTTTTCATTTTGAGGTCCCCAGATGCCAAAAACACCATTCGTTCAAATTTTTATATATGTATGTATGTATATATATATATATATATATATATTTATATATTTATATATATATGTGTCCGTAAGCACGATAACTCTCGTAAAAAAGGTCCGATCTTAATGAAATTTAGTACAAATGTGTAAAGTACCATTTATTTGAACAAGTTCGAAAACCAGATGAATCGCACCATCCGAAGGGGGGTTTTTGGGGGGTTTTGTACCCCAGAAATGTCTTTTTTGGGGTTTTCACATGTAATTTTAATTTAAATCAAATTTTAATTTACACCATTGAATTCAGCATAAAAAAACAAACAATTTGGTATTTTGATCATTGCTCTACGTCAATTGGTTACCGAGATATTGAAAGTGCTAAACACAGTACGTTGTCTAATGTTATTCTTATGGAGAAAAAGAAAAATTGTATATCTCGCTTATTTATGAACATAAACTGGCAAAATTTGGTATATGGCTTGATCTGGTTATGGTTTATTGTTGTTTGCACAAAAAAACAATTTTTCGCCTATGGTTCCTGTAGCAGCAAACCTAGGTACTTGGTCTCCATGTTATTCTTATGGAAAATACTTAAAATGTTATATATCGCTTATTTATGAATGTATATGGATGAAACTTGGTATGTGACTTCACTAAGATGAGTTCTATTGATATTTGCATAAAAACCCATTATTGTGTGTGCCTTGTTGCAGCAAACCTGCGTACTCATCCCCAATGTTATTCTTATGGAGAATAATTAATATTTTAAATATCGCTTGTTTGTGAATACATTTCTTATGAATCCTGTTAAGTGTTATGTTATATATTCATTGGAAATTCGCTGAGTATGCAGGTTTGCTGCGACGGGTGTATTTGTATTTAAGTACAGTATAAGTGTAAATATATTTTGTAGTGTTGTGAGACGTAGTTTTATTTGATCCTGCTAAAATGTCAAGAATCTATAAGCGATGTTTAGACAAAACAAAACTTTTATTTATACAGATTGATATATTCCTTACTTTTAATAACTAATATTCCTAGTATCTTAACAATAATCTATTAAATCTGAAATTCAAATAAAATTATTCCCCATTTCAATCTTGTGGACAAAAAACTAATTTTAGCCTGACGGGTGCTCTTTATAATGAAAATTTCGAAAAATTAAAACATTTACGAATCAGGATATAGTATATTTCAAAATTAGTGGGAAAAGTGTGATTTTTCCTGGTGCAAGTCGTATTTAAATTGCGAGTCGTAGACGATCAGTTTAAAGAGAACAAGCACCAGGAAAAATAATTTTCCCACGAGTTTTGAACACTATTTTTCACGATACTACAGCAAAAGATTATTTGATACAACAGCAAAAATATGAACAAAATACGAAGTAAAGTAAACACACCAACCAACACAATGTTTTAAACAGATAGGCATTATTTCAATATTGTATTGTCTTGTTAGGCTGATTTATAATCACCTGATTTTTCCTCACTACTTAAAATATATTAGGTTCCTCACCAGTGGGGATATGACTACCTGGCAATATACGCAATGGAAAAGCAGCTGATATTCCAATAGTATCGGGAAAAATATGTTACGTATTAATATAAAAGATAAATATGTACAGTATCATAATCTAACCTGTATTGTATATAACCCCTGTTTTCAAATATCTTTGTTGACTTATAAAATATATGAAATATATTTTTAAAATAAATTAAATTAGAGCACTGTTAATTGATTTCGCCCTCTTAACCCTATTTTATCAATAACATACTTTATATTTGCTAAATGTAAAATACAAAGCACAGTAGCATGTATCTACTAAATGTACTAGAACTGTAAAGGTCAGATAAACCTTTTTTTAGAAACTTCGACCCAAATCCCTTTATTAGAATCACTTCATAATCATTTGATACACACAGTAGCTTTAGGTGGAACGTATTCTAAATATCTTTTATGGACCAAAATTAAGTTACAAACTAGTTATTATACAACTGATCAGTAAATAAGAAGTACATTTATTTTTCCATATTCTCCGAAGGAAGAATATTAGAAAACGTACTGTGTTTACGGATACATGAAAACTAACATTATTTCCGCATGGACATATAGTATATAACCTCAAAACGAAAAGTGATTACGTTCCCATGCTTAGAACTATTCCAACTACGGTAGTAGCTTCTTCACTATAGGGCAAATTTACTAAAAGGAAGCCAACTATTAAAATAGCTTGAATATGCCGTAGATTAGTACAGACATAACAAGTTTTATCAAAACTGGGCCATTGGTGTGGTGGTCTCTAGGTTGTAAACATACATACGGACAAACATACATCACCTCAAAAACCACTCTTTACTATTCAGGGAGCACCAAATTGAATAATTCTACAATTAATACATGTTCTAGATGTATAAAATATACAGAAAGGGTTATCAGAAAGGATCATTACAAACTTCAGAGGCTGGTAGTACTTATCAATTCGAACAAAACATTTAAAATAAACATAGGTAAAAAATTTTCCATTTAGCCGCTAGCCGCCATTTTGTATTTTTAACAAAAAAATAATATCTCGAGAACTTTTTAAGTAAAAGAAACTAAACTTTGCACGTACGTTAAATAACCAAAGAAGCAAATAATATTATTGCATATTAACACGTCTTAAATATTTTCAAAATGGCGACCGTTTTAATATTTCAAAGTCAAATAACAAACAAACCCTTAATTTTGTAAACAATTTATAGGATACAAAAAAGATAAAACTGTTATCACACATCTAATTAAACTTTATTCAACGCAATCCGTCAACGCATCGGCAAGAAAATGCACTTTTAAGGTTTGCTTGCACAAATCGGGGACAACAATGAGCGCCCAAATGCAATGCTTCTTGTCCCCGATTTATGCAAGCAAACCTTAAAAGAGCATTTTCTTGCTGATGCGTTGACAGATTTCGTTGAATAAAGTGTAATTAGATTTGTGATAAGAATGTTTACCTTTTTTTGTATCTTGTAAGTCTTTGTTAAAATTAATGGTTTGTTTGTTATTTTACTTTGAAATATTAAAACTGTTTCCATTTTGAAAATATTTAAGACGTCTTAGTAGTAATTTTATTATTTGCTTCTTTGGTTATTTAACGTACGTGCAAAGTTTAATTTCTGTTGCTTAAAGAGTTCTCGAGTTACTCTTTGTTTGTTAAAAATACAAAATGGCGGCTAGCGGCTAAACGGAATATTTGTCTACTTATATTTATTTCTATTATTTTGTTCAAACTGATAAGTACTACCAGCCCCCGAATTTTGTAATGACCCTTTTTGAACACCCTGTATAGCGGAAAAATGTAAAAAGGGCTACTTTGAACCAAAGACTTAAGATTGGTACTGTTTAGATCCATTTTAAAATTGGTCTCAAAATTGGTAGGAGTATTGATAAACAACTATTAATCTAACTCAACTTGACAATTCGACAATCTCATAAAGAATAATGATGTAATAATACGGCAAAAATCACATGCTAAATTATTGAAATACATAAAATAAACCAATATCAATTTTATGAAAGTTGGTTGTGCGAACTAGATGTGTATATCACAGAGTCTATTTACTTTCCGCTCCCAGTTGTTGCTAAGCGAAGCCAATAACCGATACTTACATAACCTTCAGCTCACATTTACAAATTGTCACTTTTCTGTTACGTACAATATTTTCTAACAAATTGCAATGTTCTTTTACAAACCAAACTATATTTTTATCCTGTATTGAATTTTCATCGCAAAGTTAATATCTCAAATTGTGAGAACATCCAGTGATTAAAGTTTCTTTTAACATGAGTGGTTTTGTAAATAGTATAAACCAGAGTCGATAAAAGAATACTTGGAGCTCTTCAGAAAGAAATAAAAATAGGACTCACCCTCTCCTCTCCTTAAACAAAACGGCACTTGTCATTGAAAAAGGACGAAGATTCTTGATCACAGATTTCAATTATTGATATCTTATTTGCAGTTTTTTATGAATGATTTTGTCTTTTGTTTATTCATACCAATACATTATACTTGTTTAGAAAAGTTACTAGTCAACAGCAAAAGTACTAGTACCAAGAAACTGTTCCGAAATAGCAGACGAATAAAAATAAACTTGCTTCACTCGCTGAGGGCGTCACTCCAGTTTTAACTGTAACGCAATGTCCCTTCAAGTATTTTTTATATAGTATACTATTTTGATTAATTTGAGATATAACTACTCTAGATTATTTTCCGATGGCTCTATCATTTATTTATGCTCTATCATGCGAGAGTTACATAGATAGTTTTCTGGATTTGTATTACAGCTATTATGATTTCTTTTGTTTTGATTTGAAACTCCAAAGACCTATATTAAAATTTTAAATTTTCAAAGTAAACATTAGAGGTGTTAAAAATGAAAATGGTAACTCTTGAGAATGTGTCCTGGATTTTATAGGCATAACCTACTTGCATGCTACATTTCACGTTTCTAAGCTCGTCTGGAAGTGGTCTAGAATTTGTATACGTGAGTAAGTAAGTTACACATCGGCCTGTATAGTTATTTAGACATAGGTATAACTTAAAAACCACAAACTTGTGTAAATCAATCAAGGTCGTTATGATTTGCAACCGTAAGCCCGATTAATTTCTACCAAGTGATGTAGCTATAAACAATGTCAAGCAATGGATAAAGAATAAGATGATAAAGTGTCCGTTAATGTAGTTGTGCACCATTAGACACCATTGGTCATTATCACCGTGTGATAAAATCTGACCCACACTACCCTCGAGTACCAAAGTATTCTAACAAACATTCGTCATTGTATGCCAACAATGGTAAAGTTCGCTATACAGTGATCGTGCAGCTCCCACACTGTATGGCGAACATTCGGTATTCGGCCGGATGCATTCACGACTAGGGTGGCTGTAATCAGTTGGATGAAAGACGTGCAAGGTGTGTAGAGCTCTTCAGCTTTCCCAACTAGATGAAACTTGATGAGAAAGTTGCATTTTGTGGGGCCTGTTGGGCTACCGTTTGCAATAGTGTAAATTAATGGACGGTGACGTACTTTCACTAAGGAATATAGCTGCTAATATCCTTACCATAAATAGCTTTACCTCCTATATAATTCAATAAGAAATAAATCTAATTAGAAAAAGGTTGTTTTTACAATCATTATATTTTAGTTAGTTTTCCATTTTTTTGATAGTTGTGTTTAGCTCATTGTATACTTAAAATGATCTAGTTATGAGGGGCAGTACTAAATTTAAATAAATTTAATGCATTCCAAAATTAAAGGTTCACAGGTATGTGAAACCAACAAAATAGGAGAATTTGTGTTGGGCAAGGAAGATAAAACATTTGTATTTTAAAAAGGTAATATAACTACCTTTTTTCTGTGTATGTAATCATTTTACTTCGAACTTTTACAGGTTTTGATCATGATCGCTGGTTTATTTGTAGTACATATTATAAAAGATTAAATAACCACTTTTATTTTTTTTTCGGATGCCATTGGAGTTTAGTACATTTAAGTAATGTTTCTTTGTATGAATGTTCACTGATCTTTTTATTTTTTAACTCAATAAGTTTTTAGAGGCTTTTTTATTTTCATGATAGCCTACATTTTAATTGGAATAAGTTTTAATTTGCCAGGGCAATAACAATTATTCATCCACTTTGTTCCTTCAAGATTGCACCACACATAACTATCCATGATCTATTTAGTTTCGATAAAAACGGAACTGATCGTTTACGAACTACAATAAACGATGTTTTAACTAGTTCCAGGAACTGATAGAGGGTGAGAGGTATATTTATGTATTGTGATAATTCAAAAAAAAAAATGTAACTATGATCAATGTTATCCACGTTTGAATAATAATGAAACTATGTAAATAATGTATTAACATAACTAGGAAAGAGTCAACTTATGTGCAGGATTATAAGCAAAAGTCAATAAAACCTCTCAAAAACAAATTTTTGACAAAGTAAAATAAATTAGGTACAAATATAAAAACTTGTTCTCTCTGACGCTTAAAACTAAATGACAAAACCACTGACGTCAGTCAACAATGAAGATAGATTGCCAGACACAAATTGGCAGGATGTCATTTGTTTCTTTGACACAGCTATATATTGGAATGGTATTGCTTTTAAATTTAACGGAACCTCATAGCAGCTGATGGTATTTACAGTGCGATTCTTCAAATCAAAACTATGAACCGCATTCAGTACTGGTCCTGACCTGGAGAACCCCAAACTGGCCGACTGAGCGAGTTTAAAATTCCATTTAGACCCAGAAATTGTGTTTTAAATGAAATGGAAAAAGTTTAAATAACAATAGTAAGATGCTGACACAACTTTGAATGAGGAGGACGGCGTTTGTCAAAGTAAAACCCATAAATAATTCATTATCTCGGTGAACTAGATTTTAAAACCCATACGGAAAATATTCCCAAATATGCCTCAACGACCGTCAACACTTTTAAATGATATCAATTTAATCGCTTTTCAATTTCAAACATACCTGTTTAAAAGCAGGTACAAGTTGAATGTACTCAAACAATCTCAAAAGTGTGTAAGCAGCTAATTATAAGAATTAAATCAATATAAACAAATCTGAAAACTAGTGTACTGTGAGTTATAATCACTCTGTTCTCCTGATTTGTTTGGGATTCGCATCGGTTCAGTGAAACATATATATTAACAATGAATGTGTCTGCACCTTTAAACAGAATTAAATAAAAGCTGAGAATCCTTTCTTGTAATATTTATTCTTCAACCGACATGTCTGCAAATACAACTGAGGGATTTAATGTTGAATATTTCAATATTCAAACCAATCCCCTGGAATACAAAACGCGGTGATCTGACACAATACACGGAAGCAAAGTTAATTCCCAGCAAGTATTTTGAGATTGAATATGACGTCTGAACCAACGTCTGTTCTTTTTTTTAATACGGTCATGTTTGTTTCCAGGTTATGTTTAATATTGTTCTTTAAAGTTTTGAAGTAAAGCTTGGTAAAATGTAATATGAAATAGTGGGTTTATTATGTTTCTGGGTGTTATGTTTGTGGGTTATTAACTGAATTGTTATTGTAAGAAACGAACGAATTGTAAGAAACGAACGAATTGTAAGAAACGAATTGCAGGCTTGTAGCCTTAGGCGACGAAGGACCCAAACCCAATGCAGAGACCTTGCCATGAGCTTCAGTCCTTGCCATGGCAGGTAGGTTTTATCATACAGCTTTTGTTCTGCTAGATAAATTCATGCTCAGGACGCAGACCCATGTAGACAGCCAAAGTAAAATTGAAAATATCTTCAACCGTTGAAAAAATTGTAATAAAAAATTAATATTTTAGGTCATCAAATATGAAATCTAGTTATACAGTTTTCATATCAATAATGGAAAATCACTTGTTAAAAAGGTGAAAATAAAGAGAAATTGGAACAAAAAATAACTAACTTTATGAAGCCTTAGGAAAATTCGAATTAAAATTTTTTTGCACCAACATCAGTGGAAGAAGGTGTTAATTTGTATAAATAAATTGTATATAAAAATATAATAAAACTGTTTCAGCAACCTTAAATAAATATATTTTTGAGTCTCAAGAATATTAAAGAGAACGTTCTTATTTCATACTAGAACACAAATACATCAATACTGTCTGAAAATATTCCTTCCGTACACTATACCGTACTGATATTAGTGTTTAGAACTGCGATGCTGTCTCCCAGAGTCAATGGCCGTCCATTTGCGCCAGTCGCAGTATATCATCTCTATCTCGTCATCCCCTGACATTTGATTTCCTCCATTCCTCGTCACTGTTTTAAACTTTTTATAGCACACTGATAACAAAATTCTCAGTGGGATGATTGCCCCTCAGCTCTCTCGGTACAAAGGTGGTCCAATTGAATTGTTCAGCGTGATAACTAATATATTTAGCAATTTCATTTACTTAAGGCAGTACTGTTTTAAACTGAGTCGGGAAACAATTTAAAAAATATTCATTAGCATACAATAATATTTTAGCATAATTGCTTATATTATGTGTATTTTAAACTAATTGACAAATTATTTTAAAGATAAAACAGTTTTTTACGCGAATTAAAATAATAATTTGTATGGCAATATTATATTTTAAACCGCAGAAGCTTAATACTATGGTCATGCCTAAAGTTTTTATAGATCTTAAATTCAGTCTTCACTGGCTCTATGGTAATCAATGTTAAAGACAAACTAAGGGTACGGTATAACATGAAACTCTGATAAGAAATTACTTTTTTAATTCGAACAGAATTTTGAACAAAGTTAATTACATTTCCCCCCTGATAGTTTTTTATTCAACAAATAATTACAGATCTCTACATTGAAAATTTTAAAAATAATTTTAACTATAATAAACCAAATTTATCAAAATAAATAGTGCCTTCGTGGTGTGGCAATCGGAAAATGCTATTAGTTCTGTGTTAGTAAATTTTTCAATTAAAACATTATTATTAACAAATGAAAACCTAACTATTGTAATATATAACAACAGTTTTACTATGTGAATTGCTTTGTAAATTCCTAAGCTCTTTTAGAACTTTCCCAAACAAATTTATGACAAATTTCAGCGAATAAACTTCAGGTTTAAGGCTGTCGCAGTAACAACAAACAAGTGCACGATAAAAGTTTAAGCGAATGTAAAGATATCCTGAGTACGATTCTGCGGCGGTGGTGGTGGTAACACAAATGACGGGGAAGTTACGGGCGCTTCTGGTTATCACAGTCGTCAGTGCTCGTGAAGTTCACAGCGGCCCGCACTCAGAATTTCTGTTACTTTGCATTCGAATCGGTAATGTTTAAGATATCAACTGTTACAGTATATATGCATACAAACATCCTACACATTTATAAAAGAGAGATGGTTTCTATCTATCGCCATGTATATTCCGTTTAACTTAAAAACTACTGAACCAATCAGACTGAAAATTTGCATGTAGGTAGATAATTTATCTAGGTATATAATTTATTTATTGACAAGACAGTTCCCATCTTGGCAATCCCTTAGGGCTCCACCCCAATGGCTCTTAATTTTACAATGTTATTCTTATAACAATGGATCAGATAATTAAACAAATGTAGTTAGAGCAGGAATTTTAATCAGATGTGTGAAGTACGGCATCAGCTAGTATTATAGTATTTCGTAATACGGATATAAATTAAAATGCATATTATAATTATATATTTAAAGTTAACCGTGGAATCAATAATGTATCTTTGGCGCTAACTTATAATGTCTTTGGAATATTTTTACTATATGGAAGTACGTTAGTTTTCAACTTAATTTGATCTAAAACAGTAATCTTTGCAGATAGTTATTATAATTGGTTTTAAACTTAGGGAATCACGTTTTTCACGACTAATATAAGTACCTATAACAGTTTTGAAACTCTCTTCAATAGGCTTGATTCCTTGAGTAGGCGGGTTTGATTCCTGACAGGAAAACAAAAACTTTTAATTTAAACAGTTGTAGACTATTCAAAGAAACCACTTAAAAATTGATTCAAGATGTAAAACGAGTTTGCATGCAGCACGCTGACGTGAAGGGAGCGAATTTCTGCCAAAAAACTTTAAAAAGTATAAGAAAAGAAAAACTGAAAGAAAAGAACTTATTCCCTACTTTATGCCTAAAGAATCAGTGTACAAAATTTCAGCTCTCTACCTACATGGGACAAATTTTTCTGAAAATCTGAAAGCGTTAAATCTTTTGGCTATTCTTATGCTCCTGGTTCTATATATCTGCAATGCTGTGATAACAATATTGCATATCATAAGGCTGGGAGGTGTACTGGGGGTACTAAAACTTCACCAAAATAGATGAATTATAACTTTTCTGCTGTTAAATTCCCATTAGACAACGTACTGTTCTAAGTCAATATACATTTTCTTAAATAACTCAATAAATATTTGTGCTAGAATGATAAGAGATGGCTTGAAACTTTAGAGATGCCTTTCTAAGCTCTATAGGCATTACTGCCCTTAGCTCAAGATTTAAAAAGTTAAAATCTCCAAAAAAGTGGGTTGGAGTTTTCCGATTGTTTTGCCCAACGAAATTGTTTAATCGATTATAGCTAGGAATGTCGCTACCAAATGGGAAGTAAATGGGACAAAAAAACGCGGCTGCTAGAGTAGAAACACATATTCAGGGGTATTCAGGGGTCACGTTAGGAACTTCTATGTTGGTCCTGGGCTGAAGTTTCAATGTGCGGATTATGCTATCAACTCACGTTTCCATAAGAATTTGCTAAAAATAATATTATAGCTTTAATTTGGAGGTTATGACAAGTACATAATTCAAACTCCATATCTTTCAACTAAAGTGCTGGAGGCTTTAATGGTTTAAAATACCGTAATATAAAATACTGTAAAACTAGTTTAAACTCATAGTTTGAGAACTTTGTTCGTTAGCTGCAACATTGGGCCACTTAAACTTGCAGTTTTTGAATGACCGTTTCATAGTTCTTTCAGTACCTTAGAATTCGTACACAGACTCTGCACAGTCATTTGACAAAACTGAAACATATACAGTAGCCCAAATTTTGCAAATTCATACTGGAAGTCGAACATTTAATGTACCGCTGAATATATTTGTGAGTCCCATTTTTTCGATTGTCACATCGTGTTTGAATTATTATGTAAACAATTTTAATATCGATCAGTAAGTTTGCCAGAAACATTGTAACCTAATAAATTAAAGTCTATACAATTTGTTTACATACTTATTTTGTTCTATTTAATTCAGTATACAAACCAAAATAACCCTTAAATATGCTTTCTGTACAAGCATTTTAAAAGTAAAAATAAAATATATTTGTTGAGAAGTTATTGTTTGGAAAATGCTGATATGCAAGGTGTACATAAAGTCCCGCATGGGTTTAATATTTTCTGAACGATAACAGATAAATCAATAAGATTTGGTACATCAACACTACACTTAAAAATCTACTTTTTGAAGGAACTATCAGTTTTCTGTCATATCATGGGGACGTCCCGCAAGGAGTCAGAAGGAAATCTTAAATAGGAGCATAGGTCAATATGCACATCACTTTAAAGGGCTTATCTAGCAGAGTTGAATGCCGCAAACCACACTAAAAAAGGTTGATCCAGTAAAAGATGGCGGCTGTTCAAAGGTTTTATTAAAAAAGATAAGATCTTTCTAATTGTTACTGTTACCAGTTTTTCCCCGTTATCAATAGATTAGGACCAAATTTGTAACCCTTGAGGATAACTAACGTCATAATTCACTTCTGTATTGACAGGCATAATGTAGTATTTAGCTGCAGTATTCGTTTTAGTTGCAGTTTGCTTTAATGGGGTTGTGGCTACTAATAAAACGTAACCAAGTAAAACCTTTGAACAGCCGCCAATTTTTACTGGATCAACCTTTTTTAGTGTGGTTTGCGGCATTAAACTCTGCTAGATAAGCCCGTTAAAGTGATGTGCATATTGACCTATGCTCCTATTCAAAATTTCCTTCTGACTCCTTGCGGGACATCCCCATGATATGACAGAAAACTGATAGTTCCTTCAAAAAGGAGATTTTTTGGTGTAGTGTTGATGTACCAAATCTTATTGATTTATCTCTTATCATTCAAAATATATTAAACCCGTGCGGGACTTTATGTACACCTTGTATAAATATCTTTCTTAGTGATATAAATTCAAAGCGTATGCTCCAACACATTGGTTACACCATCTAATGAGATGTATCATAATAATATGCATTTAAATAGCTCGACACTGTAAACACCGGAAATATTCTGTTCCATAAAACATTTTCTTCTGCGTCCCAGTCAGTAAAGGAATATAAAACCAAATGACGCGAGAACAGGTGAATGTTATGACGACACAAATTGAAAAGGAAAGTTGCTGAATTCTCCTCAACTGTGTTTGCTCGACCAGAAATATATTTCTGTATCCTTGGACAATCCTTAAACAACACGTTTGAACCCATCTGAAGTTGCGGGCTAATTATATATATCTATGTACATATCCAAGCCAACTTGGTTCGAAATTGAAATTTTCTAAATATTTCTTTATTGGTAAAGTTAGTGGTTATCTGTTTAAAGCACTTTCTAAAATTACCAGATTGGAAACAAACACAATATATTAGAACACGTTTAAGTTCGAACTGTAAACTATTGAACTTTTTGTAAATACTGTTTAACAAGTAAACTCTGTGTATTTAACGGTACCATAACTCGATGTTTTAGTACTTAATCAAAAAACTAATACTAAACAGAAAATATAATATCAATTAAATTTAATAATATGTATTATTTAAATCAAATAAAAACAAATAGCTCTGAAGAGGTAAAATTGTTAAGGTTACACGTTTAGGAATTTAAGGCCATGTTTTGTGTTAAAAACATATATTACCCCGCAAAACACACAACAATTTAAAATAAATAAGAAAGAATAAAACAAAAGAAAAAATAAATAAAGTGAGTTTATCTGTGAGGATAGTGAATGGCATGAGTACACATAAAAGTTTTATGTAAGCAGTTTCAGTCAGTTTTTTAATAAACAAACCAATAGCTATCCTGTTAAAACTGGAGCTAGCACTGAACTGGATTTTTGTTTAAAAAGAGACCTCAACTGCCCGTCACCATAGGCTATTGACCTTTGCGGGCAAGCCAGAGATGACCACTCATGATCTTACAGGAGTCGGCCAGGACCGGGATTGAACCGGCCACGTCTGACTTGCTAGTCAGGCACTTTACCTCTGAGCTATCCTGTTCGGTAAAAGTTTTCTTTATGTTTAAGAAAAATGTTAATTTAAAAGAAATCGTAAAACATACCCCTTTGCTGTTACGGAAAATAAAAAATATGGTTTAGGTAAATAATTGGCTAATTGTTTATACTTGAAAAATGACAGAACGTCTTAACAGTCACGCTAATAATTGAAAACTTTTTATTCGCTAAGGATGGTAAATTAATATCTTTAATAAGGTAACATAAATACTGAAGACAATTTTGTCCTTGGATTATTGAAAACAACTATTTTATTATATTATTACAACGTGTTACAAACCTCAGAGCGTAATACTTTACAAGTAAACATTAGTTGGATTTTATTTAAACTGCAGGTCCAATTTTCCTTTCATTGATTAAGATTAGACCCTTTAAAATATTCCTTTTAACATATCAAAGAGCACAGTGAAACACTAAGGTGGCAATTTTCTTTAAACGTTAAAAATATAAAATTATAAAACAAATTGTATTTAAACACATATAAAATGTATCATGGGTGAATTAAATCTTTCTCCTCTTGTCATATATCAACAGAGCTTTTGAAGCTCGATGTTATAAGATAACAAAACCTGTCCACGTGGTATAGCAGATAATCTCTTCTGTGAAGGGTTATATTTTACCATTCATAAATATCTTCGACAAATCTCCATACGCCAGCTTATGTCGCACAGGTGCACAAAATAACACCATGACAGTAGAGTCCAGTATTTTAAGACTATCAGGGAACGTCTAAAATAGTTTTATTTTGGCTTATATTGTATTTTAAAATATCTGTTCATAAATATCAATTTATTTTCTAAAATCTTAAATATTTATTATCATATTTCCGTAATGTTAGTAATGTTTTCTTAATATATAAGGCGTTACTTACGTTTTCGTCGTCAATCTACTAGTTTTATGAGATTACTTGTCTGGGACTAGTAAAAATATCAATCCAAAACGCAAATAGCATGAGTAATGTATACTTATTTATTGATTTCTCTTCTTTGAAAACCAGTTTAAAATAAATCAAGAGAGGTGGCTAATAATGTGCTAAGTTGGTGTTATGAACATTGGAATTTGCCACATATGCGTCAAATTGACTCTTTATCATCTGTGGTTATAAGCATCATAGCGTCTGGTTCATTATATTGTACTTACATTGTATTAACTCTTCAGGAATACATTTCACCATCAAGAGCTCCGGTTGAAGTCATTGTTGTTAACAGTCTCACCACGCATTACCGTTGCTTTGTTGGAAAAACAAACACAAATTTAAATACCCGGGTTGTTTGAAAACATAGCCAAAAGTCGCTAACTTTATTTATAACTTTAGAATAAAATCTTGAATTCCTATTTATTGAGTAACTCAATTTAAAGTTCATTTTGATTCAATATCTTTGGTTAAAAGGTAAATAAACAATCTTATTTTTAATATTAGAAACAGATTCAGTCCTTAACAAATATGGAATACTCACCAACGCTTTACATTTAAAAATAAAAATACATGAAATAGCTAGTACAAATATGTATTTTAAAGTGTTTAGTTTATGGTTCTATAATATATTTTATTGTGCATTGATGTCTGGAAAATCCAAACGGTGTTGTTTAAAACTAGAAATACAACTGGACATTCTAAATGAAAATACTTAAGAATAAGAGATAGTTAGTTGTTAAAGATTATACATGATTTTAAAACTCCAAATGACAAAAACAGTGTATTTAGTAATGCAACGCTCAACTGGGTCATCCAGCATGTAATCCCCACTATGATAATATGGGGCATAATGGAGCTTTGCTAATGCCAGTGCTTTAAGCAATACATGCTAAAGGAACTAGCTTAGTCCGTATTTTGTAATAACACTCGTGCTTTTAGCAGAAAATTCAGCCAATTAAAATTAAGTAATAGCATGTAAATTGTTGTTTTTTGTTAGATATATGTAAAATAAAAATAAAAATCTTCAGACAAAGCAATATCTTCTACGAACTATGTAAACTGTCGCTTAATAGTTTTGCAATTTTATTTATACATAATTAAATTCTAAACATTTATGTTTTCTTTTCAAAAGTTCTTTAAGAATTATAATAAATATATTAAGTTTAATAAACATATTATTTCAAAACAATAATATTTAGACAGCACGTTATCCAATCAATTCAAAGTTCAAATGTTATGTAAGTTATTATTAAGTAAATTACTTTTGCTTTTAGACAAGTACTGGCTCTTTATACAATAATTCGCGTTGGATAATTTATTAGGGAAGTATATACATTTAAACCCCGGCCTTATTCAAAACTTTTGCGCCAATTTTAATTTTTGTTCTAGATCTATATTAGTTTTTTTTGGGATAAACGTCCATTCAAAATAAAAACTGCATTACATATTGCAAAGGCATTTCTTGAGATATTTAAAAGTTTTAATGGTGCAGACAGAATTCCATTAAAATTGGACCGTTATAGTGATTCACAGGTCTATAAAACTTTTTACAACAGGCAGTCAGAAACATAGAGGGACAGACATACAGTCAGGCTTATAACGTAACGTGTACCGTTAATATGATCGTATAAAACGGAATACAATATTTACTGATTATAAACAGATAATTGACAGAGCACACTGGATTTATTATAAACGATTGGCTACCTGACTATCAATTGATAAGGATGACACTCTAATTCCTCTCCAGTCCTGTGTTAGCTTATCTCTTCCGGTTTGTTAGCAAACTAAATCCATCATTGTTGTCATTTATCAAAAATATGTTTAAATGGAGAACCTGGGACAGTTTGTCAGACCGTTCATCTGACCAATTTGCATTGTTATTATTAAGCTATAGATATTTACGTCTAGATAGATACAGAATTGGATATATTTATCCGGTTTATATAAGATATTTATGTCTAGATAAATACGCAACAAAACAACCTCATCTTCTAAGAAAGCCCAGTTGGTCTTCAAGGTTTACATGGTTATCTTAGGAATACAAGTTTCTTTAGATCAGGTGATTCCTTAAACACTGATTCCTTAAACTGTTTTGTTGCAGAACAGTTGAGCAGGAAAACTCTAGTTGGTGCAGCAGTTGGTATACAACCGCTTTGTTTTTGGGTAATAATACTTTGTAACGTATATGCGACCCTCGACGGCTCTCTGACTGGTCTATACTAGTACAGAGGTCGACATTGGGTACAGCAAAATGAAGCTGTCACAGTATTGGTAAGTATTTTGGCTATCCAGTGTGACAACTTCCCTTCCTTGGTTCCTCCTTGTCTCTTCTGGGGGCTTGACTCCCAGTCGAGCCTGGAGAACCAACCTTCCAGCCTAGCCAAGTCCTTGGAGGGAGTAGTGGATCTTCCTTGCAGCCTGGGACGGGTGTCTGGGAGGAAGGGCCCTTACCCGACGGTCTTCGGTCTGCCGGGCTGGGGGACGAACTGTTCTGGGGCCACCCGACCCCTGAGAGGTTGGAGGCTCTGTGCGATGGCGGTCTCTATCTGGTGGACTTAGGGGGACGTCGGGTTAGAGGGCGAATCTTCGTGGGGTGTTGTCACCCACAGAGCCCGGTAGCTAGGTAAGGATCTCTCTCCCTTTCTGGAGCGAGGCAGATTGACCCCATCCTACCACCTTTCCCATCCATCTTTTCCCTCTTTCCGGTGGCTGTACAATATCCCAAGGGAGACGTGCCTTGCCGGCTATGCCGGGGCCTCCTAATCCCCCAATAAACAAACAAACAAACAAACAAACAAACGTATATACAGTGGAACCCCTTCTAACCATCACCTTCGGGACCGGGACTGTGACGGATAACTGAATAGATGGATAATAGAAACATCATATTATAAACGTGTTCAGTAACTAAATTTTAAAATGTTTGGCAGAGAAATGAAAATAAACTGTGTACAAAAGGAAAATACTTCCCACTACATACATATTTATGTTGTTTTAAATAATATAATAGCTCATACAGACGCTCAGACTAAGCCGTACGGCGCAAATCCTGAGTCTAATAAATAGTAATATTCTCATAGACGGACGACGGATAACAGAGAGTGACGGTTAATCGAGGTTTACAAAGATTCCCGTTATACATACGATGGTAGATGAGGAAAGTAGCTCTTATAGGGTGGGATAAATAATAGGAACGATATTCATTAAAGGAAAATATATGTTTATATGGAGTGCTGTCAGCTTTTAGCCCTTTACGGCTTTTAAGACCTTTTAAACAATAAAAAAGGACTTATGAATTGTTCGTGATTACAATTTGAAACTTCACACAGAAGTTATTCATGTTTTAGGCTAATTTATTATTTAATATTACTTTCCATTTTTGGATCTCTAAAAATTGTGGCGTTCCTCCTCTGGGATAAGTCTACTTCTCAGTTTACCTTAAGGTCACTATTTCAGGACGCTGTGAAACTTTGCAAGGCTATAAGAAAACGTAGTAGTGTTATTAGTTCTAAACCATTTCAGATAGTTTTAAATGTGCAGCATTAATTTTTTTTCAAAAGATAATCTTGTATCTATAATGTTAACCTAAACAGTATCATTGTGTAAGACGCAAAGGCATTTTGGGTTACATTCTGTTCGGTTTTGACTAGCAACTGGAACACAATATTCAATCATGACTTAGTATGAGGACAGGAAGGGTACGGGACATGTTCCTGACAAATTGAAACTTATGCAAAACTAGAAAATCATAGAGTAAGTAGGTCGACTATGTTTCTAACGATATGCATTCCAAAAACATTAGGCAAAAATCCTATTTTAAAAGGTACATGTTGAAGACTACATTACATAATGTATATCATGAAAACTACTGTTTTCAGGATGAAACCCAAGAGATCTATTTGCATGTGCTTCCCATAATTTAAAACAAAAGCAAAAACTCTTTTGAGAATTTACTGTAAGTTTCTTTGATACAAAGAACAAAAGCAAAGCAAATAACTTTGTGGTAGTTTCCGTCGTTCACTCAGAGCAGATGTAAATTTACATTTACAATTTATGAAAGGATTTCCTTACTTTAAACCCAAGCAATCTTTGTCGTGTGATTCAAACAATCCCTGCTTGTCTTAAAAACATAAACAAATTAGTTGTGAATAGAATAGAACATTATTTTAAGTTATACTTACTTTGAATTACTTCTTTATACAAAAAAAAAAAATGTAAGGAGAATCTACATTATTCTTGGTCCTTATTTGCAACTTGAATTTAAGTTTTGTAAATGGCTGAGTTATTTCTATGAAGCTGTCAATTAGTTTGAAACCAATTGAATAAGGCGAATTGATTATAAGTTGTTGTAGCTGGTTGAGGAACGAGAAGGTATTCCATCACATAATCAGTTTCAGTTTTGGGTTATTAGGTTTTTGTAGGGCAATCGTAAAAGATTCATAGCAAAAAACACTTCAATCCAGTAAAACGCTGCAACCAAAAATAAAAAATACACAATGCTTATCTCTTACGTACAAATGGTTTACAATAAAGTATAAAGAACTGCTTACAAATAAGACAGTCAATCTGATTCAATGTGTTAATTATGGACATAACACTAAGTTAGCCAACCTACAGACATCTAGCAGCTCGATTGTTTAGACATTGGATGAATAATAAAAGTTGGGATGCATAATTTTTACTAAAAATTATATGTTTTGAATTTCTTGTAGATCGATTAGGAAAAATACGAACTAATTACAAGTAAACAAGGTTTTATTCACATTGCCTGTAGGATCGAAATTTGACTCGAAATAAAGCAGGTTTACATGCCTTTCCGTCGTCAATCCTTTGATTTACCAGCAGAGCTTTGGTCTGCTAGTAAATCAAAGGATTGACGTAGGAAAGGTATGTAAACCTGCTTTATTTCGAGTTAAACAAGGTTCTCATTAGATATAATTTTATACATGTCCTTAAGTGTTGTTATGGAAATTTAATGGTTTAATTTAGTTTTAAAGGATGACAAAAATACTTGAAACTGTTAGATAATATACTATGTGCAGTTTACAAAACTGTTTGTCTTTATAACAAAAGTTATAAGAAGTTAATAAGCTTAAGGTTAAAAGGTTAAGTTTAATCCCACTGTCATCCTATCTCAGATGACATTTATTTTGTGCCTGGATTCAAAAGATAACTTATTGTGTTTCCAAAGTTAAAATTGGCGACTATACAGTTTCCAGCATTTGATCTTTTGAAGTTTTAAAGATGTAAACACGCCGTGTACTACGAATCGTAAAAAGAGATTTATAAAATAAGTTATTTTACAAGTTTAAATCATAAAATCTTTAGTTTTTATACTTACATAACAAGTAAAACCTTTGGTAAACTACAAAATGTTTTAACTATCTTATATTTTGAGTGATAAAAAAATTAAACTAGAAAATAAATAATATAAAATAATTGTATTTTTGCCAGATCCTTTACTTCCAGTACTTTGTTTCAATATTATAATTGTAAAAACATTTGTGTGTAATTCTTATCGAACGTTACTTTTAAGATATAGTAAAAGCAAATATATTTGTGGTAGGACATTTTCAAGAGTTTAAATGTTTTATAATGTTTTACATTTAAAATCCTACTCTAATTATCACAGTACAATTGTACTATCAATTTAAAATTGAAAAAAACGTGGCAGTTTTATTACCTCTAAAACTCGTAGCTACTAATTAGTAGTTAATAATATTTAAACTAATTTATTATTATAATTATGAAAACAAATAGCTTATCGATCAGCTTTAACAAAAACATGTTGACCAAAAGGCAATAAGGTAATAGAATTTAACCACTCACAATAAATTTATAATTTCAAAACATAAATTATTTAGTAATACAAATTGTAAAACATTACTGGTGTAGTTAAAATACCCCCGTAGCAGCAAACCTGCGTACTCAGCGAATTTCCAATGCATATATATGTATCTTAATACCACATAAAGCCACATACCAAGTTTCATCAATATACATTCACAAATAAACGATTTATGACATTTTAATTATTCTCCATAAGAATAACATGGCGGCTGAGTATGCAGGTTTGCTGAAGCAAGGAACACAAAAAATGGGGTTTTATACAAATTTCAATATAACTCATGTGGGTAAAGCCGCATACCAAATTTCATTAATTTATTTTCATAATGGAGGGAGATAACACGTTACTTATTTTCCATAAGAATAACATGGGGCTGAGTACGCAGGTTTGCTGCTACGAGAGCCTTTGGTAAAAAATTGTTTTTTTGAGCAAATATCAATGGTTCACAACCAGATAAAGCCGTATACCAAGTTTCGTCAGTATACGTTCATAAATAAGCAATATATAAAATTTTTATTTTCCTCCATAAGAATAACATTAGACAACGTACTGTGTTTAGCACTTTCAATATCACGGTAACCAATTGACGTAGAGAAATGATAAAAATACCAAATTGTGTGTTTTTTTAAGCTGGATCCAATGGGTACAACTAAAATTTGACTATTTCCAAAATTATATGTAAAAAATTCGAAAAACCCATTTTTGGGGTACAAACCCCACCCAAAATACCCCTTCGGATAGAGCGATCTGGCTGGTTTTCGAACTTAAAGTCATAAATGTTGCTTTACACGTTTATACCAAATTTCATCAAAATCTGATTACTTAAAACATGGATGATTACATTTCAAAAGCAATCAATACTTCTAACACTATTTTTTTTATAAGAAACCATTGCTATAATACTCATAGCTGCTCATTTAGGGAGCATATCAAATACCCCCGTAGCAGCAAACCTGCGTACTCAGCGAATTTCCAATGCATATATATGTATCTTAATACCACATAAAGCCACATACCAAGTTTCAGCAATATACATTCATAAATAAACGATTTATGACATTTTAATTATTCTCCATAAGAATAACATGGCAGCTGAGTATGCAGGTTTGCTGAAGCAAGGAAAACAAAAAATGGGGTTTTATACAAATATCAATATAACTCATGTAGGTAAAGCCTCATACCAAATTTCATTAATTTATTTTCATAATGAAGGCAGATAACGCCTTACTTATTCTCCATAAGAATAACATGGGGCTGAATACACAGGTTTGCTGCTACGGGAGCCTTGGGTAAAAAATTGTCTTTTTGAGCAAATATCAATAGTCCACAACCAGATGAAGCCGTATACCAAGTTTCGTCAGTATACGTTCATAAATAAGCGAGATATAAAATTTTTATTTTTCTCCATAAGAATAATATTAGACAACGTACTGTGTTTAGCACTTTCAATATCTCGGTAACCAATTGACGTAGAGAAATGATCAAAACACCAAATTGTGTGTTTTTTTTAAGCTGAATCCAATGGGAAAAAATAAAATTTGACTATTTCCAAAATTAAATGTAAAAAATTCGAAAAACCCATTTTTGGGGTACAAAATCCCCCCAAAATACCCCTTCGGATGAAGCGATCTGGCTGGTTTTCGAACTTAAAGTCATAAATGTTGCTTTACGCGTTTATATCAAATTTCATCAAAATCGGATAATTTTTACGAGAGTTATCGCGCTCACGGACACACACACACACACACACACACACATATATATATATATATATATATATATATATATAAATATATATATATATATATATATACAGTTTAAAACGAATGGTGTTTTTGGGGTCTGGGGACCTCAAAACGAAAAGTTATCATGGTCCCGGGCCTAGGTCTTACCATGCCGACTACGGTAATAGCTTCTTCCCCTATAGGGGAAATTCTTGCAAATAAACCAGGAGAGATAAGCCAACATCCCCGGGGAAGTTTTACCTGTTCACTAAGCACTGCTGTGTTGATAGTGTGGAAAACAACATCGTCCGTGGAATGAGGATATTGATATTGGTAAGTGTTTTTCTTTGCAAATTCTTAGCTTTTATGACTATAACATACAAACTTGTGGCAATTTTTCTTGTTAACAATTTAATATATTACAACAGATTAGAATAAACCTATAGATGATAACATGTAGTCCTCATTCCAATACAAATCAACATTAGCCCTTAGTCTAGATTTAACATGCACAACCTTCCCACACGCTGTGCACATTGCCAACGTGCAGCTTTGGCTAACATTGGGTTTATCGCTGGGCCACTGAATGTACTTATCCAGATATGATTCATTTTACAAAATACTACCTTTTAGCGAATTTCCCCTATAGGGAAGAAGCTATTACCGTAGGTCTCATGGTAAGACTTAAGTCCGAGACCATGATAATTTTTTGTTTTGAGGTCCCCAGATGACAAAAACACTATTTGTTCAAATTGATATATATGTATATATATATATATATATATATATATATATATATATATATATATATATATATATATATATATGTGTGTGTGTGTGTGTGTGTGTGTGTGTCTCCGTGAATGCGATAACTTGAGTAAAAAACGTCCGATTTCGGCTTAAATGTGTAAAATGACATTCATGACTTTCATGTTTGAAAACCAGAAAAATCGGACCATGGAAAGAGGGGTTTATGGGGGTTTTAAGTTTTCAAAAAATCTGTTTTTTGCATTTTTCACCCTACAATTTTTTTAAATCTTAATTTTGGTTTTGACCATGTTATAGAGCTTAAAAAACAAATAATATAGTATTTTGAATTATTAACCAAGGTTAAGTGGTTGCGGAGAAAATCCAAAAAAACCTACTCATAAAATCTCCCATGTTAATCTTATGGGAAAAAGGTTTTTGGCATTTCCTCAGTTTATTTAAATTTAAACTTCACATTTGCTTTCAGACATCTATTCAGTTCCACAAAACAATCATTTTGGTGTTTAAATTGTGATTCTACGCCCAACCGTTGCTGAGATATTCAAAGTGCTAAACACAGTACGTTGTCCAATGTTATCCTAACGGAGAATAAATAAAATTTGATATCTCGATTATTTATGAATGTATGTTGATGAAACTTGGTATGTGGCTTCAAATAGTACTGGTATATTGATATTTGCACAAAAAATTGATTTTTTGTTGGTTATTCCTGTAGCAGCATACCTGCGTACTCAGCCCCCATGTTATTCTTATGGAGAATAACTAAAATGTTATATAGCGCTTATTTATGATTGAATATTGATGAAACTTGGTATGTGGCTTCGCCTAGTTTTATTTTATTTTATATTAGCATAAAAACAATTGTTTGTGTTCCTTGTTTCAGCAAACCTACGTACTCATTACTAATGTTATTCTTATGGAGAATAATTAAAATCGCTTATATGTGAGTATATTATTATGAAACTTGGTACGCGGCTTTATGTGGAATTCAGACAAATATTATGCATTGGAAATTCGCTGAGTACGCAGGTTTGCTGCGACAGGGGTGTTATAATTAATAAAACGTTACTTGTTTTAACTTTCGTAAAAACTTAATCATTATACACAAATTAAGACTTAAACATTTGAACCCCTTAACTGAATCTTTTAAAAGAGGTATTAGTACAATTTGTTTGTTATTACACCTCTTAAAAGTGGTAATGAAACAGTTTGTTTGCTTTTTGCCAATCTCCCTAAACACTATTGGAAGTAAAAAGAAACTTTATAAACTAATAACAGACATGCGTTCTTAAGAAATGCAGAGCGTAGAATTTACGACTTAAACTGAAATACCCCCGTAGCAGCAAACCTGCGTACTCAGTGAATTTCCGATGCATATATATGTATCTTAATACTACATAAAGCCACATACCAAGTTTCATCAATATACATTCATAAATAAACAATTTATGACATTTCAATTATTCTTCATAAGAACAACATGGCGGCTGAGTATGCAGGGTTGCTGAAGCAAGGAACACAAAAAATGGGGTTTTATTCAAATATCAATATAACTCAAGAAGGTAAAGCCACATACCAAATTTTAGCGAATTTCCCCTATCGGGAAGAAGCTATTACCGTATTCGGCATGGTAAGACCTAGGCCCAGGACCATGATAACTTTTCGTTTTGAGGTCCCCAGACCCCAAAAACACCATTCGTTCGAAACTGTATATATATATATATATATATATATATATATATATATATATATATATATATATATATATATATATATATATATGTGTGTGTGTGTGTCCGTGAGCACGATAACTCTCGTAAAAATTATCCGATTTTGATGAAATTTGGTATAAACGTGTAAAGCAACATTTATGACTAAGTTCGAAAACCAGCCAGGTCGCTCCATCCGAAGGGGTATTTTGGGGGGGTTTTGAACCCCAAAAATGGGTTTTTGGAGTTTTTACACACAATTTTTGAAAAAGTCATATATTGGTTTTTACCATTGGATTCAGCTTAAAAAACACACAATAATGATAATTGATAATTTCTCTACGTCAATTGGATACAGCGATATCGAAAGTGCTAAACACAGTATGTTGTCTAATGTTATTTTTCTGGAGGAAAGGATTATTTTTATATCTCGCTTATTTATGAATGTATACTAACGAAATTTGGTATAACGCTTTATCTGGTTGTGTCTATTGATATTTGCTAAAAAAAACAACTTTTTGCAAAAGGCTCCCATAGCAAACCTGCGTACTCAACCCTCATGTTATTCTTATAGAGAATAATTAAATGCTATGTCTCCCTTAATTATGAACCTAAATTAATAATACCCCCGTAGCAGCAAACCTGCATACTCAGTGAATTTCCAATGGAGATATATATGTCTCAATACTTCATAAAGCCACTTACCAAGTTTCATAAAAATATATTCAAAAATAAGCGATATATACAATTTTAATTATTCTCCATAAGAATAACATTGGGGCAGAGTATGCAGGTTTGCTGCATCAAGGAACACAAAAAATGGGATTTTATGCTGATATCAATATAACTCAACTAGGTGAAGTCATATACCAGTTTTTATTCATTTATGTTTATAATTAAGGGTGACATAGCATTTAGTTATTATCCATAAGAATAACATGGGGCTGAGTATGCAGGTTTGCTGCTACGGGAGCTTTTGTCAAAAAATTATTATTTTGAACAAATATCAATAGAACACAGCCAGATAAAGCCGTATTCCAAGTTTTGTCAGTATACGTTCATAAATAGGCGAGATATACAATTTTTCTTTTCCTCCACAAGAATAACATTAGACAACGTACTGTGTTTAGCACTTTCAATATCTTGGGAACCAATTGACGTAGAGGAATGATCAAAATACCAAATTGTGTGTTTTTTTAAGCTGAATACAACAGTGAAAACTAAAATTTGACAATTTCAAAAGTTAAATGTAAAAAATTCAAAAAACCAATTTTTGGGGTACAAAACCCCCCCAAAATACCCCTTCGGATAGAGCGATCAGGCTGGTTTTCAAACTTTATAAATCATAAATATAAATAAGTAAATAAATAAGTAAATAAATATTATAAGTCATAAATGTTGCTTTACACGTTTATACCAAATTTCATCAAAATCGGATCATTTTTACGAGAGTTATCGTGCTCACGGACACATATATATATATATATATATATATATATATATATATACAGTATCGATCAAATGGTGTTTCTGGGGTCTGGGGACCTCAAAACGAAAAGTTATCATGGTCCCAGGCCTAGGTCTTACCATGCCGACTACGGTAATAGCTTCTTCCCTATAGGGGAAATTCGCTAAAACTATTTAAAATTCTCTAGATACATTCTATGCTAATGGATAAAGTTTTTAAATAAAATTTTATTAAATTTAAAGTGCTTTGGGAATTGTTAACCAAGCATTCCCATTTACAATTTGTTTATCATTTCGAATAATATGTCATTGAAATGATAGCATTTAAAGAACAACATAAAATAAATTAGTCAAACAATAAACAATAAATAAAGCATTTTATCAAGTAAATACCTGCTGTGATAATAAACCTATTGTGACAATTTTGAAATTCGCATATGTACTAAAAACTGTCAATGGACGTTGTCATCACAGTGAGGTAAAACGTGTGTTGTATTGTTCCAGGGTAACCTCCGGTAGCACATGTTGTAACAACATTCATGTTTATATCACGCGAACAATGTTCGTCACTGCGGACAGGACAATGTTGCCAATCACAGTAAATAACAATAAATTACAATCAAACATGCGATGAAAGGTTAAAAAAATATTTGTTTCAATTGAATCATTAAAGAAGTGTGTATAATTATAGATAAATTTATTGACTAAATCAGAGCTTTTATTCTGTTTGTGTTTTTATTTGTTAATTAATTACATATAAATCTATAAAAGCTGGGAAAAAACTAAATCATTAATAAAAATAAGGGTAGTGTTGGACTAAACTTGAAAATTAATAACTGATTATTATATAGTTTTCTTTATATTCAGTTTACGAGAATTTTTAAAAGTTGTTATCACTTAAATTATACCATAAGGTGAGGTAGAGTTTTTAAATTAAGTTTATTCTTACTAAAGAAACCCCACTCAGTATCCATAGTTTATCCATATAATTTGCCACATATGAGAGTGTAGGTTATACAGTAATATTTATAAAATTCTCCAAGCAGTTAAGATGGTGGCCAATGACACGGAGCCACTTGGCGTCAACTGCAGTGGTGATGTGTCACCTGGGGCTCTATGACACTGCTCTGGAATCAAAAACATATCGTATAAATGCGCCATTATAAAAAAGGGCTTTTATCGATTTATGGCCTGTTCATATGTTTGATATATGTAATAAAATAGTTTTGCTAATTATAATTGTACTAGTGGGGGTTATAGCCTCTAGTGTTTGGGTTTTGAGTTTGTGTATATTCCATTTACTGTTTACATGCTGAGGAAAATAAGTCAGTATGAGAGTATGAGCACATGATAATAAACAAATAATCACTGTTGACCATTTGATCATTTTAAAGTTTTGAAATTTGTTTGTACTTTATGGTCAGATTTGAAGTAAATTAAAAAAATAAAAATTGGTATCCGTCAAGATTTTCCCCATCTAATTTGCTATGAATGATCCAAGCATTCATAGCAAATTCTTATAGGTCGTACGAAAGTTTCAAAAACCTGCAAAAATACAGAGATTTCAAATGTTTCTCCTTGCCTGATTACATTCTGTATTGACATTATGATAAATTTGTATTTGATAAATAAATTGTAATGCAGAACAAATATGTAAAAAGAACTCATATCTATTTTTCAAGAATAAGACGGTTTTTGTAAACAGGCTATCGGTTAACCTATTAGGCCTTGCATGATGGATTGTGTGTTATTTGAAATCCCTCAACGCCTAAATGTGGCTTTTGTTTTTGTTTTTTGGAAACATGCACCTTTAGGGCACTGCTCCCTGGCTCTCAAAGTTCAAATGTCTCTAGAAGAATATAAATCATTTAACAGCAATTGTTGATACTATCAAAACACAGTATCGAAACAAAAACAAATGTGAAATAGCATCACAGTATAAAGTAATAGGACCGCATATGATCGGAGTAATCTCAATAGATAATTTTGAATATTTGATCAAGTTGAACTTTATTCACTTATAATACAGACCGACTATACTGTACGATTACCATTAAAGCGATTTCGAGATAATTCTTTCAAAACCCAAGAAACGTCCTTGTCTTTAACCTAGCCACACCATTCAGATCAGTTGGTGGAACTTCTTATTTCGGAGTGAGTGGTAAGTAATCTCAAACAATCTAAACTTAACATCGAACCATTTTTCAAAATCATATTCAGTTTTGTGTGTAAATTATATGATTAATTTAACCTATCAAATAATATAAAATAAAATAAAATCAATAATTGTCTACTATGTAATTCTTTAATCCTTTACAAAAAAGGACGTGCAGTGGTAACCTTAAATAGTTATAAATTTATCTTGGTTATTAAACCTTTGATTTCAACACATATGGAACATAACAGAAATTTAAATTTAATGGCCGTTTCATAATTTTCGGCTATAACAAAAATGCCATGTTTCAGACATCCACATTTTAACTGTATATCAAACTGGTAGTTAATTTTAACGTATAACCGGTTGTATATTACTGTGGATGTTTCTCATTTTGGCGTGTAATGTTCATAAACCCCGCAATAACAAACATCATACAAACCATAAACCTTGACCATAAAAAGGTTAAATTTACCTTTCATACTGCCAAGTGATACTGAAATTCAGGATTATAGGAATACAGGTTCACTTGACAGTATTGCAGGTAATAGTATAATTGTTTCGTATTCTATTCCATCAGGTATTATTTTTTTAAGATAATACAATCAAATATGACCGATCTATCTTATCAGAATAAATAAAGATTCTTCCATGTTTAGAGTAAATAAACAAATTCTGTTAAAATAGCTAACAGTATATAGTTTCCCCAACGGTATTTATAATCCATTTTCCAAAAGGGAACACAATATATAGATAGATTTAAACACAATTCGTGTACACTTGACTGTTAATGCTCATGTGTTGGAATTGAATTTTTGTTCTTTGTTTAGTCAATAGTAACAGATATTCAGGGAATCGGGGTGTAGTATATATCATCTATTGAAAGTTAAACCATTAAATTTGTTGATTAAGGTATAAATTTGTCGTTTGTATGTGTTTTTCTGTATTATGCATTTCATAAAACCAGTAATTCTTTAATTGTGTATCCTATCTTAATTGATCTGAATGGACGACCCGAAAAATATACGTGCATGCATTTGTTATGTAATGAATCATTTCTTGGAAATATTTAAATTATCTTATATCTATAAAAGGCAAAGCCTTGGCTGGCTGACTGACTGACTCGCTCATAACTAATTCTCCACCTTCCCATGTGGGTAGAGAGCTGAAATTTTGTACACTGATTCTTTAGGAATCAAATAGGACAACTAAATGGTTTTCATCCTGGTCTGACCTTAGGGCTCTGCTAGAGACCCCGACAAAGTTCCCATGTATTCCTTAAGGACATTCAATTTTGTTTGAGCTGATGAAAATAAAAAAAGCTGATCTTGATACGTAGTAGTTCCACGGGCTAACCACAGAATGCAGCATACACAACTGTAATAGTTTCTAAAAATAATTTGCGGGGCGAAGCCTGCGGCTATCAGCTAGTCGTTTATAAAATTACCAACTGTAGCTAACATATTTGACAGTTACTGCAGAGGAAGTCTTGCGGTAAAATGTAAACAAAGATTTTATTTTGCTGGTCAGGTTAATATTGAAGTAACGCGAGCGAAGCTGCGGGTAACAGCTAGTATATTATAAAATATAAGAAAACATAATTGTTGTATTTTTAGTAAGTGCATTTTTTAATACACAATTCCGTTTAATGTTGTATTTGCGATTATGAACAAAGGAAAGGGAGGTAAGGATTAGTGTAAAGGCAGAGTCGTCAACACTATAGTACGTTTAAGGAAGGATATTTTCTGAAAAATATGTAACTTTATCTTTTAATCATAAGTTATCCTAGACAATTGTCCAATCCTTGGTTTTGAGACACCGTATAGTATTAGGAGTAATGTTTTTGAAACAGTTTGATATGAAAAACTGGGTCAAAGAATGCGGCAGACAAATAACATATAAATAAACGGCGAGACATTTATCGGCGACAAGGTTTAAAGATGGTTCTCTCGTGAAATGTACAAACAAGAAAAATGTATCGTCGTGAAACATTTTATTTTTACAAATTTAGTGGAAACGACGTTTCCTGCATTAACACTGAGATTTACACTGAATTTGGAAATATTTTACAATAATTTGCATTATTTTCGCCGTTATGTCTCATAACATTGCAACTTTTAATTTGGATTCTGAAATAATCCATTTGGGCTGATTACAGTTTAAAACCGATTTTGAGACATTTAAAAACAAACCATATTAAACTTAACTTGTTTATTAGCATATTACAGGTTGTTATTACATCGCGTAAGATTAGAAACTGTAAACTGCAAACGATATGGATATTTAATACGAAGGATTCAAGTGATGTAATTGTAAAGCGAACGTTTCGTGTTTATAAATTAATATCGTTATGCTTATAAAATATAATTTGTTAAACTGAGTTAACTTGGTTCTACAATGAGAGTTCACCATTAGTGACCAACGTGAAGAAAGTGTATTAGAGATTGATAAATTCAAGAATATTCTGGTTTCTACTTATTTGATGCAGCTTCCGGCCATATTGAATTATAAATTGAGTTCTTGGAGATTGCAGACAAACTAATTTTAGCTCAGTTCCGACTGCTTTGGACTGCTGTCAACGCATACACGACCTGCCTTGGTTGAAAAACTTCGTTTGGTTAAATTTTATACAATTTTGAGTTATAAATATATGGTAGTTCGTCATTAAAACAAGCTAAAATATAAAACGTCTGTACCTAGTACAAATTTTTGCTTTCCATAGTAAAATCAACATTATCTCTATCAAACGATTGAAGAAATTGGAATCCGTTAAAAAAAATCTTATACTTCATTTATAGTTTGCTCAAAAAATACATGACTAGAAGTACACATCTCTTTTTAAAGGTATTACTGTGATAGAGTTACAAACTATTAGGGTAAAAAGCCTTAAAAGTTGACTTTTTCCAAAGTAAAACTTAATAAAGAGTTGCGGTTTAAGTTAAAATTAATAGTAGGGGTTTTAGTTGGATAATCTTTTTTCTACGGATATTGAAAATCTGAGATTACATTCGTTAATTAATAATAGTAGGACCTGCTGTTTAAAGTCAAACAAATGTTCTTCTCATGTTTCCAAATCCTCATTACGTCACATAACGTGTTATGCAAACGCATTGCTATTCCAGAAGCAATTGTTATAATGACCAATGAATATAATAATATTATAAAATAATAACAATATTGATTCTGCACTATACTATCATATATTAATATCATTACAGTTGTATTAGTCAATATAATGGTGTCTGTAACATTTTTTTTGAGGCTGTGCTGTTTTTGTTAGTTCACCAGTTGTTAGACATACAATTCAAATTATTCCTATTCTTCAACAAGATTTACATTGGGGCAGAGTCCCAAAGGCAAATGTAAATCTTACGAAAATCTTAACACGCTGATAGCCAATGTTGGGGGTCTCAGGTCTAACAGAATACGTTTGTTGTTGTCCGCAATTCAGCCCGTGCTCATCTATGGGGCTGAGGAGTGGGTCAACGCTCTAAAAAAAAATTATCGGATCCGCTCGCCGTCCTGGTAGTCACTGGAGTCTTCACTGGTTGTCAAGCTCTTGGCAGGGAGAGGAAGGCGATTGATCATAGTCAAGGTAAACTCGGTAAGGACGCTGCCAGATCCGAAGAGCGCTCCCGCACCTACCAGCAATGGCAACAAAGCTGGGAAAAGAAAACGCGGGGGCGATGGACTGCGAGACTCGTCAAGCAAGTCCAACCGTGGATCGTTGGTGGAACGGTGGCACGGCAAGGTTGATTATTACCTGACCCAGTTCCTCATAGATCTCGCATATTTCAGGTCGTACCTGAACCTGATGGGATAAGCTGGTACACCGGATTGCAGCTACTACCTGGCCGTTTCCGATGATGTGAAACAAATTTTCTTCTGCTGTCCGCGATGGGAAAGGCCTCACCTGGAGGCTACAGGTTCACTGGGTGCATTTTCGGTGGGTGCGATCTGTGGAATTGATGGAGAGTGATGGCAACTGGGTGGGAATGTTTGTCACATTTTGTCCAGGGCATCTTCCGAAGAAAAAAACGTACCAGGATGATGACTATATAAAATTATCAGAGAACTAGAAATGGAGCGAGCCCTGCGGGCTTAAGCCACATTTAGGCCTAGCCTAAATTAATGTGAAAAATGATCCCAGGTTAGAATCCTTATGAGTTAAGGTGGTTTTCAATGGGTAGTCTAAATCTGTATTAGGAGTCCCACACTACAGGTTGGCCATTGGTGTGCGCAAAGCTTTTACCTCCTCTAGCTCAAAACAAGTTAGAAAAAAACTGCTTTTATATCAAAGTTTCCAATGAAAATTGTTGCGTACTTTTATCAATTTTTGTACGACTGAAAATCATTAAATCCTGAAATTCTCCTTGTATATTTAAGTGTATTTAATGAAAATACACAACATCAACAACAATTACAATATATACAATTTTCCCCCTTCATTTATAATACAAATAATTCAATATAATACTCCGTAGATGCCGAAATATTAACTCAAAAACTATTGGTACATAGGGTATATCTATGAACATATACATTTACAGTTGAATATACCCGAAATTGTGATCTGGGTGTGAACCTGTATTGAATTCTTTGCCGAAAATTTATACGATCATCATGGGTTGGGCTACAGAGGCAACGCGACAATAACATGCCACTGTCATAATCCAGTTATGCTTTATGCTTCCTTTGTTCAGTCTGTTTTACTAGGTTTTATTTGCTCAATACACCGTCCAAATGTTCTAATTGATGCAAATATATAAGCAGTGTAATTTTCTTTGTCATGTTAGGTATGTGTTTTAATGTCATGTCATGAATATAATATACCCCCGTACCACCAAACCTGCATACTCAGCGAATTTCCAATGCATATATTTGTATGTTAATACCACATAAAGCCACATACCATGTTTCATCAATATACGTTCATAAATAAACGATTTATGACATTTTAATTATTCTCCATAAGAATAACATGGCGGCTGAGTATCCAGAGTTGCTGAAGCAAGGAACACAAAAAATGAGGTTTTATACAAATATCCATACAACTCAAGAAAGTAAAGCTACATACCAAATTTAATTAATTTATGTTCATAATTAAGGGAGATAACATTTGACTTAGTCTGCATATGAATATCATACGAAGGTTTGCTGCTACGGGAACTATCGGTCAAAAAATGTTTTTTAGTGCAAATATCAATATTTGCCAACACATTTGACCACAACGATATGAAGCAATATACCAATTTTCATCAGAATAAGTTGATAAATAAGCGAGATATACAATTTTTCTTATTCTCCATAAGAATAACATGGGACAACGTAATGTGTTTAGCACTTTCAATATCTCTGTAACCATTTGACGTAGACAATGATCAAAATACAAAATTGTGCGCCTTTTTAAGCTGATTCCAATGGAAAAAACAACAATTTTACTTTTCAAAAATTATATGTAAAAAACCCAAAAAAGAATTTTGGGGTACAAACCCCCCCCCCAAAATACCCCTTCGGATGGTTCTATATGTCTGGTTTTCGAACAAAGTCATTAATGCTGCTTTACACGTTTAAACCAAATTTTGTCAAAATTGGACTTTTTTTACGAGAGTTATCGTGCTCACGGACACACATACACACAGACACACACACACACACATACACACACACATATAATGACAAATAACATATAAATAAACGGCGAGACATTTATGAGCGACAAGATTTAAAGATGGTTCTCTCGTGAAATGTACAAACAAGAAAAATGTATCGTCGTAAAACATTTTATTTTTGCAAATTTAGTGGAAACAACGTTTCCTGCATTAACACTGAGATTTACACTGAATTTGGAAATATTTTACAATAATTTGCATTATTTTCGCTGTTATGTCTCATAACATTGCAACTTTAATTTGGATTCTGAAATAATCCATTTGGGCTGATTACAGTTTAAAACCGATTTTGGGAAATTTAAAAACAAACGATAATAAACTTAACAACATTTTTATTAGCATATTACAGGTTGTTATTACATCGCGTAAGATAATAAACTGTAAACTGCAAACGATATGGATATTTAATACGAAGGATTCAAGTGATGTAATTGTAAAGCGAACGTTTCGTGTTTATAAATTAATATCGTTATGCTTATAACATATAATTTGTTAAACTGAGTTAACTTGGTTCTACAATGAGAGTTCACCATTAGTGAACAACGTGAAGAAAGTGTATTATAGATTGATAAATTCAAGAATATTCTAGCTTCTACTTATTTGATGCAGCTTCCGGCCATATTGAATTATAAACTGAGTTCTTGGAGATTGCAGATAAACTAATTTTAGCTAACTTCCGACTGCTTTGGACTGCTGTCAACGCATACACGACCTGCCTTGGTTGAAAAACGTTGTTGGTTCAATGTTATACAATTTTGAGTTCTATAAATGTATGGTAGTTCGTCATTAAAACAAGCTAAAATATGAAAACGTCTGTACCTAGTACAAATATTTGCTTTCCATAGTAAAATCAACATTATCTCTAACAAACGATTGAAGAAATTGGAATCCGTTAACAAAAATCGTATACTTCTTTTATAATTTGCTCCAAAAATACATGGCTAGAAGTGCACATCTCTTTTAAACCAAATTTTGTCAAAATTGGACTTTTTTTACGAGAGTTATCGTGCTCACGGACACACATACACACAGACACACACACACACACACACACACATATATATATTTGTTGTAAGCATAATTTTAAAAACAGAGTAATTTAATTTTTAAATGATTTATAAATGCTGTTTTGTACTACTAAATTTTCTATGTTTTATATTCATTGCCTTTCAAATATTCCATTGGTTTATTCTTAAAGCTAAATCTTTATATAAAATTTTGTAAGCGAAATTTGTAAGTCAAAGTTGTGGGAATTTGGCAAATTGCAGGATGATGGGAGCCGTCTTAAATTAAAGGTTTTGATCCCAGGGATTCGGGAAAAATAGCAGTATTCCCAAAAAATAAAAGCAAACGATAAATAACGTAACCCCCCCATACGAAAATCATGAGGGTTTTAAAAAAGTTTGCTCTGTTTACATTAAAGAATGTTGTTACGTGTCTACTTTGTTTACGAATTGAAATAACGTATATTGTTTTATTTTCCTCAGCATGGAAAGGTTAAAAAATCAGACAAGGCAGAGAATCGGAGCAAGGTTAGGGGCTATGGTTCCTTCAAGCCACAAGTAGTGTATAATTTGATATCTCAAAATACAGAGGAATCAAGGGAGTCAAAAGAAAATTACAGTAATATTAGAATAACTTTGAGGAGATAAATGTGTCTTATCAATCAAATATGTCTGTGAACTCAAAGGAGGTGTTTTATCATGTGAAGAAATCAGTTTTCAAGTGAAGTTGACAGGCTTCCACGAACCTCTGACGACGCTCGATGACAACTGCATTCAGTTGGATTCTCTACACCCTGAAGATTGATTGAAGTCTAGTGCACTCTTCAGCACAGGACTGATCTCAGCTATGTACCAGCTATAAACAATATAAAAGTTAACAAAAGTTCAAGCCATTAATTAAAAATATTATTTAATCTCGACTTTTATGATTTGCTTTAATTATCTGTACAATGTATTACTTGCATTTCAGAAGTAGCATTAAAAATTACATGCACTACTACATTTATAGACCTTTAATTTTATTAGTTTTGAAAGATAATTATAAATGTAGTAAATATGTAACTATTAAGAAGTAAGTGTACATGTTTCAGTATTTGTTTATGTCTTACCTATAGATGATCGTCAAAAATGAAGTTTCCAAGTATTTTATTGGAAATTTGTTGAAAATAAATGAGCATCCATGGTCAATTATGATTTCTATACGAGTACACAGTATCAAATATTTTCGGATTCCTTATGATATCTAAATTGTTTAAGAATAATTTATTTATCAGCATGATACGTGCTGTTAAAACTAAACAGGATAAATAAAAAGTCTTACAACACTATAAGTATATTTACACTTATACTGTACTTACATTCAAGACGGTAACATATACACAAAAGATGCTACAAGGCGATCAATTTCAAACAGTTACACCGGTAATCATCAGGCCTAATCAGAGAATGACATAAACAAGATGGCGAACAGCTTATATACTATTGGCTACCGGAAGTTCCGGAAACAAGTTGCGATAAGTACCACCAGAGTCTAAGTTGACCTGTTCATTGATCAATTTATCCCTATCCTTACATTTTTCCTTAAAAATAAACATTCTTCCCATGCATTCATTACATTTCTTTTCTTACAAATATGGAGAATATTCAAATTGTCTTCAATTGTTCCCAATGAGGTGTTTTCCGATATTCGATCTTTCCGGTTTTTGGTTCTTCCATGCTGAAACATGATTCTTGTATCTTTTTAAAAAAGTATTAGTTTAACCAACATAAAAATTATCACAGTCATTACAACTGATTTGATATTCAGCGGGCTTATCAAACTTATCATAATCTTCTATGTTCGGATGCAGAATTTTATTTATGGTATTTTGTGTCTTGAAGGCTATGGATACTCCATACTTCTTAACTCGATTTGCAATAGTCTGTGTTTTATCGCCAGTGAAGTTGTCAGAGTGTCATATTTCGGAGCCGTTCTTGGTTCTTCATCTTCTTCAATATCTTTGCCCCCATTTCATCGATGAGTGTAGATTGGTATTCCTTGGCTCGAGCTATAGATTTGATTGTACCTATTTCCTTTCTTCTGCTTGTTTCACTTAATGGGATCTTGTAGGCTCTGTGCAGCATTGAACGAAATGAGGCGGTCTTGTTGCTTGATGGATGTATAGACTTGCTGTTGATGGTTGTATTCGTTTGTGTTGGCTTCCTGAAGATTTCGAATTCCAGCTTATCTTCTCTTCTCATTAGTGTTAAATCCAAGAAGTTAATTTTTCTTTCTTCTTGAAGTTCGCTTGTATAAGTCAGGTTTCTGTGGTGGTTGTTGAATATTTGCATCATATCATATGCTTCACCATCCTTGGTTTTGTTATAAATTATAAGGACATCATCTACATATCTAACGTACATTGCTACTTCATGATCTTTGTTCAATCTTTCCAAAATACATTCTTCATGAGGTTGCAGGAACACTTCTGACATTATTACGGAAATTGGACTAATCCATCAGTTTGTGCATAAAACTTATTGTTGAATCTAAAATAATTCTGTTTCAGTACAATTTTTAACAATTTTACATGTTGATCTACATAAACTTTATCCAATCCGTTATCTATGAGCCTACATTTAATCAAATTTATTGTTTCCATGACAGATACATTTGTGTACAAATTAGAAATATCAAAATAAACTAATCTACTATTACCCTTTACATTGACGTGTTTTACTTAATCTACCATATCATAGCTATTTTTCACATTATACTTGTATTCTAATTCTAAGTCCTTGTTTAATCTAGCAGAAAATAACTTTGAAAAATTGTATGTAGGTGCACATTTAAAATTTACAAGAGGTCTAATAGGCACATTCTTCTTGTGGATCTTAGGAATTCCATTTATTACTTAAGAGTACAGAAATCTGTTTTATAAATTATAATGAATAAGGAAATCGAGGAAATTAATTGCTCAGTGTTGTGGAAATAAATTGCATACAACATAATTTTGCACAACATGTATTTTTATCACATATATTATCAATATAACACTAACGTAGGGAAACAAAGTTTTTTCATACATTTTATTTATTGACATGTTAATAGTCATGACATGAATACAAGCTATGAATAACAATAAAAATCCTATAAGAAGCTATAAGCTGTAATGTCAATGTCAGTTATTCATTTACTTGTTTTTGGCTTCAGTCTTCAGGGCTAACAACAATTTTAATATACACGTACATTTGATATATTTTGAAACGTAGTACAGTACAAGCTCGCTAATCCGGCACGTTCGGGACTTTGGCAGTGTCGGATTACCGAAAATGCCGGATTACTGAGCACCGTCTAAAAATAGCCGTTGTTGCGAGAAGAGCGGAAATAACGCTAAAAATAGAGTCAAAAGGACATCATTGGTCCATTATTCAATGTTTCATTGAGACTCCTCTAATGTCGGCAGTAATGGAAGATTTTAAAAACAAACATTTCAACCAGAAAATAAATTTACAGTATTATATCATAACATATAAGTATAGTTACTCCTGCGATTACCACGAACTCTGCCGAACGCGACCGAAAAGGGTTGTTCAGTACACAAAACTTTTTTTAGAACTATTAGACTATGCCGGATTATTTAAAGTGCCGGATCATCGGATATCGGATTAGCGGGCTTTGACTTATACGAATTAACTAACGAAAGGTTCGTTGATGAAATACTTTGATGTTACAATTGTTTAACGAAAAATCTAAGTTGATTGTGTCACCAGCCCTTTCCAAATCAAGCTTTTATATTTACCATTGCAAACAAATATCTTGTTACATGAAACGTTTTGGGAAACATTTTTATTACTTCCTAGTGAAATAAATTGAAACCCACACATGTGTCACTTTTTACTCTGCAAAAGCTGATATTATGGGAAACAGGTATGTCACGCGTGAAATCTACTTACTTCCAAGGCCCAGGTGTCGCTCAGCGAAACCAATATTCTACTCTTATATGAAACGAGTGCATATTAAATTGTGTTTCTTTAACCGAAAATATTTCCAAAAACACATAGATTTAATAAATACGTATTTTAATGATTAACCTCAAATTGCACAGGAGTTTTACGTTGAGACAGACTGCAGACAACTACTGGCCATCTTCCTTTTGCATTTTGTTCAGTGTTAAATGCTTTTAAAACTGTTTTCGACTATTAAAATATAGGTTTGCATACCTAGCTTTAACCATAATTCCTAATTCCATTAGATTATTCTATAGTAGACTATACGTGTCAGAACTTGTATTCTATCACCAGGGACATTGGAAAAGTTGCAATCATTTGTAAAAAAATCTAAAAAAACAACTTATACATAATTGCAAATGAAACACATCAACAATAATTATAGTTTGCGCCGGTCGGCAATAGACACCCAGTGAGGGAGCTCCAACTTTAATGTTGAGATTTAGACAGCTGGTCTGTCTTTTTGTCTTTAAATAATTAACTTTAATTTTTCATTCACAAAATTTATAGGGTAATTTTTGAAGGGTTTATACACACAGGATAAATATTAATTTATAAATCCAGAATCGACTTAGATCTACAGCAACCGAAGGTAACTCAACACCAGTTATACCTCAGAAAGAGACATCGCGGGAACGGCCAAACCTACGTGACAAGACGTGGGGTCAGCGATTGAACTACGAACGACACGTGTAACACCCTCGGACCAATAAGAGCAGAGCACCAAGGAAGGGACGCCGGTTGGAAGATAGTCTGACGGACAGTGTGGAGTAACAACGGGGAAGTGTCACGTAGATTGAGAGTGCGTGTCCGTCGGGGGTGTTGCGAGTGCCATGTAATTTAAAAGGGTAAATTTTGTGGATTTAATAATATGAGTTGGTAATTAAGTATTAAGCATTAGTATTAAATAAATGTAGATTCTAAATTTGATGGAATCGGTTCGTAAGTCCGTAGTCTATTCCCTCAATTAGCTAGAACACATGTTTAGTTTACTACAAATATTTCTTTATTTTGCCTTCGTTAATTTGAATTAATATATTCCTCGTTGATTATTTATAAATTCTAAATTGAACTTCCCCTAGTCCCTGGTTACATAGTTGTGCCTCTTTCGGTATTAATAGTACAGTTGATTTGATCTGGGATTGTTAGATTAGTATTTCTATTGTTGTCTAATTTACTTATTGCCATTTGATTGAATTCAATTTGTCAATATATTTTATAATCCTTTTATTGGTGTTTAATTTCCACGCCCCTTTTAGAATGGCTCAGTTCGACCATTTAATCGGTCCATGCTAAAGGTACAATTACTACATGGAGGACTGAGTTATTATGTCTCAATGTACCAGCAAATGAATAGCAATAAATATTGATATTACTAAGAAAAAATGTCAAGAGAGGAAAATACAAATGCTGTTGTATTATTACTGTCCCAGTGTGTTATTACCTTGGGGATTAACTCAGTTCAGAGTGGTTTCGTAGCAGCCACATCTACGTTCAAATAGAATAGACGGTTGTAATGTTGTATTATTCTCTCTACAATGCAAATCCACTGGAATACAAAGCTTGGTATTCTGATCGCCCACAGAGTATTGTATGAATAAATCTCAACAACAGCAATAGGTAGTTTCTAGCGAATATTCTAAAATGAAATATGACGTTTAACCCAACAAGCATTCTTTATCGTTGCACTCTTCCTTCATATGAGATTGTTGTTAGTTTCTACTTTATATGAGAGTTTTTGTTTTTTTAAATGTATTTTAAGAACGATTGACGGTAGTTGATATTGTTAAATATTGAGAATTATAAAATCATTTTTCGTTGGTTTACTATGGTAAATATTGTATGAATTTTGCTATAATAGAGAAGAGCTGAGGTTGACGATTGCCGGATCTGCAGTATTCGTGAGCTTAGGAATTGGCACAGCACCATTATTGCTACTGATGTTGCTAGCATAGGGTTTCCAAACAAAATGGGTTTTCGAAATAATTCATCTGTTGGGTGATAGAGGAATAGCACAATTCACATTTATGACGGTTGTAATAAAAACCGAAGTTCATCAATTTAGGAAAACAAGTTTTAAAATATGCTTCTCTTTTAATAAAATAATCATTTAGCTCTCTTTTTTTTAAGTAATTGGTTGAAATTACCTGCTGTTTTGAAACGGTTCTTATGTTCTTACACTACCACTGGTTATGTACAACTTTAGGGCATATTACCAAGCGCCACAGAAAAATAGGTATTTCATAACATGTTCAGTGACATTTAGTGTTCCAGATCCTACTGCATCACGCATATTTTTATTTCCTAAAATGGTTTAGAATTAATCAGTTGAATATGTGAAAATAAAACCTGCATAGCGACCTCCCTTAGTGCCTCGAACCATTTGATGGCCCTGTACAGTTGCAGTATCATTGGAGAAAGGCGAGGTGACAAATTAACTATGCAAATGACAGTTAACTATACAGCCGCAGTCTGTGGGTGACAGTTATCATCTTAAGGTGAATTACTGCCACCTTAACCCTAGTGGTGTTAACTTTGGCTTCTATTTTGTCATATAACAAAATGCTTATCAGTCACAAACTGCAGATTTACAGAAATGATTTAGTCACTTAAATTCAACTACGTATACACTTGTATTTACTTGTTAAATACGGATTCCGTATAGCTATTTCTTCATTAATGGTACATTTTCGTTGAGGAAGGGTGGGAAAGATAAATTAAGTAAAGTTTTCTTGAGTATAACGAACTTTTTCATGGGAATAAAGATGGAATAATAGTTAACAAACTATTTTCACCTACAAATCTATATTAGCAAAAAAGTCATTATAAATTTCATTAATTTAAACTTATAACCTTCCAACCCTACATTTTTGATACATGTGATACTTATTTTTACCCTCCATATTACAACACACTCCAAATTACTCCACACTCCATATTACTCCACACTCCATATTACTCCACACTCCATATTACTCCACACTCCATATTACATATAACTGAACATTTGTGTTATGTAAAACATCAAAGATAACGATAACAATAGGCTTACTAAGATTAAGAATATTTTACACACTGTGCGTTAGCAAATTTAAAGTGACAAATTACCATTGAATGTTATGCAGCTAATTGCTGTTCATCTCACCCAGCGACATCAGTGCTTAATGATAACAAGGACAACTTAATATTATAGCACCTCAGCTAAAATAAGTAATTATTGTTAAAACTGTTCCTCTAAGGCTCCACATTTATGTTAAAAAACACTAACACTTCATGAATTTAATGTACGTTACCAATTGCATAATATGCAAACAATTATACAGATATCAATAAATGATCGCACAGTATCAACAATGACATGATGTGGTAAAAGTTAACAGCTACATAATAACAAGTAAAAACAATAATTTACTTCCACAACACGCAACAATGACCTTACTAAGTGAATTACTTATAACAATGTTAAACGTAAGGATATTCACCTGTTTAACTTACAACTTAAGAGGTTTTACGACTTTTATAACATGTTACGAATGTTGCAGCTTTTAAGAGCCAATGAGAGATTTCGTAACAAGAAGAGATTGTAAATAACATTGAAAGCATAAAATGCATATTCGGATGTAACAATAAATACTCATACACAACGAATAAAACAGACTAAGCCATAAAACTGGGTATTAGGGTTTAATAAACTGGATTTAAAAAAAAGTTGTTGACTGACGGTTAATAGATAAGCGGATTGCAATATGAAAATCCTCTCTGGTGGAGGTTAACTTTGCTCTGGTTTTTAGCAACGTCGATCTGTTTTCAGTCACGAATTTTAATTTTATTATCTACAAAATAGGTTTTTAAATAGAAATACATTTGTACATTGGTAGTAGGCATATTCCTAGATTTCAATTTTGTAATTGTTTAGAACTACTATATTAAATTCACAATATGAAAACAATATCTACAACTGGAAGACCTTCAATATAAATTGTTTTAAGCATTTTTTACAGTAAGTTTTATGATTTTCTGAGCACTTCAACCCAGATTGATATCGTGGCGTGTAGTGCAGAATAGTTGAACATAGCACGTTCATGTTGCCATGAGCTGTTCATGTTTCCCCGAGCTGTTTATGTTTCCCGGAGCTGTTTATGTTGCCCTGAGCTGTTCATGGTTCCCTGAGCTGTTCATGGTTCCCTGAGCTCTTCGTGTTGCCCTGAGCCGTTCATGTTTCCCCGAGCTGTTCATGTTTCCCGAGCTGTTTATGTTGCCCTAAACTGTTCATGTTGCCCTGAGCTGTTCATGTTTCCCCGAGCTGTTCATGTTTCCCGAGCTGTTTATATTGCTCTGAGCTGTTTATGTTGCCCGGGGCTGTTCATGGTGCCCTGAGCTGTTCATGGTCCCTGAGCTGTTCATGTTGCCCTGAGCTGTTCATGTTTCCCCGAGCTGTTCATGTTTCCCGAAGCTGTTTATGCAGCCCTGAGCTGTTCATGCTTCTCTGAGCTCTTCATGTTGCCCTGAGCTGTTCATGTTTCCCGAGCTGTTTATGTTGCCCTGAGCCGTTCATGTAGCCCTGAGCTGTTCATGGTTCCCTGAGCTGTTCATGTTGCCCTGAGCTGTTCATGTTTCCCCGAGCTGTTCATGTTTCCCGAGCTGTTTATATTGCTCTGAGCTGTTCATGTAGCCCTGAGCTGTTCATGTAGCCCTGAGCTGTTCATGGTTCCCTTAAGCTGTTAATGTTGCCCTGAGCTGTTTATGTTGCCCGGGGCTGTTCATGGTGCCCTGAGCTGTTCATGTTGCCCTGAGCTGTTCATGTTTTATTTAATTGGCATCCAGTTTACTTCACCAGATGGTAGCATAACTAGATGCTACTTATTTAAAATAGTAAATTTGGAATAGTTGATCCAAAGGTTAATTCCTAGTATGTTGTATAAAGGAAACAAGAAAATAACAGTTAGTACTTAGCTTATTAAATTAAATATTCATAAAAATACATTTATTATAAGCTTAATTTTTTTTGAGGAAGCTTATTTTTGGAAATTAATTAAAATAGCCCTTTTAAACTTAGGTGATTGACTGACTTGGTTTAACGGAGTTGTGTATATTAGACTAGTCTGCGGTCCCTTATATTATGACCTAAAGTTGCCAAGGAAATTTACCGAGGCAGTTATTACCATAATTGTTTATTTAAATCTCTCTGTTTAGGAACTTTCACTACGTACTGAAACCATTAGTGCCACTTTCATTTCTTGTATACAACTTTAACTATAACTTTATTAAACTATGACTAATTGATCAGACACGAGGAACACTCTGTAGCACTTTAAATTGAATGTCAAACTTAGATGATACTAAATCGAAACAAGCTACATTTGGCCGTAAACTCTGCCTCATTATTTTAAATGTTGTGGTTTTATATCATACATGTTTTGTTATTTTCTAAATCATGTACTACTAATCGGCCTTTAGACTCTGAGATAAGAATTTGTAATGCTTTATTTTAATGGCAAACTTTACATAGTAATAAAACGGGAGTTTGAAAATTCATTTTCATAAGCAAAATACGCTCTCCAAAACAAGTCAGAGTATATATCGATTGGCCTTTCTGTAATAAATATTTATTGAGGAGTCATAGCAAACTCTAGAAATGAAATAAAATGGCTTTTTAAGATATCTCAAATTACATTCTGTAACACTACTTTTGATTTTCTCTGAAGTGTAGTTTACAGATAGCACTTGCGACAGTTGGACATGCAAGTTGGTGTAAACTCTACTTGCATTCAGGTAAAGGTTTACACATTAAATAGTATTGCAGATGAAACTTGCTAAGAGTCAGTGAAGTTCTTCGCCTGGTTCCTTATTCTGGCCATATTATATAAAATACGCTTCACAACCTGGCTATAAGTTGTGGTTGCCCGTAAGTGACAGGTTTACACTGTACATTCCAAAATCAAGTACAGGTTGCATCAAATTGTATGTTCTAACTTATACAAGCGATAGATGCTAGTGTAGGCTTAACTTACGCACACAAAAAAATACATTCAAGTGCTCTTTGAAAGTGAAACTTTCATGCAGTTTAATGTTTGCATTTGCAAGTAGGATGCAAGTTAAGCTTGCTTAAGTGCAAGATGTCAGGGCAAACTCCATTTTAGCAATAAATAACAGTGGGTTATGACTGTTGCATGTGCTTTAAGTAATGTTATGAAACACAAAAGCGTCTACACTCGTGTAAGTATGCTGAAGTTTCTTTGATACCAACAAAAGTAAATAACTGTGTGGATAGTCCTGACAGTTGCTAAGAGCTAGCATACTCTTATTTAATATTTATGAGTTTTCTTGTTTAGCTCTCTCACTGTCTAGTTTAACCAACCACTACATTTTTAAATGTCTACTAACAAATTAATTTATGAATAGTTTGTTTAATCAAGCTTTTTGATCGTCTCCCCTTCAACACAACTTCTAGGCTTTGTAACATATATTTATTTGAAAATGTATGACAATAATAAATTTCCCTCATCCAAATGACTATTTTAAAGTAATTTTACTGTTGACAAACTCTAATTATAAGTTCAAAAACTATACCGATCATAAAATAGGACTAAACACTTTTTATTAATCTATATATTATTAATTCTGTGAAAATTTAGAAAAGGAATTGTGGACGTTTGGTTGGTTGTGAGATAATTTCAGAACGCTTTAATTAAAAGTACTCAGGACAAATAGCAGAAAAACTTGCTTGACAGCCAGAAATAAAGACATTTTTTCACGATCATAAAATTATGACAAATTGAAAACCTTTGCTTTGTTTACATGTTATGATGTGGTTATAATGTCTACTTTGTTTGTGCTAACATGCATTCACTATTTCATAATCATCATATATATTTAAAACCAAATTCAATATAACTAATGTTATAAAACCGTCCAAGTTACAGATCAATAAGCAAATTTAAATTTGACATATTTTTTATAAAAAATATATATTTTCATGTCAACCTGTTTACAGAAAATATATAAAATATATATTTTCTTGGCACGATTTATTATTCATACTAATTGAAGCAGAGTTTAAAGTATTCAAATCATTATTATGTAATGCAGTTTTAGGCAGTACGCTTCAAAAGAAGTAAATTCTATTACAATGTATAGTTAAATTGATATTTCTAAAGTTATGGCTTTGAAAACAATACTCCAACGGACCTGTCTGCTGAAATGTAGCTTTTAGTTTCCTAGTTGAACTCCTTCCAAAGGCAAACTGATCCTTTATACTGTTCTTCCAAATATTTATTGTTGCAGTAAATATTTTCCACACAAAATGCATTTTAACACAAAATGTTACATAATTTTCGTTGGCATACATCTATCACTGAAATATAAAAAAAATTACAAATGAATATTTGTAGTCATCTTTATAACTTTTTCAGTATCAAATTCTCATCTAAACATTTTTCGCAATACAAATCGATTATATAGAAGCAAAAGTGTCTTGTTCTGCTTTAATAGCCTTTTGTTTTTTGTTAGGTCAACGCAGTTCTTTAGATATTTTAACTGTACGTACAATTTATCAGTTTTGGAAGTGTTAACTGTTTTTAGGTTAGTTATTAAATGTATATAATTTGTTTGGATTGATGTGAAAAATTGATCCATGCAATCGACCACTAATAGATCTAAAAATTTTTATAAGATATAAATGAGAATGAGAATGAGAATGAGAATAAGAATGAGAATGAGAGAATGAGAATTTTTTATTTTCAACAAGCAGGTAAACGTGATACAAACACAAGGAAAACGTCAATGCTTAAATTCTAATTCAAAAAATGGTCTAGATCTAAACCTGCAACAACCGATGCAAAGAGAAAAAAAACACAAACAAAACAAAACGGCACTCTGGTCACACGTCAAATAAAATATGTACTTACATTTACATTTGAAAGTTCAAACAACTCATGGACTGAGTACACAGGATTTGCCAATAGCAGTTTTTCCACCCCTTTTTGAATTTAGCTTCCGGCAGGTTCTGAGCTGTACAAGGAAGTTCATTAAACATCTTTAAACGATGGACATTGTTACTTAGTTGAACTTTCTTTAACCTAACAAGAGGCAAATTGATGTCATTCCTTTTCCTGGTGTTGTAGAGAAAATGTCACTTCTAAGCTTGAGAGTGTTGGTTGGAGAGTGTTGGTTGGAGAGTGTTGGTTGTAAGGAGGGATTGAAATATGTACAAACTATAAACCGTCATGAGGGATTCAGCAACAAACATTGGCTTACAGTCCAGATATTTAGCCCCAGCCTTCGCACTGCCTCCTTTGAAGGAACAGAACCCTCTCGACCCCAGCAGCACCACCCCATAGCCTTAACCCATAAAGTATAATGCTCTGTAAAAAGGCTAGATAAGCTGTCTTCCGCCAGTCCTTGAGAACACAAACTTTCAGTTTTCTAAGCAGATAGATTACCATAGAAAGCTTACTACACACAAAGGTTATGAGACAGTAGTACACCCAGTCGTTCAGCCGTAACACGGTTTCTTATCAGAAAACGTGTAGCCAACCTAAGAAAATTGCAAAACAAAAAACATGACCTACATACCAGTGGTACCAACCGTAGTTATATATATAAAGATGTATAATAAGGTAGTTATATATATAATGATGTATAATAAGGTTATATATATATAACAAGGTAGTTATGTCACGCTTGTAACGTAAGACACAAAATACCTGCAGTATTATAATGTAAGAGAGAATATATATATATATATATAATATCATACTACGTAGTTTTAAATATATATATATATATATAAATGTATATCACCGTAAACCCGCCACCGTCTATTCATACCTTTGCCAGCCACTGCCTCCTCCTCCTCCCGACCTGTCCCCAGCCGCGCTGCCACTGCCCTGTCGCTACCTCCTGTAACAAATAAACATATTGCATCAGCCACCTCCCCACCACTTTCTATTATCCCGCGCGCTTTCTCTCTCTCTCTTTGCTCCCTGCTCCCGTTGCGATCGGACGTGTTTTTGCGCTACTCCGTTCGTTGCGTTTTGCAAAGATAAAACTTGAGCGTTTGCTCCCCATAGCGGCTTCACTTTTCCTAACCTCACTTTTTGCTTTGTATTTTACATAACCTCACTTTTAATTTGTTTTATTCTGCGTAACATAACCTCACTTTTATTTGAAAAATGGCTGTAAATCCTGTCGAGGTTCTCAGTTCGGACGAAACCTATGTTAGACATTTTAGAATTTATGGAACACGAACAATTTTTAAATTTACTAATCCTCCTCCTGAAACTACTGAAATTGATTGGCTAAGACAAGGTTTTGCCAAAATTGTTAATGAAATGAAAGAGCGGGCCCATGAAAATGATCAGCTTGGTTTCACCTTGCACAGCTTAAACTTAAAAAGTAAAGAACCCGGTTTTGTAGCTTTCCGACCCGTTGGTGAAATTGATGAGGACATCCTTTGGCAAATTTTCGGGGGTATTGTTCAATCAAATTCTGAATCAATTAAATCTACTGACACATTTAAAGTTGAATGTACCCGAGTTAATCTCCCTGTGGGTTCCGGGAAGGTAAGACCTGGCTTTTATAATACCTTTGATGAAGAATGTAAATCGAGACGGGGTATTGTAGTAATTAACAACAAAGATAACTTGTGTCTCCCCCGGGCTTTGGTGGTGGCCATAGCAAACGTGACTAAAGACCCCCAGTACAAAGCAATACGTCAGGACATGGGTACAAGACAATCGTTTAGGGCCAAGGAACTTATTCGGCGGGCTAGGGTAGAGATCTCTGAGGAAGGTGCCGGTATCCCCGAATTGGAAAAGTTTCAGGACTTGCTAAAAGACTACAAAATCACAGTCTACAACTATGACAGAAAAGGTCGTGATGTTTACTTTGAAGGGGCTGTTGAAAATCCTAAATTCAAAATTAACTTGCTCTTTCACAACGGTCATTATAATGTAATCAACAGTTTGACCGCTGCTTTCGCCTGTAACTATTTCTGTGAAGGTTGCCATGTTCCCTATGACCACAAAGCTGAGCACAGATGCTCAAACATCTGCCCTTACTGTCAAACCATCTCGCCTCCCTGTAAAGAGGAGCATGGGGGAATAGTTTGCACAGACTGTAATTTGAAAATGAGGAACCAGCTCTGTTTTATCGCCCATAAGGTTGACAAATGCAAAACAGTAAAAAAGTGTCTAGACTGCGGGAAATTGGTTAATTTAAAAGAGAGATCCGGACCTCACAAGTGCGGGGAAGTTTTCTGTAAACCCTGCAAATCATTCAAAGATCCAAATCACAAATGCTACATGCAACCCAATGATGGAAAACCTAAAACTAAAGACTATCTTTTCATTTTCTTTGACTTGGAAACAAGGCAAGACGAGTCTCTCCCCTCCGACCCTGATAAAAAAGTACATCAAGTTAACTTGTGCGTCTCACAACAGTTTTGCTTTAATTGTATCGAGTCTAGATTTTGCACGGCATGTAGAAACAGAACTAAAGTTTTTAAGGAAGAACCAGTAAAACACTTCATGGAGTATGTGATGCAAGCTCGTAAACAGTTCAAAAATGTCTGTGTAATTGCTCACAACGGGCAAGGCTTTGATTTTCAGTTCTTACTAAAACATATAATGGAAGAAACTAAATTCACTCCGGAACTGGTTATGAGGGGGACCAAAATTATTTTAATGGAAATGGACAATGTGAGATTCATTGACTCACTGAGCTATTTCCCCATGGCTCTCGCTGCGCTCCCTAACGCCTTTGAACTGCCTCCCGAGAAAAAGAAGGGCTACTTTCCCCACCTCTTCAACACTCTAGCGAACCAAAATTATGTAGGCCCTATGCCTGACAAAAAATACTACTGTCCGGAATCAATGTTTGAAAAGAAACACGAAGCCTTTGAAGAATGGTACGAGGAACAGGTGGCGAGTAACTATGTCTTTGACTTTCAAAAAGAAATCTTAGTATTGCATCTCTGACGTAGAGATTTTAGCTCAGGCCTCATTAAAGTTTAGACGTATTTTCTTGAAAGAATGTAACGTAGATCCTTTCCTCGAGTCCGTAACTATTGCTAGCGCTTGTAACCTGGCCTTCCGCCGTAACTTTCTAAAACCAAACACAATCGGCCTAATCCCTAAAAACGGGTACAGACTGACTGACAATCAATCAGCCGTTGCTTTACAGTGGTTAACGTGGGAAGAGGAGGAACGAGGGTTGAGGATTGAGCACGCTGGTTGGGGTAAAGAAGTTAAAATTAACGGGCTAAAAGTTGACGGGTTTGACGGGGAACGAATTTACGAGTTCCACGGGTGTTACTGGCATGGGTGCCCGAAATGTTTTCCTTACGACAGAGAGGCTCCTCTGAAGGAGGATCCCTCAGATTCACTTAACTTAAGATATGAAAGGACTCTGAAGAAAATGTCTAAAATCAGTGACTACGAAGTTGTAGTAATGTGGGAGTGTGAATTTAGAGCTTTGAAAAAGGACAATAAACTAAATCACTTGAACAACCTGCCGATCCTCAATAATCTTCCCCTTGACCCACGGCAAGCGTTCTTTGGAGGCAGAACGGGTAATTCAAAAACATACCACAAATGCGAAGAGGGAGAAACGATACAGTATGTCGATGTTTGCTCCCTCTACCCCTATGTAAATAAATATGGGAAATATCCTTTGGGCCACCCTACCATTTATGTGGGAGATAGGGAGTGCAGACAGCGAGGATTAAATGTAGATGGTTTGCTAAAATGTAAAATCCTGCCACCTCGAGATCTCTACCACCCCGTACTCCCTGTTAAAATGAATAATAAATTAATGTTTGTGTTGTGTATGACTTGCGGGGAAACTCAAAACCAGCGAGACTGTGAACATGAGAGTGATAAAAGAGCGTTAGTCGGGACTTGGACTATGGATGAAATTAGGAAGGCGATTGAGAAGGGTTACGCTGTACTGGACATGTACGAGTTGTGGGAGTACGAGGTAGCCACATACGAGAAAGGGGGATTGTTTACAGACTTTATTAATAAGTTTTTGAAAATGAAGCAGGAAGCCTCAGGCTATCCTAGCTGGTGTAATACCGAACAGGACAAAGACAAGTACATCACAGACTATTTCCAACATGAGGGAATTCAACTGGACAAGGCAAAAATTTGTAAGAACGGGGGACTTAGGTCGTTGGCTAAATTAATGCTAAACAGTTTCTGGGGAAAGTTCGGACAGAGGGAGAACCAAACTAAAGCAACAATTGTAAGGGAATCTAAAGTCTTGTTTAAAATGTTAATCAGTCCAGAAGTACAAGTCAATAGGATTCAAACTGTTAACGAGGAAGTTGTTGTTGTCAACTGGGAATATATTGAGGAAGTGGGGGAACCTCTGACAAATGTAAATGTTGTTATTGCGGCCTACACCACAGCCCAGGCGAGGCTTAAACTGTATGAACATCTAGATGCCCTTGGAGGTCAAGTCCTTTACTATGACACGGACTCGTGTATTTATCTATACAGGGGAGGATTGTACAAGGTCTCTACGGGAGATTACCTCGGGGAAATGACGGACGAATTGGCAAGTGAGTACGGGCCCGGCTCTTATATCTTAGAGTTTGTTTCTGGGGGACCAAAGACCTATGCATACCTTGTCTGGTCAACCAAAAAGCAAAAACTAGAAACTGTGTGTAAAATCAAGGGCCTCACCCTCAATATGAAGACTTCCGAAACATTAAATTTTGAACAGTTAAAAAAGATGGTCCTTAGTGAAACTGCTGAAATTTTAGAAATTGAAGAAAACAGAATCAGGAGGACTAAAGACAGAGATATTGTAACAGTAAGTGAAATTAAAAAGTTTAAAATCACAGGACCTAAAAGGAGGCTCGAGGGTGAGTACGACACCTTGCCATTTGGCTACCAAAAAGTTCAAAGACTTGAGTAACCCCGACAGGTTGCGTCACTCTTCCCCCTCCCCCGCTTTCTATTATCTCGCGCGCTTTCTCTCTCTTTGCTCCCTGCCGCCATAGCGATCTGACGTGTCCCTGTTCTTTACTATGAATCAACCAAAATCACTTTTTCAACTTTGTGAAAAACAAATCTGGGATCGCACCCGATGTATTAACGAACTAATTTGCCTAAACATGCCCCCAGTAATTTTCGAAAAGTTTGTAGAAACCCATTGGCGTAACCATTACGCCATAAGTCAAGAGTATATTAAAAAATTCTATGTAGGTCGCTCAGCATACTGTAATTGTTTATATTGGGATACATTCTTACGTAGACCACTTAATTATTTTATAGAAATTATCTATAGTCAATGTCCTTATGTTACATTATGCTCTAAAAACAACATTGACTTTGATGAGTTGGTACCTCTTAGAGTACCAGACTATGTAAAAAAACCCTTGTATATAAAATATAAATGTAAATGCTATAATCCCCACTGCATGAATGTACATGAACGAATGGAGGTCTATGGCGCGGGTGACGAAAAGCCCCGTAAACCTGAAAGGGGGTCTAGTAGATCGAGGCGTCTGGCTAACACCCAGACTACTCCTTCGAAAGACCCATGTGTGAATGAGGGGTCCAGTAGATTGAGGCGCCGGGCTAACACCCCGGCTACTCCATCGAAAAGACCTCGGGTGAAAGAAGGACCCTGTACATTGAGGAGCCTGGCCAACACCTAGGCTACTCCTTGGAACGGTTCGGTGGGTAAAAAAAAAAGTATAAAAAGTAAAAATACAAAAAAAATAAACGGAGGAGACAACTAGTTTGTTTTGGAAGGTCTCCACGAGTCATGGCGGTGGAGGGGCCATGACTTTACTAAAAAATATATATAAGTAGAAGATTTGGATAATCTTAATCATTATCAAAATGGACGGTAAAACAGCTATAGCTAATGAACTACACCGACCTGCCAGGAGAAATTATACCAGGCGTAAAGTCACCCTTAAGGGGCTAACAGACCTTTATCAGGCTGATCTCGTTGAAATGAAGCCATATTCCCAAGTTAATAAAGGGTACAAGTACATATTGACGATGATTAACTGTTTGTCCAAAGTGGCTTTTGCCGTACCGTTAAAAGACAAGTCAGGGCCAGAAGTGGCAAAGGCACTCGCTCCTATCTTAGCTAAATATAAAATGAAAAACTTTCAAACAGACCAAGGAACCGACTTTTTTAATAAACATGTAAATGCTCTAATGAAAAAATATAAAGTCAATCACTATTTTACATTTTCTGAACTTAAAGCCAGTATAGTAGAAAGATTAAACAGGACTCTCAAGTCAAAAATGTACAAACTATTTACAGCCTGTGGAAGTTACGAATGGTTAAGTATATTGCCAGAAATTGTAAAGTCTTACAACAATACAAAGCACAGGACTATAGGTATGAAACCCAAAGATTTTAAACAAAAACACGTCAAAGATATTTTAAAGAGAATAAATAAAGTTAAGAAACCAAAACACAAAATCCTTAAACAAAAATTAAAAGTAGGCGACAGCGTTAGAATCAGTAAAGTGAAAAGAGTTTTCAAAAAAGGGTATTTACCAAATTGGACAAACGAGACGTTTACAGTATACGCAATTAAACCAACAAGACCGGTAACATACATACTGCAAGACAGTAGAGGAGAGATACTCAAAGGTGGGTTTTATGCCGAAGAAATTAGCAAGTCCAAAACCGGTGACGTTTATTTAGTTGAAAGAGTATTAAAAAGGAAAGGAGACAAACTCTTTGTACGATGGAGGGGGTATGATAGCAGCCATGACAGTTGGATAGATGCTAACGACCTCCGTTAGTGAGGGACAACGACATGCTTATGCTAATGACCTACAGGCCGGCCACCTGGCTTAGTGCCGATGACCGGAGCCCGGCCATCTGGCTGACCATCTGGCTGACCATCTGGCTGACCATCTGGCTGACCTCTGTTAGCGAAAGAAAATGACATGCAACCACGTAGGATATTATCTTAGATTGATGTTTCCTGTCCTGCGGTAACGAGGCAACGTGACATGCAAAAGCGCTCAACCGTGTCTAAAGTCACTCAACCGTGTCTAGAGTCACTCTACCGTGACTTAAAAGCTTGCACGTGAAGTGATTACTTAAAACCAAAGCAATTAGTTGTATGTAACCAGTCACGATGCGGCTTGTAAAGCAGGAAGTCGAAATCCCTGTTCAAAACTTTGACGAATATTTCACAGGCTCCGGTATGGTAAAAAAGAATAAGCACGGTGTTTTATTGCCAGATTCGATACGTTGTATTATAGTGGGGCCCAGTTCATGTGGAAAAACTAATGTCTTATTTAATCTATTATTTGATCCAAACGGTCTGAGATTTGAAAACATTTATATATTTTCAAAATCCCTCTATCAGCCTAAATACAAATTACTTAAACAGGTTATGCCTAAGGAGGTTGGGTATCATGAATTTGACGATAATAGTTTAGTTATACACCCAAATCAAGCTAAACCAAACTCTATAATGATTTTTGACGATATTTCTGCCGAAAAACACAATAACATTAGAAACTACTTTACCATGGGGAGACATAACAATTTAGATACATTTTATCTCGGACAGACATACAGCGCTATTCCCAAACAACTGGTGAGAGACAATTGCAACCTTATTATTCTATTTAAACAAGACGATAAGAACTTACGACATGCTTACAACGATCATGTCACTACGGACATGTCATTTGACAAATTTAAAGAAATATGCGCTCGAGCGTGGCTTGATAATTTTGGATTCCTAGTTATTGACAAAACTTTGGACCCTTATAAGGGAAGGTACAGAGTGGGAATGGACAGTTTTATAGAAGCTTTCTTATGGGTCGCTTCTACTATTATAACGATATAAGGGGATTTGATAAAAAACTTCATAACGTAAGGTCTAACCTCTGTACATATTATTACAAGGATAAAAAGAAATTTTGTGGAAACTATTGCAGTAGGAAGGGTAAACACGGCCATCCGTTCAATAAAAGGTGTTGGAGACATAAAAAACCTCCAAGCACCGCGATACTACCACCCGTAGTTTTATTAATGATATCTGCGAGTGAGAGAACATATAATAGAGATACTTGGTTAAACTTTTTACAAAAGTGTGAGGAACAGAGTGTACCCTTAGAGTTAGTAATTTATCATGAGGACATGAAAAATGTAACAGTGAGGGACCCTCAAAATATAATCTCTAGATTTAGACCCTTTCCGGATATATTTGGTAAAGTATTGCCTTTACGTAACCTTCATGGTAGTATTAATTTCGCTCAGATTGTTTTGAGAATGTTGGAGTACGGTTGCAAAATACCTCACGCGATCGGTTGTATAGTTTTGACAGAGAGAACTATTCCCATCAGGTCGCCTATTAGTATTTATAACACATGCGTATATCTCAAATGTTATATTGACATTAGTTATAATACAGCCTGGGGGCCGATTCCTGACGATACTCCCAAAGGACCTAGGGGTAAACCTTTTGCTGCCGTAAATAACTACTGCCAGGGGTTATATACTACAGAGTTTTTAAGAGCAGCCCTGCCCACAGTGGCCTCACAGTGTGAGAGATTTGGTATTAGTTTAAAAAACGGTGTATATAGAGTGACAAATCAAACATTATTTGAACAGTGGAAAACATTTACAGGGACCAACCCGTGTGAGTTTTGGCTTCTCAACTCGTATTTAATGTACAACAGACATCATGATAAACCATTGAGAATGTTGAGCAAGTATATGGAAAAAACCGTTGAGAACGACAAGTATATAGTAACACATATATCCCAATGGAGAGACAATGTAAAGCGAGCCTTTGTTTTTAAAAGTTTAACAAACCGTTATGTAATACCGAGACACAGTCTTGTAAGAGAGGAAAGTAGATATTATAAAGGATTAGACTTTAGTGCTGGTGTTTCTTTGAAAGATGTAATACGTTACATGAAAAGATGCAAGAAGCGTGCCCTGTTTTTTAGACAGGTTGAACTACCTTAAATCTAAATGTGATTGCTAAAATCTATCATTTATGACTATGGAGCGAAACAGTAAACAACTGACTAGCCGACTCATAGAGTTGCGTAATGCTATTAAACGCAAATATAAACTTTTTAAGGAGGGTGCTGCTGAAAGTGATATTTTGCTTGAGAAGCAGTATAAACCGATTATTCAAGAACTTAGAAAAACGACAACAAACACAGCAGACATAAAAACTGAACCTGAAACCTTTAAAGAAGAGCCAATGGAATACGATACCACAGACGATGAAGGAGAAATAACTGAATTTATCCCAGCGAGTGTCTCTACACCTGAAACCAGCGGGTTAAAGCAAATTGTATCAACCCCTACGGGACTGGAAACAGCGTCCCAATATATCGAAAACCAGTTTAGTAACCCCATGACAGTGAGATATATGACAATGCTTTTAAAGGATGCTAGCGGTAAGGTCCGAGTTATTGACCACGATTATGGCCCTAGATACGAAGGCAGTACTTTAATGATGGGAGATAAGGTGTTAGACTTTGACAACGATGGAACTATTCTAATAAACAACACAAGATATAGTCCTACTGAAGGCTTGTATGAGCTCATATTTAAGAGAACCCCTGACGAGGATATATACAATAAAGACGATCTTAATACCTATAAGAGTATTATTATCGCCACCAACGCTCACAAGAAAGGTTACAGATTCCACAATGCAATTAGAAGGGACAACAACCTAAAGTACAGAAGAATTATTAAAGACCTATTCCCGGCCAAAGCGGGTGAGGGTCTAGCGTGGAAGAATGCAAGATCTCGTGATATAATACATTGGGATGACGCCAATGAATTAGTGGATCGGTTGCGACACATTGCTATGTCAACAGAGAGTGGAAACAGAGTACATAGCAATGAAATACTAAGTATCGTGGAGGAACTGAGAGAGGCCGGCTTTATAAAAGGAGCTGGCAACAGTAGATTTAAAGCATTACTAAAATGACCATTGACAAGTTTGGACGTAGTAGCCGAAAATCCCGAGGTGAGGCCGTCAAGGGCCCCAAGGGAGAGGGTTTTAATTTAACGCCCGACGGTGACTACGATATTCAAAATAAACGGTTATGTAATCTAAAAAGACCTGCAGACGATAACGACGCGGTGACAAAAAAGTTTATGTCTGACAATACCTTGATTTTAGATGAAAAAAAAGAGTATTTTGACGCTAATAAATGTGTTATTCGACATGTAAAAGTACCACAAAATTCCGACGACGCCGCTACAAAATATTACGTAGACTACAAATGTATTCCTTTTACAGGAGAACATTATATTATAGGAAACAAAATACTAAGAGACGTACGGGATGCCGAACAAGAGTATGATGCTGTAAACTTGCGGATGTTAAAAGAATCATCAAAATCAGCCTTAAAGCTCGTAGATAACACTTTTTATGATTGTCAGTCAAAGCAAATAAAAAATCTGTCGGATCCGACAGATTTTCAAGACGTACTTAACTTAAATTATATTGTAAGACTATTGGGTAAAGTTCTATTTGACATTTACAATACCTTAGGAGCTCCAATACAGACAGACAAGGACACGTGGGTAAAATTAAATGTTGTAAATAAATACTTTTTAGATGAAAATACACGACAATTCCGTAATAAAGATGATGATGAAGAGGAAATTATAGACACGGACCCTTTCCCCAGTTTCCTCAGGACGGGATCCGGTTTAAAAACACATTAACTGGCAAACACTAATTAGTCTTCGCCGAGCCGTTCAACATGCGGGTTGTTTTATTGTTTTTTCTGCCTCTTGCCTCGTGCAACAAGTCGATAGATTTTTTGACTTATTACGGGTATTTGGAAAAAAACGCTTTGACACAAAACATTACTTCTGCAGTAAGACAATTTCAAGAGTACTTTCGTCTTGAACCAACGGGGGTGTTTGATAACGATACTTTGGCCCTCATGTCCACGCCTCGGTGCGGTCACCGAGACAATATACTACCGTTCTCGGCTTTACCCAATAGAAAGTGGAATACATCAGTAATAACGTGGTACCAATACGGAACACCACAGCACCCCGACCTGATACAGAAAGCTTTTGATGTATGGGCCAAACACGCGAATTTAACATTTAAAAAGGATATAAATAATCCAACAATAATTATATCATTTTCTACGGGTAGACAACATGTGTTTTATTCTAGACACGATACCTGCCCCTATGACTTTGACGGTCCTGGGTTAGTTCTCGCCCACGGCTATCTCCCCAATACGGGGTATGCTTCTACAGACATCCACTTCGATTCGGAAGAAAATTGGGATTTTACTATGAATTTACCACGCTATGGAAACATTTCGTTCTTTTTAACTTTGGTTCATGAGATTGGACATACCCTTGGTTTGGATCATTCAGGTGATGATAAATCAGTAATGTTTCCTTTTAACAGGGATCCTACAGGGATTTTTGACTTGAACGAATACGAGCTAAGCAACGATGACAGACTCGCTATGGAGTATCTTTACGGCAAGCCCACTAAAACATTTGCAACCATTCCAAAAATAAATACAACAGCAGCCACACCCACTACCGTTACAACGCCTAGCAGTACAACAACAACAACAACAACAACAACAACAACTACAGCCGTAACACCACCCGAAATATTTGAAAAACGCGATATTTGTGAATTAAAAGGTCAAATTGATACGTACGTTATTGTGAACAAAAGGATATTTGCTTTCTTTAGGGATTATGTATGGATTATTAGTCTAAACCCTGCAGATAGGATTCCTGAGGATTTAACACGACCAAGAAGAATATCACACTGGCTCAAATTCTTACCACGAAATTTTACTGAAATATCGGCCATTTACCAACGGCCTAACGGTGAAATCGCGTTATTTACTGACAGTGAGGTGTTTTTATTTAGATACCCTTCACTGTCCTTGATTACAATGTATAATGTCAATAACATAGCCGGTAGAATGGTACATAAAGTTAACGCGGCCTTTGCAACTAACACGGGGAAGAGCTACATGATTATTGACGATTGGTATCTGATTGAAATAAACGAGTGTAATTATACGGGTGTTTTTATGGGTATGGTCTCGTCTACGCTTTACGGTATCCCAGCCCACTGTAGCGGTGCCTTTAGATATATAAACGGGATGATTTACTTTACCACATCCAGTGGCTCGTTAGAATACAGTGAGTACACAAACGCTGTGTCTCGTACGGTGCCTGACATTTTTGAAGTTTTAAATATCCCGTGTATACGTGAGTCACTACTAAATAAACTCTACGAGGTTATTAGATATTTACAATAAATGGCTAAAAACAGAAGGAAACCTCTCAGACGTAAGCTAGCGGTCGTACGAGGTGGAGGTATTGTTTCATCCGTTCTTAATAAGGCCATAGACCTCCTACCTGTTGAATTACATTTGCCTGGAGGATATCAATTTTGCGGTCCTGGCACGAGATTAAAAGAGAGATTGGCAAGAGGAGACAAAGGAATAAACGGTTTGGACGAGGCCTGTAAGGTCCACGACATAGCATACTCGCGGTATTCCGACAGCGAGCGGCGAAGGCAAGCTGACAAAGAGTTGGCGGAACGCGCTTGGCAAAGATTCAAGTCTAGTAACGCCAGTGTTGGTGAGAAAGCCGCTGCTTGGGCAGTCACCACGGCCATGAAAGCAAAATCAAAATTGGGGGGAGGCCGTAAAAAGAAACGCCCCGTTAAACGTCCTCGGGGCAGAGGGTTGTATCTTAGGCCTTATAGGAAGGATGGTGCGGGTAGTAAGAGAGGTGCAGGTAAGGGGAGAAAAAGGCGAACGAAAAAAAAAGCATCTCGATACCTGTAAAACCGCTAACAAATTACGATTTAATCAAATACGCGAGGTTATTAAAGATTCCTAACTTTAGAGGGGTTTACATGAGGGACAGTTTACCGAAACGCCCCAAAAAATGTGAATCTGCTATAGTTAACCTGGACAGTACAGCTAATCAAGGTACCCACTGGGTTTGTTATAAAAAGATTAATAAGAAAGCCTATTATTATGACAGTTTTGGAAACCTAAGACCACCACCAGAAATCTCACGATACTTGGCGGACTGTGAACTTTACTATAATTACGAAAGACAACAGACTTTTGACTCAGTTGTTTGCGGACATCTTTGTTTAAAGTTTCTCTGTAATTATAATGTTTTGTCTCACGGGATCAACTAGTGTTCTATCCCACGAGCTAGCATTTCCCATAGATGTTAGCAAGGGTGAATGGGAACTTGGTTTAATTGAACTGACCACTTATAATTCTATACCAAACATTGAGAAAGGCATTAATGATAAGTTTTACTACGGTGATGATAAAAGTATTACAATTCCTGAGGGCTCTTACGAGATCGAGGACATTGAAAAATACATACAGTCTCAACTGCCGAAGAAAAAAGTAACATTTACGTTAAAGCCAAATAATAACACTTTAAAAGTTACAATATTTTGCTCTGAAAAAGTTGACTTTACTAAAGAACATTCATTGGGAACACTCTTGGGCTACAAAACACAAATATACGAGGCTAATAAACATCATGTTTCTGAACTGCCTGTGGATATAATTAAAGTTAATTCAATACGGGTCGAATGTAATGTCACACGCGGGTCGTACCTAAACGGAGTCGAGGGTCATGTGATACACGAGTTTTACCCGGCCGAACCACCGGGGTATAAAATAGTTGAGCTCCCGAGAAACGTGATTTACTTACCGGTAATCAGTCAAAGGATCAATACCTTAACAGTGTCCATAAAAGACCAGGACGGTAATCTTGTTAACTTTCGCGGAGAAAGAATCTCGATTAGACTACATTTAAGACAGAGTAATGGGGCTACTATTTAGGGGAATGCCTACGGGGCAGTCGGTCAGTAGTGTTCAGAAAGCCAAGGTGTTAACGTGTAAAAACATATCGTTTCTTCTTCTATCGGTTTTAAAGTAATAAAAAATGGCGCTATTGGCGATAGACAGCCCGGCTGTATACGATGATTTGATAACAGGGATGGAATTTCACACGCACTTACCCTATGCAAATTCTACTTTCAATAATAATGATGAAATAAGAATACCAATATTACAGCAAGATATAATAACTGCGCCTTTTGAAAGCTTTATTGTAATTCACGGTAAAGTCAGCGCTAAAAAAACGGACGGGACTCCTCAGGATGTTTCCTTTGTAAATAACGCAGTGGCCTTTATGTTTGAAGAAATCCGGTACGAGATTTGTGGCAAGGAGATTGACAGAACGAGAAATGTTGGTATTACTACAACTTTAAAGAATATCCTGTCCATTCGCGAGGAAGAAAAAAATACTTTAAAAAACGCCTGCTGGCTAGGCCCTGGTAATTCTGAAAAAGTAACAGATTTTGTATATTCGATCCCATTAAAACATTTGTTAGGGTCTGCCGAAGATTACAAAAAGGTGCTAGTGAACGTAAAACAGGAATTGATACTTTTACGCTCGGCTTCAGATATTAACGCTGTAAAGTTAGCGAACGCCGGTACTTTAGATTTAACATTAGAAAAAATTTATTGGCGTATACCTCACATAACAATCAATGACGCTCAAAAATTAAAACTGTACAAATATATAGAGAAAGACCCTGCAATACATGTTCCCTTCCGCCAGTGGGACATGATTGAATACCCGAACCTGCCGAGTACGGAGACATTCTCCTGGACACTGAAAACGTCTACTCAGACAGAAAAGCCCAGGTATATCGTACTCGCCTTTCAAACAGACAGAAAAAACGACTTAACAAAGGACATGTCACAATTTGATGCCTGCAACCTAACTGATGTAAAACTTTATTTAAACTCAAACTTTTACCCGTACGATAACCTTCGAGGAAATATTACTTTAATGTATGATATGTTTGCTGCCTTCCAAAACTCGTATTATGGAAGAATCGGTTCGCCTATATTAAATTTTGACGATTTTAAAGCAAAGTGTCCTCTGTATGTAATTGACTGTTCAAAACAGGACGATACTATTAAAACAGGGCCTGTAGACGTAAGGCTCGAAATTACAACAAAAAGGGCCTTTCCAGGTAATACTTGGGCATACTGCCTTTTACTACATGATATACATTATTCCTATAAGCCTATAACGGGAGATGTCAGGAAAATCTCGAGTTAGTTTTTCCAACCCGGTAGTTACAGAAATATACAGTTTGCCAGAAGAAGACAGGAAATCAGATTGGGAACTCATGGCACGGGACCGAGCCAGGTTTTTGAGACGTATCAAATTAACAGAAGAAAAGATTTCCCGAGTAATTTTTAAACAGTGGACCCTGAGGGTCACGTGACTCATATTTTAATCAAAGGGGTGGGGGTAAAAGATACATTTATATGTCCAAAAGAGATAATTAATCAGTCTCTTTCTTGAACTCGTTGGGTAAACATGGGTTACAACGGTTGTGTTAAGATTGAATACTTTAAAGACGGGCTTTTAATCAAAACGGATTACTTAGACTGTTGTGTATTTAATACCGCTAGTGCAAAGTTTCAACTACCCTCGGGGGCTGATAGCATTATTGTTAATTGGTGTACAGATTTTGATAATAGCGAGACTTCAGAAGACGAATATTAAATATGGCTTTGCAAGAATTTATAATCATTCCTAAATGTAAAGAGCCAATAGATTTAATGACTGGAGTATTTTTAAAGTCAGTCCATTTCTTGGACCCCGAATTAACTAAAAGTATTGTGACGGGTATTTTTAAAAGTCGAGACAATAGTCTGGGTGTATTGATTAAAGGGAGAAAAGGTGTTGTGTTTTGGTCTTACGATTCTTTCTGTCAACTAATTGACAGGTTTAACGAAGTAACTTTGGCTTTATTGGGGAATTATCAGTGTTTCATAACTATAGACGCGGGGCCTAGCATAAAGGTTAACAATATTTTTGGGCATCAGTACGTTTGTGTCTCTGATGGAGAACACTCCTTGGCTCTTAACCGTCACGAGTGGGATCAACTTGTAAAAAATATTCCTTTAATTGGTCGCGAGGTATTGCAATTATTTTATATTGAGGATATTATACAGGTTTATATTAATCAGGTTTTAACCGATGCTGAAACCTGTACAGATCAATTACCGCCTCACGTAGCCGACCGTTTATATCAGGAAATTTTATTATGGAAGCTATAGTTCAATTCCACGGCTTCAAAAGCAATACAAATAGATTTATTATTAAAGAACTTGCTATAGTTGGGAGGTCGTATAGAACACAGATTGTGTTCCGACCTCCATACAGCTTTGATTGTTTAAATAGCAAGATGAAAAGAACAGCCCGCTGGCTGACTCGTCATTATCACCACATTAAGTGGGACGATGGCGAAGTAGAGTATAGTGAGGAGCTTTTAAGCTCACTCTGTAAACCTTTTGAAACTATTTACACAAAAGGTTTGGAAAAGGCTCAATTTCTTCGGGAATTTCACCCTAATGTTAAAGAAATAAATGAAAGTTTGTATATAGATGATGATTTTACAGTAGCTTGCATTATACATAAAAATAAAAATGAAAACTGCGCTTTGAAGTCCGCAAAGTACTACGCTCGAAAAATATTTTCGAGTGGGGCCTAATAAAAAATAAGGTCCGGCAGTCGCTCACTCATCAGGCAGGGTTAAACCCTTTGTAAGTCCAGGGGTGTGGGGAGGTTGGCCTAAAAAACCGTGAAACCGTTTGTTGTAATCCTCCGACTGTCAGGGAAAAGCGGATTGAAAAGCGCGACAAAAAAAATATAAAGTAAAAAAATTTTCTGTCTATTTTCTAGGCTAAAATGAAAGGACACAGTCTTAGTAAATAGCCTATTGGGGTAAACAGAGAACAAAAATATAAAAAAGGAGGTAGCATTTTGTTATGGAGTGGCTACCACAGTGAGAGGCGATGGTTGGGGCCTCTCACCCCAGAGGTTAGGCCTCCAGGGGAAGCTCTGGGTAACCAAAAAGAACGCGCCGACGCTCCTACGGCCTAGCCTAAAGGCTTACCGTGGTGTGGAAACGCGAGCGTTCAAAATTATAGTTTAAAAAACAACATACCTTTATAACGTGTAAATTACCCAATCTGTGGAGAACTCGTACTCACACGCGAGGCACTTGTAGTCAAGCTTCCACGAGTAGATTAAAGTAGCGCACGATATAATATTATTACAATAGTGGTACGTTAGTCTAAAATGTGGGGTAACTTCGACACAGTGCCCGTCACTACAAAACCCGAATCTGAAAAAGGGCTCAAAACTACCACAAAACACCGTGGACTCTGTACACGGCGGATCCATGGTGCAGACTGAGACGACGCTGCTACAAACACTGTGGGCGGCCGAGCCAAGCGTGACTCGGCGATGCGGTCCGGCGACTAACTCAAGGGGCGCGCCCTAACCGTCATACCGCCCGCATAACGACATGTGGATTAAAAAACGTGTTTTTACAGTGAAACGCTTTTGATGTAATTGTACTCACCTACAGTCCAAGGAACGGAGGGTCTTCGCAGTCCAGGCCTCTTCCGTCTCGTTTGCCTCAAAGTTGAGGCAGTAGCAGCGGATGAGGATCGGATTTATCCGTTTCCGCTTCCAGCAGGCAATACACCTTTGGAGCGGAGGTCGAGGCTCGGAGAGCGAATATCCTATCGACTCCACCTTGGTGTACCTCGTTTCATTTACCAAGTCGTCTCCCTGTAACATAAAAGCAAGAATAAAACAACAATAATAACTAATAAAGGATTTGATTACCTTTCATTACTTTAAACTTACCCAGAAGCAGTTTGAACAAGTCTCTAATAAGTTATATTCAAAATAATGAAAATGTTGTTTTAAAATCCAGCAATGATTGTGATGTTCTGATATTAGTAATTGTTTAATTAAAAATGGTACGTCTAAATTTTGAATTTGGAAAAGTCTAGGGAGGTCTGAACAGATTTGCTGGCAGCAAAGTTGAGTTAAGCTCGGAGGGTTCATCACAGCTAACTGAGAGAGGAGCACAGTGTGGGGGGCGTGGCTAACGGGACTCACGGAATCTGCGGGCTGTGATTGGTCGGCTGTTTACACCGGTGTTGGAAGGGATATTGCGTATAAATACGGGCCTCTGACCCGGTGTTATGGTACTATGCATTCTGCAGTGATTGTTTTAGCTATCATGTTGTTCCAAGTTTTAGCTCTCGTTTGCCTTCGCTTGGTGATTGGTTTCGACCAAGATGAAAACATCCCGCCCAATAATCAGGTAATCAAAGTCTCAAACAATTACACTATAGATTTACCCACTATAAATTTAGTAGTTTACTTAGTTAATAAATTTTTTCAGGATCTGTCATCGACGACTCCTCAAGATGGTGACCAAACACCCCAACCTCTTAGTCAGGACATGTTTTTTGCTGATGATCTTGACGTGCTCTCTATACGTGCAGTAAGTAATTTGTTTTCTCTTTTTTTTAAACTTTATGGTAGGGTTAGTATTAATAGAATGTGTATACTTAGACAGTTTATTTTTTTTTGTTTTCAGAGCGGTTCGGGACTGAGCAGTTTATCCCAGCGCCTGTCACAACAGGTAAAAAAACGTACTTACAAATATTTTTTTAAATACAAGAGTTTAGGTTTTACATTGAAATGAGGTTAATTATAATTTTTTATTTTTTCAGAGTGGGTCTTCTACGTTTAGCGGTTTACAATCCATATCTCAGGTGGGTTAATTTATTTAGTTTTTATATTCGTTATGATTATATTAGCCTTTATAACAGCGTTTGTTTATACATGTTTTTATGTGTTTAGGAAGAATATAACGGAAGGATAACACAAATGTTAAGATTGTCTGGCGAGTCTGGGGTATATATCGAGACCTCGCGGACCTTCCTTGATGACGGCAGTTTGTTGACCAGAAATAGGTTTACGGTTAGTATGGGTTTTATTCCGTGTTTTTTTCAACGTTTATAGTTTTTTATTTATTTAATAATATTATTTGGTTTGTGTTTTTTTTTGTTACAGGACGATATTGCCGGTCTAAGCCCTGAGGCCCGGGAGGCGATCTCTCAAGGTTTAGAAAATGTAAGTCTAAATTTGATTTTATTTATCTGTTGCAGTATGATCTTGGTGTAAGTCCTGAGCTTATAGAGACTAGCATGCGAGAGTTAGGAACTGTAAGTTTTATATTTTTTTATTTAGCTTATTTAGCAATACTTGCACGTAGAGGATAGGGGTTGTTTGTGGTTTTCTCTAACTCTAATGTTTTTTTTCAGTGGCAGAGGCCAGCATCTCCTGTCAGGCGGACGATGCCTAATATTATTAGACGAGGCACCTCGGTAAGGACATATCATTGCTATGTGATTTTTAGCGTTAATAATGTAGTAAACAATAAAATAATAAGATAAATTACAATATACTGTTTTTTCAGGTAAGGGACCGGTCTCCACGCCCCCAGCCCGATACCCCAATTACGACGTATGCGGTTCATCAGGCTAACACTGAGGTGATTAATTATTATTATATAGGTACTTGTTTTTTTTTCCACTTGCTTATTTTTAGAATTGTATAATTGATTTTATATTTTCTTTTTCAGCTCGTCGGTAGTGATGGCGAGTCCCAGTATTTTATCAGCGAGGATGGATACCTGCTCTCTATACGTGCAGTAAGTATTTTGGTGTATGGGGGAGTATATAGTTTTAAGTACGGGTATTTTATTACACTAATTGTATTTTGTTTTCAGAACAACCCCAGAAGCGTCAGATTTCCGCCACGGTACCGCCAGGTGACAGAGTCAACTTTTACTCAGCGGAGACTCGAGCTATGGGCGGAAATTAGGAACACCTACGAGACGGGGTTGTACTCGTTTGGAGAGAGGGCCGTTATCGCTGGGGACGGCTGGTGCCTCACACGCTTAATGGTATGTTTTGGTATGGTATGAGTATGGTATGGTGTTGATATTGTATTGTATTGTATGGGTATCTGATACCTTTGTTTTTTTTTTATTTACAGAGGGGTGGTGAACCGGTAAGGCGTCCTCACCTGGCCGAACCCCCTCTACGGATAACATCTGGTGGGCCGGTTTCTATCCACTCAGAGGAAACGAGCGCGAGGACGCTGATAAGCCATCTACACTATACGGTTAGTATCATCGTATTGTTTAAAGTATTTTTTTTAGTCATAGGTTTTAATGATGGTGTTAACGGTCTCTGTTTTTTTCAGGGGCAGAACGTAACAGGTGCAAGGATGGAGGAAGAGGATGTGCGTCGGCGGGACAGGGCTCGACCAAACAGCCCTACACCCTCAAGGGTACTCCCCTCCTGGTCTAGCAGACCTTCACTACATAGTCTTGTAAGTAATAAGGTTTAACAGTTGCGTATGTTTGATATACATTTTAGGTTTTAGTTATAATAATAATATAAACATTATTTACAGGGGCAGAACGTAACTGGGATTAGGGCGGTGCCTGCAATTCCGTTTGATGATCGGGACGAGGTTGGTGCAAGGGTGGAGGGGGATGTATTCGCCTTTCCCTCGGGCTCGAGAGCTCCCAGACTTTCGGTAATTTTTATTTTGTTATACTGTTGTATTTTTTTTGTTTTTTACTGTGTGTGTGTGTGTGTACCTTGTGATAATTGATCGTTTTGTTTTTTAAAGTCAATACCGGAAGTCCACATTGCTGCCTTGGAGGAGAGGGTGAACAGGCCGAGCACCGGTGCAAGGGAGGTAGCGGGACCGTCAAGACGGGTTGAACCTATTGTAAGTATCTTTATCGGGGGTTAGGGTTTGTTTTTTTTTGTTTTGTTTTGTAAACTTGTATTATATTTAATTTGTAATGTTTCAGAATTTAAGGTGTGAGGAACGAATGCCCGCGGTCAACCCCCCTGCCGATTGCGCCGTCTGTCGCTTTGAGGAAGGCTTGTTACGGCTGAGGATGCGGCTTTTTGAAATGGTAAGGTTCCAAGTCATTCGTTTGTAAGATATAGGACAATAATTAACTTTAAAATAGATTCTTACCTGATGTGGTTTTCAGGAGCGTGGGACAAGATAATAATTAACTTTACGAATAGATTCTTACCTGATGTGGTTTTCAGGAGCGTGGGACAAACACCACCGAGGATGTTCCGGGCATCGTCAACCGGATCGCGGCCGTCCGGACAGAGCTGGCTGAAGCGCTGACGTTGTCACGGAACGCCTTGGAGGACACGGAGATCGACCAAATCCGGGAGATCGCTCCGGCTGTGTGGGAGGAGCTCCGTGCCACCATGGAGAGGATCCTCACCTATAATGACAGGAGGATGGATAATCTTATTATCCGTGGCACGCCTCCTCCTACAGAACAGCCGAGGTACATTGTGTGCCAAATATGTATAAGTGCCCTCCCAACTGTAGCCCTCCACCCCTGTGGGCATGCATTGTGCCCGGCTTGTAGCCGCCGGGTCACCTGCTGCCCCTTTTGCAGGACTGTTGTTAACAGCCGCACGAGGTTGTTTTTTAATTATTAGGTTTTTTTTTAATGTTGTATTTTTTTAAATTATTGTAAATTTGTAAATTATTGTTTCACTGTATAATATTGTATTATGGTAAATTAAAATTATTTTTTCTAAGTCCTAAGGCAGTTTAAAGTCCCCAATTGTTTCACTGTATAATATTGTATTATGGTAAATTAAAATTATTTTTTCTAAGTCCTAAGGCAGTTTAAAGTCCTGCATTGTTTCACTGTATAATATTGTATTAAAGTAAGTCTTGAATTGTTTTTTCTAAGTGCCAAGGCAGTTTAAAGTCCCCAATTGTTTCACTGTATAATATTGTATTATGGTAAATTAAAATTATTTTTTCTAAGTCCTAAGGCAGTTTAAAGTCCCCAATTGTTTCACTGTATAATATTGTATTATGGTAAATTAAAATTATTTTTTCTAAGTCCTAAGGCAGTTTAAAGTCCTACCTTGTTTCACTGTATAATATTGTATTAAAGTAAGTCTTGAATTGTTCAAAAACGTAAAGTACATTTTTATAAATTATTTGTAAAGAAAAACTATTTAAGCTATAGAAATTTTTTGAAGTCTACACAATTTGCAATTGTATTTAATACATTTTACTAAGTTTTAATAACAGTTCAGCTTAAGTGTTTAATTCTGTATTACAACTAAGGAATAAATAAATAAATGTTCTTTTTTAAAATGATTTTTTACTTACCTGGTGTGTGTGATGTGTTGTGGTCCAGGGCCTGATACGGACTGTAGTAGTGTTGTGCGTTGTATGTGCTGAGTAGAGTCACACAGTTGCGTAAGGAACGCTCAACTATGATAGTAACCATACGATAGTCACTCGGCTGTTCCATAACCAGATGTCACTGATTGATCACTAGTATTAATGCCACGAGTCGACGCGAGGGCACAGGGGCATCGTTGTCCCGATTTGATCTGTGTCAGGCGATAAGCTTGATCGCTCAACCGCGACCCGGCGATGCGGGCTGCTCTCTCTTACATTATAATACTGCAGGTATTTTGTGTCTTACGTTACAAGCGTGACATAACTACCTTGTTATATATATATAACCTTATTATACATCATTATATATATAACTACCTTATTATACATCTTTATATATATAACTACGGTTGGTACCACTGGTATGTAGGTCATGTTTTTTGTTTTGCAATTTTCTTAGGTTGGCTACACGTTTTCTCATAAGAAACCGTGTTACGGCTGAACGACTGGGTGTACTACTTGAGACTATTCCAATCCAGCTTAGGGTCCAAGAGCATGCCTAGCAGTTTTATATACTAGCTTTGCCCCAACACTTTTTCGCCTGATTTAGTTTTATATTCAAATAAAATCGCACAGCTGATTAAATTACAATACTTAAAAATGTGTTTTAACTTGATACTTTTATCTAATTTATGATCTTAGGAGAAAGAGCTAATATTCCACCTCTAACTTGTCTACCGAGGAGTTTCATTCGAGTATTAGGTGGATGTCACACCACCTTCCTGGGATGGTCTGGACTTATATGTAGGTATTTGGAACCAGCTTCTTAAAAAAAAGCATTTTGTCGTTTTGGAATATTTACAAAAAACTGTTTTTCATCAAGGAATCTGGAAGAGATAAGCCAACAAGCCCATGAGTGGGTTTAAATGTCCGTGAGCTCCTGTGATGATAGTCTGGCATCAACATCGTCCATTTGATGTAGTTTTTATTCCATTTATTTATATTTTGAAGGTTTACTGACAGCTAACTCATGTGAAATCGGACACCAATTTACAGTTTGGGTTAAGTTAAATCAAATTTATTATTTTCTTAGGTTTCAGATTTTCTACAAAACTCAAAATACAAAAACGCTGGTAAAATAAATGTTACATTATATTATTTTCTGTCTTACTCACATAGATTACCAATTAAATTAAAGAAAAAATGCATGTACTTGTGTTTACTAAGTAAATACAAGTAAGTACAATACAGACGGATTAAAAAAGTTAGTTACAAGATAAAAAATAGGTTAGTTTTACTTACAGCATTCACTATTAAGATTATTAAGTGTGTAATGGACCACAGAGAGTACCAGTAAATAAGCTGTAACTACTGAAAATATTATTAATCTGATTGATTAAATACATTATTATTTCCTGTAATAAGAGAAGGCCATATCGGTATAACTGTTTTAATCTCTACCTGACTATCACATAATTTAAATGAAAAGTTTCAGTGAGATCAATTTCAGTTTAAAAGGTAGTTTGCTAAACCGGCTACTTTGACTAATATTTAAGGTTGCTGTCATTCATGTTCCAAACCTGGCTAAACTTCAGACCTGTAATTTCAAAACTTTACAATCGGTAGAGTTATAACAATCAACCTTTCGTGACCGATATTTATATTGAAAAATTTATAATTTTAACGATGTTCACTTTTTGGAACATCTGCTTGGTTTAAATTTTAGTTAAATTGGGTTCGTATGTTTGTAAACAAATTATATGATGGTGGGCGTTTGCCTACTAATTTATTATATTAATGTATGCCGATTTTTTGCCTATTTTATTATTTTGGTCTATACTAACGTATTAAGATAATTTAAAGGGGACCTTGAAAATTTACTGCTTTTCATCACAAAGGAAACTATAAATTTGTTGTTTTTTTCGCTTACATGTATTATAAAGGCAAAAATATGGTGGGTGTAAAAAATAATCGTATCGATTAAATTGTAATGAAATCAAGAGCGCACTAGATGAGCTATTTACATATGGAATCAACTCGATTCATGAAGTTAATTTACGATATCACAGGTAAGGATAACCGCACCTACACCAACTGCTCGTATTTTTGTGGTTTTACACATATTTCAGCAGTTAAAATGGCGGCAAATCATATTGAGATACTTGGTGCCAGATCCGAACCAAAGTTGCGTCTTCAGAAATGGTAATATGTCTCATATTACACTCTTATGACCCTTGCTGCTATAGTTATTGGGGATATTTCGGGGACATTGCAAGTATGTTTGAAACATATTTTGTACTTAACATCCACTATTGATGGGGCCATTATAGACAACTAAAAATTAGCTGTACGTCATGACTCATTATTTTACAGTTACATTTAGTTAATAACCTAAAATATAAACCCTTATCTGATACCTTTAACCAAACTTAAAGATATAACATTAAATAACTACTTTGTATATATCCAATCCACAAAATTGACTGTCACCAGATCATCAAACTGATTAAGTTTGAGAGTTATCTTGTATGACACTTAGGGTTAAGTATATTTATTAAAGGATGTTAAGGTCTTTAATGCCAACCAGCTTGGTTTGTCTAGTAAATATAACTTACTAAGCAATGTACTTACAATAATTTAAAAAAATGTAAGTCATACAAATATAACATGTGACAGAATGTTTAGAGGGTAAGTATTTCAAAAACACCATAAGTCTAAGTGGATGGATAATATTAACTCTTGATATTAATTCCCTAATATGAACTTCAGAACAGTGAAATCCCTCCTCCACTGAACACAGAGCCCGTAGCTCTTGCCAAAGTTACTTAGTTCAATCCGATTAGGTACCAGAAACCGTCTCACGCTCGAGGTCTCTGATTGAAGGTATCTAATGCAACACATCCGATCTACCCAAATTGTACAATCTATCACTGTGCGTATTCATTGCTGTCCGTTACTGAATTTTATTGCAGATTTTATGTTTAGTATTTTAGTAATGTTATTGTTAAGCAAGTAATTTAATGTATTGAAAATGAAAATGACGATATGCATGCATGTATCTGTTGTTACAATATAAAAAAATATTTGATTTGAAAGCACAAATCGTATACGTTAATTTAGGTATCCATCACAATAGACATTCATCATGGTATGTATTCATTACCACCCATATTCATCATGGGTGGAATACTTCACCACATACATCAATCGTGTTACTTATTCACCACTGCCCAAATCCATCACGGGACTCATCCACCAAGGCCTACATTCATAACGGGACTTACCCATCACAGCCCACGTCCACCACAGCCCACATCCATCACGGGACTCATCCACCTAGGCCTACATTCATAACAGGACTCACCCGCCAAAGCCTACATTCATAACGAGACTAATCCACCAAAGCATTCATCACAGCCAAAAGCCATCACGGAACTCATCCACCAAGGCCCACATTAATAACGGGACTCATCCACCACAGCATCCATCACGGGACTCATCCACCACAGCCCACATCAATCACGGGACTCAGCTACCAAAGAATCTATCACAGCCCACATCCATCACAGTACTCATCCACCAAGACCCACATCCACCACAGCCCACATCCATAACGGGACTCATCCACCAAAGCATCCACCACAGCCCACATCCATAACGGGACTCATCCACCAAAGCATCCACCACAGCCCACATCCATAACGGGACTCATCCACCAAAGCATCCATCACAGCCCAAAGCCATCACGGGACTCAGCCACCAAAGCATCCACCACAGCCCACATCCATAACGGGACTCATCCACCAAAGCATCCACCACAGCCCACATCCATAACGGGACTCATCCACCAAAGCATCCATCACAGCCCAAAGCCATCACGGGACTCAGCCACCAAAGCATCCATCACAGCCCACATCCATAACGGGACTCATTCACCAAAGCATCCACCACAGCCCACATCCATCACGGGACTCATCCACCACAGCCCACATCCATAACGGGACTCATTCACCAAAGCATCCACCACGGCCCACATCCATCACGGGACTCATCCACCACAGCCCACATCCATCACGGGACTCATCCACCAAGGCCCACATCCACCACAGCCCACATACATAACGGGACTCATCCACCAAAGCATCCACCACAGCCCACATCCATAACGGGACTCATCCACCAAGGCATCCATCACAGCCCAAATCCATCACGAGACTCATCCACCAAAGCATCCATAACAGCCCACAGCCATCACGGAACTCATCCACCAAGGCATCCACTACAGCTAACAATCATAACGGGACTCATCCACCACAGCCCAAATCCATCACGGATCTCATCCACCAATGCCCACATCCATCACAGTACTCATCCACCAAGGCTCACATCCATCATGGCCCACATCCATTACAGTACTCATCCACCAATGCCCACATCCATCACAATACTCATCTGCCAAGGCCCACATCCATTAAAGTACTCATCCACCAATGCCCACATGCATTACAGTACTCATCCATCACGGCCCACATCCATTACAGTACTCATCCACCAAGGCCCACATCCATCACAGTACTCATCCACCAAGGCCCACATCCATCACGGCTCACATACATTACAGTACTCATCCACCAATGCCCACATCCGTCACAGTACTCATCCACCAAGGCTCACATCCATTACAGTACTCATCCACCAATGCCCACATCCATCACAGTACTCATCCACCAAGGCTCACATCCATCACGGCCTACATCCATTACAGTACTCATCCACCAAGGCCCACATCCATTACAGTACTCATCCACCAAGGCCCACATCCATATCGGCTCACATCCATTACAGTACTCATCCACCAATGCCCACATCCATCACAGTACTCATCCACCAAGGCCCACATCCATAACAGGGCTCTTCCACCAATGCTCACATCCATCACAGTACTCATCCACCAAGGCCCACATCCATTACAGTACTCATCCACCAATGCCCACATCCATAACAGGACTCTTCCACAAATGCCCACATCCATCACAGTACTCATCCACCAAGGCCCACATCCACCAAGGCCCACATCCATCACATTACTCATCCACCAAGGCCCACATCCATCACGGCTCACATCCATTACAGTACTCATCCACCAATGCCCACATCCATCACAGTACTCATCCACCAAGGCCCACATCTATTACAGGACTCTTCCACCAATGCCCACATCCATCACAGTACTCATCCACCAAGGCCCACATCCATCACCGTATTGTACGTGATCTTGACTTTGCTTAACCATGTCAGCGTCTTTATCACTTTCAAAATATCTCATTTCATATTATGTGCACAGTAATTTGAAAATAAATGTTAATAATTTAATTTTTACAAAAAATAGTTACTAAAATTATTGAACAGGATACATAATCTAAGTCCCTTGATAATAAAAAGTATATATACACTTACACTGTACTTACATACAGGACGGTAAGTATACACAAACTATAGTACAAGGCGATCGAATTCAACCAGTTACACCGGTCGTTATTAGGTAATGAGATTGCAATAAGAGAATGTAACAGTTATAAAATAATACTAAATAAACTATAATATTTACAAAAAAATCCCGAAAAAATAACCCCAAAATATGTTTATTTTCGTTCAAGTAATAGACTTTGTAACGATTATTATTTTATTTTACCAAACTATTAACTTTAATCCACTCACGACAATATCTCATCTGATAATTGCAGTAAGTCTAGTGCAAGTCATAAAACAAAATTTAACACTTTACCTTTGTGGGTCGCTAATTACAGTGAAATAATAGTCTTAGTCCCTCGGTGTTTATTACATGCATGTCACGCGATACAACATAAACTGATCATATAATTTTTACCCCAAATGCAAAAACATAATTGAACCCAACCAACATTAGCTTATCTAGACTAACGACATGTTTGGACAGTAAAATCTTACAAGAGACCCATTATTCCCACAGTATTTCCACCCATTAATCTTTATTAAGAATAGGAGTAAATTCAATAGGACCGCAGTTGATTGTTTAAGCTCATTACCGTGTTGTAGCGGAACCTTTGTTCCTGGTTTGGTGTAACAATCACACTCCGAGAATTCAAGTCCTTAGACAAAAACAACTGATATAGAACCCCGTTAATAGTGTTCTGTCTGCCCCTGCGTTAAGTCGGAATTAACACAACTACAAACGTACAAAAATCGCCATTCAGATCTTGAACGGTATTCTTGGCCTGATGCTTTATATACACTTTCGAGTACTATTATACATTCCTATTTAACTTTAATCAAAGAAATGTTTAATTACTGGACTTATTATTGAAATAATGTAGGAAACAATGTCGGATAGCTTATCACCAACTTTAATTAAGAACAAGAACAAAGTCTCTTTATTTAAATTAGAGTTTTTAAAATACCAAAAAACCAAAAAGGTTCGGTTTTTACTGTTATGCTTGGATAATTAAAATTCCCTGCAAAATTATGTCTCCACTTTATCTCACCCATAAAGCGCTCAGCGATTATTTAATTATTTAAACAAATAACATACAATTTTTAAAGGTTTAGACTACTCATACATACTAGTTGTGAAAACGATGTTACAGTATAATGTTTGTGACTAGTTTTCATTACGATATATACGATATAAATACAAAAGTAAACAAATTAATACCTTATTAACTAACCGAATTGATATAACTTTAAAAAAGTTTACAAACTTATATCCTATACTCTGATATGAGTAAGGTTTGCTTGTATGTTTGCTAGCTTGCTTGCTTGCAACACTGATCTAAAAAACGGCTCTAACGATTTCCTTCAAACATTCGAAATAACTAATTTCTGAGATAAAAATAAGTTCTAGACAGGCCTCATCCCCAGGAATAATCAAATAATGTAAAAAATTTAAAATGAAAACTTAAAAAATTGACATTGGGCCAAATAATTAACATGGATTGTCAAATCAAAACAAAATAATTTTAAGAGCTGTTCATAATCAACAAGGGAACTGTCAAAGTAATACTAATGTTGTTTATGATTATTAACATGTGGTTTCCTGAGAGCAGAGATTAAAAGATTTGAGTGAAGATTACATATATAGAGTAGTAAAATAAATCTAAGGGACATTGAGCTATAAATAACAACTGGAGTGACCTTAAAAATGTAGAAAAGAGACAAATGAGTTATACAAATCTGATTATCCGTAGGGGGAAGTCGTGAAACATGCTCAAAGTCATCTAGACAAACTGACTGACCTTCCTCCGAAAAAAGCTCGGCCCCCCAGGTGCTGAACATATAAATGTATTTAGCAACCATTCATATATTTCATGAAGGGGGAAAATATAAAAGAGTGATTTTAGACGATTATTTATCTTTTGAATCCAATTATCCACAAATTTTTTCAAAAATTATTCTAAAGTATACCCTTCAAAAAAAGTATATTGTTTTATAAATATTTCAGCTTATAGTGCTCAATAAAACTGTTTAAAATCATATTTACTTTCTTCGTAAGAAAAACCAAGAAGAATATATGAATGCATTGGTGCGTGTAAACGGCGAGACAAATACAAATGACCTGTATTTATAATGGTTTCCCCCAGACGCATACAAACGAGATGGCTAATGCAATCTTGTGCTATTCCATTTACAACTGAAGCAAATCTCTCTGGAAAAATTATGACTATAACAAATGGAATATTTTATTGGACGACTCGTTCAAACAAAGACGAACACTTGTATAGCAATTGTTGTCAAAGTAGTACTTACTCATGACACATTGTTATCAATACATCGTTACCTGCATTTATGGTGTCGAAACTTATACATTAGCAACCTAACGAATTATTAACTTAACCTAGTTCTTTTATATATAATATTTAGATTTTCCATAGCTGTTTGCATAGTAAACTAGAAAAAGGTTGTATTGCCTTTAAACTATTGTACTTTATAACAACCTAATATTTACCTATCTTTCTTTACATTTTAATAAAATCTTTCATGAAGCAATTATTCCTGGGACGACATGCATCATGTTGAGATTGTCCATGCGTTCGGTTTTTAGGAATTATAAATATTACCCGGGAATTTTTAGCGGTGCAAAACCAATAATGTCAACGTTAGGCCCATATCAGATAAATTATTCAACGTTCTTTGATTTTCCTTATTTTATTTTGCTAAGTGTATTTGTGGATGCCTACAAATTTAACGATACATAATATAACTACTTACTTAGTCCATTTTACAAACAGGTTAATTAAAAAAAAAACAATGATCCTATACTGATTTGTAGATAACCTTAAATAGAACTGTCTTTAGGACCCGCAACATTTTTTAGTTTCTGATTGCTTTTAAAGATCAAATAACCAACAAGGTTTAAAAAATGCTGTTAATTCAATATTAAATTACTGAAAATTGAAAATACAGTTCACAGCTATGTGTATAGATGAACAACTCATACTTCAGATTATAAATAAATGTATACATTTAAACCTTATTCTTATTCCTTAATTAACTGATTTCACGCTTTAGAAAACCTTCTAAAGGTACATAGTAATTTAAATTAGATTTATTTGTATATTTAAGATAAATGTACAGTATTTAAATTTTAAAAGAGAAAAATCCATTTCGTGAGTAATTGAAAACTTGAAATTAAATTTTACTACGCTTCAGTTAGAAATGTCTCGCGGCTTTAAAAATGTTTGCACTGTCCTAGAAAATATTCATATTCAATTAAATCTATTTGTGATATTAGAGCAAGTGTTCTTTCTTTTATTTATGTGCTTAAAATAACAAGACTAAAAAGTATACGCAGCACGACAGCAGTATTTTTCATTAAATTAATTATTCTTTGTTGTACTGATGTATATTTTATTAGTGAATTTCCTTTGGAAAGTGAACTATTAGCATGACCCACACGGTGAAACTTAAGCCCGGGACCACCATAGAAGTTCCTAACGTGACCCCCTGAACACGTTTTGGGGGGTCGTTCAAAATTTTATATATATATATATGTATGCACTCTAGCGGTCGCATTTTTTGTCCGACTTACTTAAAATTTGGTAGGGACGTTCCTTTCTATAATCTGTTGGACAAATTAAGTTCGTTGGGCAAAACAATCGGAAAACTCTAAACCCCTTTTTTGGGGATTAATCTTTCAAATTTCGAGTTTTTGGGCCCAAAAAGGGTCAGAAAAGCCCCAGATGTAAAATTAATGCATGTAAAAAGATGGGAATTAGAGAGGCGAAAGTTTAAGCCCTCTCTCGTCATTCTATCATAAATATTTACCGAGTTATTAAAGAAAATGTGTATCGGCTAAACACAGTACGTTGTCTTATGGGGGTTTTACACTAGAAAAGCCTGTTATTCTTTTGTTAGAGTACTTTTATTCCCCCCAGCAACCTCACGCCTACTTTCAAGCCTCTTTGGACCTTCTCCTAACCTTATAATGCGCAAAATTGTATTTCCAGCTTTTTAAGTAAATGAAACCAGGAGTATCAGAATAGCCAAAAAATCAATGTTTTCAGATTTCAATAAAAATTGGACAAACGTATGTTTTTACACTGATTTTGAGTTTAAAAAGTTTCTATGTGGAAATTCACTTCCCTCACGTCAGCGTGCTGCGTGCGAACTCGTTTTATTTGAACATCACATACTCTGTCTATTTCAATGAGTTTTTCTTGGTGTCTTTCCATTGTTGATTTAGTGAGTAAAAATTACTTACATTATCATATTTAAACTCAATAATTAATTACAACAAGATAGATGCTGGAACGTTGTAAATCACGATTAGTAAAAGTGATTTTTAACTCAGAAATGTTTATGGTTTGTTATTGTTAATTAGTTAGGTAAATAGTGGTAATATAGCGGTTTGATCTCAATTTCCTATGGATCCCACTTAAGACTAACATGTGAACCATTTTTTTGGTTGACACCCAAAGCCAGCCTACATTACGAGGTTCATTAATTTTTGTCAAATATTACTTATAATAAAATTAACAAATCAAATAATTCTTCATTATTTAAATTAAATGCAGCAATGCAATATAAGTACATAGAAAAGTCCCACCTGGGTAACAAGGCAACAAGCCTTATACCAGCCAACAAGGAAACATGAGTTGACGATGTGATGAGGGCGGGCAATGCTCAGTACACGTGGTGACGTCAGTTTCTAACGTACAAGCCGGTGAGATGTGACTCCGTGTCAAGAGTCCCTGTGATAATGTTCGTGTGTGTAAACTGTTTTGTGTTATGTTTTTTTTAAACAAGAAGTGAAGAAATTCTATAAACTGAACTTTAGATGATATTCTCTACTGAAGGTGTGACCACGACACAAAAGGTGAGGAAACCATGGTAACCATTGTGTTACATTTAGGATTGATGACGAATGGTACGTAAACCACTAATATAAAAGTTTTAAATCAAATCGAAAATAAATTCATATATAAAGCCATCAATTATTATTTAAAACGATAACAAGTCCTATTAACAATCACAATATATCCACCATCAATCATTTGTATATAAGTGTGAATCAGATATTTTGATGGCGGGGGGGGGGGGGTGGAAGAGGAACCACGACTCATTCCATATACGTACTTTCGTACCCCCTTCAATTCTTATCAGTTTTATCAGTAATATTCAAAATAAAATATGAACAGCTAACCCCTTGCGTTGCTGGTTCTACGCACAAACTATAAGTAGGGATTTTCAGAAAGGACATAGAATTGTGTTCGCTCAGCGTATAACATCGGACGTAAGGGAAACAAATTTTGACATCTTAACTACATTTTCTACTATGTTTATCCATCCAAAATTATAAAATCAACTCCCAAATCTTATATTTATTTATAATTTCAAAATTATTAAATTAAATTTCCCTTTTAGGAAAATGTTCACTGTAATGAACTTATTTCGGATAGCCCTTTTGTAATTATTTCCTTAGGTGCTGTTAAATAAGTTTTCCACAGCAAATCTCCTGCTCAGCAAACGCCGCCTGTTATGATTCCGTGTCGGATGCCGGGGCTACTTCAATGTGAGAATAAGCGGATACTTGGAAACCCTCCCTTTGGCCCTGATGATAACTGGTCAACAAATATTGTGCCCTATAGTTAGTAATTGTCACTGTATCTTATTTTAGTACAGTCTAAGTGAAAAACGTTATATTATAACTATAGGATATAATAAGTTGAACTCTATTTAACATAACCTCAAAATATAAGTTCAATCATAGACCCTACTCTTCCAATACATCCTGGTCATGAAAATATAAAAGATCTTGTTCGGTGCAACCGCATTACACGAACGAGAACCAATACCCGATGAATGTAACATCACATGGGTTATTCAAAGGTCTCATGGACGTATTATCAATGATGTCTGCAGCAGACGCAAAGTACTGAGTGAATTATCGAAACGCTGCAACTGACGTCAAGTAACATAAATGTGTGGAATTCGTGTAAACCTGGATTTTGACTATTTATATAAGAAATATTTTCTAATAAATGTAATTGTAATATTATACTGCTACCTCCTCACTTCCGGCATGATTATATTTCTGGAAAATTTCCTGTTTACTTACCAATTTATATTTTAATCCATAACAATAAAATTATTGGTGCTAATAGTGTGCGCCTTTAGATAGGAATTACGGATACAAATCTTAATACACTTATGACAAAATATATTAAACAGTATACATACTTTTAAGGCGTAGCTCGCCTATAATGTTTGTTTCATATACAAGTTTTAAGCCAAAATCTTCCTTAATATACAGAATAATTGAATCGTATATCAACAAAAATATATAAAATCCATATAATTGTTTCTATCTTCAATCTAGACAATGTGTAACAATAGCTCAAGTAACAGCTACAACATGTCCTACTAACACAAGCTATAAAAGCTCATTGAAGCCCTGAAATCAAGATACAACTATTCCCACAAGGTACAACAGCATTGAAGTTTTCGAATACTATAACTTTTCTAGGCTCTTTTATAAGTGTCTCTTTCATTTGCCTCTTGACTCAAGATATTTTATCTAAGTCTCTTTTTGCTCTATGATCAAGGAAAAGAGATAATTTCAAAAAGCTTTTCAGTCTAGGTCGAACGGTTTCCAATATTATTTGTTGTTTGGTTTAAGGAATTTCGTTGACTTTCTTCCCCCTGGCTTGTTAGACTGTTACTCTAGATGTATGACCCTCAGTTTTCCATGACCAGCTCAAACATGGAGATGTAGCATTATGTCCAGATGTGTGGGGATGTATTTGAAAGAATCAATTTAATATTCATTGGATGTAGCTCAGACGTACCCAATGGCTACACGGACCATTCCTTTATGAAATATCTGATTAAAACATCTTCCAGTTAAATTATAATTACACGATTTTTCATTAGCAACTGTATTTTATCAACTATTTAACCAATGAGATATTGAAATGGGCGAACTACAACCTAATATTCTTCAACAACTCCAAATGTCGAACAATTACGCTACTGTTTCAGGCAAAAAATGTTGATGTGTTAAATATTAAATTTTATTTTTTAATTTTGCTGAAGCCTTGATGTCTAAAACTCACCAAAATCCTTTTGGTCGTAGCCTTAAGGTGGCAATGGTTTGATAATATTTGAGATCGGGGGCTACAATTTAAAACAGGATAAGTGTGACTGAAGATGAGTTGTGACTGACCCGAAACCGGTCTCACATATTACTAGGTACACTTATAAGGTACCAAAACTTTGACACCTTTAGGCTAGGGCCAAAGTATTTTGGTGAGTTTTAGAAAAAATATTTAATCAACCCAACACGCGTTGAAAACTGGTTTGCAACATCAGTTAGGTGTCTTTATGGATTTAAATGATGTGTTATCCATATCTAAACAATCATGAGATTCTTATGCAAGTTCTCCGGCAACACTTCTATTCCCTTTCCAAGTTCGTGCTTTAAGTTTATTTCCTTGCGCGTCATCTGAAGTGTAAGAGATGTTGTACCTCATGCAGAGATGCTTAAACCAGACTAGCAACTTATAAATCGCATTATTGATATGCAAACAGAATGTATTTAGCTTAAAATATTATTTTCCCACATTAAAACCAGCTGGATTTAGCTCATATAAAAATCTATCAAGAATTTACTGATAACTTTGTTCTACACAGTGGTGTCATCGACTGTGTCGAGTTGTCTTGTTCATCGACTTTTGACTGTTTGAACCAACTGTTTGAAGTCACAGGGAAACACACTTTAAAAATACACTAGTTACTAGAAACACGTCACCATTCCTGGGATGATGAGACAGGGAGGCACCTAGTAGAAGTAAATGTTATAGAAGGTGGAACTCCGCAGCACGTTAAAAACACGTCAGATTTCCTGGGATGATGAGACAGGGGGACGCCTAGTAGATGTAGAAGTTACAGAAGGTGGAACTCAGCAGCACGTTATAAACACGTCACCTTTCCTGGGATGATGAGGCAGGGAGGGGCCTAGAAGAAGTAGATGTTAGAGCAGGTGGAACTCCGCAGCACGTTATAAACACGTCGCCTTTCCTGGGATGATGAGGCAGGGAGGCGCCTAGTATAAGTAGATATTAGAGCAGGTGGAACTCCGCAGCAGGTTATGAACACGTCGCCTTTCCTGGGATGATGAGACAGGGAGACGCCTACTAGAAGTAGATGTTACAGCAGGTGGGACTCCACAGCACGTTATGAACACGTCGCCTTTCCTGGTATGATGAGACAGGGAGACGCCTAGTATAAGTAGATGCTATATCAGGTGGGACTCCACAGCACGTTATGAACACGTCGCCTTTCCTGGGATGATGAGACAGGGAGACGCCTAGTATAAGTAGATGCTATATCAGGTGGAACTCCGCAGCACGTTATAAACACGTCGCCTTTCCTGGGATGATGAGACAGGGAGACACCTAGTAGAAGTAGATGTTAGAGCAGGTGGAACTCCGCAGCACGTTATAAACACGTCGCCTTTCCTGGGATGATGAGACAGGGAGACGCCTACTAGAAGTAGATGTTACAGCAGGTGGGACTCCACAGCACGTTATGAACACGTCGCCTTTCCTGGGATGATGAGACAGGGAGACGCCTAGTATAAGTAGATGCTATATCAGGTGGAACTCTGCAACACGTTATAAACACGTCGCCTTTCCTGGGATGATGAGACAGGGAGACGCCTAGTAGAAGTAGATGTAATAGCAGGTGGAACTCCGCAGGACGTTATGAACACGCCGCCTTTCCTGGGATGATGAGACAGGGAGACGCCTAGTAGAAGTAGATGTTAGAGCAGGTGGAACTCCGCAGCACGTTATGAATACGTCGCCTTTCCTGGGATGATGAGACAGGGAGACACCTAGTATAAGTGGATGTTATAGCAGGTGGAACTCCGCAACACGTTATGAACACGTCGCCTTTTCTGAGATGATGAGACAGAGAGACCCCTAGTATAAGTAGATGTTAGAGCAGGTGGAACTCCGCAGCACGTTATAAACAAGTCGCCTTTCCTGGGATGATGAGACAGGGAGACGCCTACTAGAAGTAGATGTTACAGCAGGTGGGACTCCGCAGCACGTTATGAACACGTCGCCTTTTCTGGGATGATGAGACAGGGAGACGCCTAGTATAAGTAGATGTTATAGCAGGTGGAACTCCGCAACACGTTATAAACACGTCGCCTTTCCTTGGATGATGAGACAGGGAGACGCCTAGTAGAAGTAGATGTTATAGCAGGTGAAACTTCGCAACACGTTATAAACACGTCGCCTTTTCTGGGATGATGAGACAGGGAGACGCCTAGTATAAGTAGATGTTATAGCAGGTGGAACTCCGCAACACGTTATAAACACGTCGCCTTTTCTGGGATGATGAGACAGGGAGACACCTAGTATAAGTAGATGTTATAGCAGGTGAAACTCCGCAGCACGTTATGAACACGTCGCCTTTTCTGGAATGATGAGACAGGGAGACGCCTAGTATAAGTAGATGTTATAGCAGGTGGAACTCCGCAACACGTTATAAACACGTCGCCTTTCCTTGGATGATGAGACAGGGAGACGCCTAGTATAAGTAGATGTTATAGCAGGTGGAATTCCGCAACACGTTATAAACACGTCGCCTTTCCTTTGATGATGAGACAGGGAGACGCCTAGTATAAGTAGATGTTATAGCAGGTGGAACTCCGCAGCACGTTATGAACACGTCGCCTTTCCTTGGATGATGAGACAGGGAGACGCCTAGTAGAAGTAGATGTTATAGCAGGTGAAACTCCGCAACACGTTATGAACACGTCGCCTTTTCTGGGATGATGAGACAGGGAGACGCCTAGTATAAGTAGATGTTATAGCAGGTGGAACTCCGCAGCACGTTATAAACACAGACTCTTCTATACCTATCTGTCCGTATCCCAATTATTGTAGGATTACTTTAAAACTTTATTGTTATTTTATAAGTATAAATTAAACAAGAATGGTATTTAAATGATCTTAATAATCATTCACATTTTATTTATAGGTGTTTCGAGTGCTAAAGAGTATTGTTACTAAATTTTAATCTTGTATTGCCAGCCTTTAGAAAAGAATATTACAATTTGAACTGAGTAAAATCTAAACCTAGTCTGAAGTTTTAAATTAATTGTAAATATAAATATATACATACATTTCAACGATGTGTAGAAAATATAGGTTATACAATTTCTAAGCCAAGTTAATGAGAAATGTTATTTCGTAAAACACAACCGTATAAATATAATATTCTACCAGAGGTATTTTCAACTTATTTCGTGTAACAAGAAAAAATCCTTAAAGAAAGATGTCAGGTAGCAATGTGACTTAACAGTGGCGCGCCCTCTTAGTGGTTTTATTGCATATCATAAGTTATGAAATTCTTTACCAGATGTCTGACCTTTTTATAAATCTCTCGTGTGACATTGTACTGCAATTGCTAAACTCTAATATAAGGTAAGATGGAAATATCAATATCGACAAACTCTACGAAAAAATAAAGGTGTAAAATATGTATCGTGCTTATTTTATGAGTCATAGGAAAGCTTTACTCTATTAATTGTTATAAAATAATAACAGTTTATATTGAATATCAAACTGTTATATCTTATCAAACCTCCGTAAACTATAGGTTTGCTGATGCCTTACATAAAATATATGTATTCTGAACTTGTTTTAGATAGTTATTATCTAGCCTTATAATATTTATGTATGATATAAAATATAACTTAAAACAATTACGAATTACAATAACATAACCATCCTAAAATAGTCCTATTTTATTTTTCGTTTTTGTTTAACTCTGTTGTATATAACATCAATATGCTCCCTATCAATCCCGTACCAAATCAGTTGCCTCATCATTCCTGGACTTGGCTTAGTATCTGAAAAAGGTAAAAAGAAAGAAAGGTGATAAAGGAGATAAAAAAGATACTCTAGTGAACTCTAGAAAACTTTATTCACTATTTACAATGTTTATTACAATAATTTTACCATAGCATATATTTTATATCATATACTGTTTAAATGTCTCATCATACATAAATAATTGACGCGATATTGTACAATTTTAATAAAAAAAACGGATATTCTTTAAGTTATTAAATAGGTGTTCCTTAGAGCCTTACGATTATTGAACTGTTGGCTAATTTTGTTACAATGACAATATCTTAAAGGCCTTCAAATGATATACATTTTATTATATTAAGTATAGTTATTTTAACTTCCAATGTAAAATTAATGTTAATATTTGAATTACTTTAACGATAAGTGTAAATATACATAAATACATTAAGAGAGATTTACAAATGTTTATTTAAATGGTACATTGATTTTACTGCCTTCACACCTGACTAACATTTTTAATTATAAATTACTAACCTATCTTGAGCAGTCCAAGTTCTATATGTCTACACGAAATGCGTGTTACATTGCATACGATGCATCACCGGTTGTATTAGTGAAAGTTAAAATTTGGCCTTGTAAAATTTATCATATATTGAAAGAAAACAATAATTTAAAAACAGTACCAAATTAATAAGCTTTCCATTGACATTGAATAACTTATTGGATCGAATAACTTTTCCAGTTTTAGTGGTCGATCTCTCACTTGCAATAATTCATAATCATTGCTAATACGCTTCCTATCTATTCCTATCGGAACGAGTTCGCACGCAGCACGCTGACGTGAGGGAAGTGAATTTCCACATAAAAAACTATAAAAACTAAAAATCAGTTAAAAACATACGTTTATTCCAACTTTTATTCAAATCTGAAAACATTGATTTTTTGGCTGTTCTGATGCTCCTGGTTCTATTTACCTGCAATGCTGGGAATACAATTTTGCGCATTATAAGGTTAGGAGAAGGTCCAGTCAGGCTTAAAAGTAGGCGTGAGGTTGTTGGGGATGATAAAAGTACACCAACAAATGAATAACAGGCTTTTCTAATGTAAAATCCCCACAAGACAACGTACTGTGTTTGGTCGATACACATTTTCTTTAATAACTCGGTAAATATTTATGCTAGAATGACGAGAGAGGGCTTAAAACTTTCGCCTCTTTAATTCCCAACTTTTTACATGCATTTATTTTACATACGAGGCTTTTCTGACCCTTTTTGGGCCCAAAAACTCAAAATTTGAAAGATTAATCCCCAAAAAAGGGGTTTAGAGATTTCCGATTGTCTTGCCCAACGAACTTGTCCAACTGATTACAGAAAAGAACGTTCCTACCAAATTTGAAGTAAATCGGACAAAAAATGCGACCGCTAGAGTGCAAACACACACACACACACACACATATATATATATGTATATATATATATATATATATATATATATAATTTTGAAAGAACCCCCAAAACGTGTTCAGGGGGTCACGTTAGGAACTTCTATGGTGGTCCCGGGCTTAAGTTTCACCGTGCGGGTCATGCTAATAGTTCACTTTCCAAAGGAAATTCACTAATAAGCTTCTGTAATACTTTGGTGATCAACGTAAAACGAGTCTTGACTGAAAAATATATACGGTTATAAAATATGTATAGCACTGAAGTGATGACATTTGGTCAGAGAAGTTGACTATGCACCGTATCATTGGAATCCCCAATGCCAAACCTCTCTGATTATTCTCACTAACACGTTCAACCTTCCTTTCTGGTATTATTTTTGGTTTATAAACTATTTCTAACAACAATTTTGTAGCCAGCCCTCATTGACGACATTATTTTGACCTTGGATCTTCCAATGGTATGAAAATTAGTAAAGCACTCTGATAGAAACTGGAAGTAACGAATCAATCTGTTGTACGTACAGGGACAAAACACAGTGACAACATTGTCTGGAATGTAAATTAGGAAGATATACAATATAATAAAAATATAAAACCCAACACTCAAGAGTTAAACATTTCGGGAAATTAAACTTCCTACAGGTGAAGGAAGTTTCTTATATATATTATCTTATATATAATATAATAAAAACATAAATCTAAACTAACAAGAAGCTAATGAATTATGGTTTGGAACAAGAAAGCGAAATAAAAATTTAAATGAAAATTAAAAGGAGGTTAATGAAAAGTACAGAGTGAGGTAAATGTAAATCAAACGCTAAATTATGTTATTTTTTATTTTTTGTTTATTACCTAATGCACTTAGGGACGCATTTTTCTGTTTGTGTACAAAAAGAGCATCGCCACTCTTTTATGCTATCGTTATGAAACATATTTAGCTGAAGTACAGTTATTCATCTAGGAGTAAAATTAATGTTTATATAAAGATTTTGGTTAAGTAAATGTTTACAATTTTTGTTTTCAAATTCAGACTCCCAAATTGTTGACTAACCCTTCCCGGGCTTTCAACAGATATATCCGTCTCGTTTTCTTTCCGTTCTGGGCAAAAGACGGATATATCCGTTTATTAATTATAATAAAGTTTGTATTTATTACACACACTTGGAACGCTGTTTTTAAGTATTTCCCTTATGTGAGCTTTTGTTGAAAAAGGCATTCATTTATTTATTTAGCCAGGATAACCATATAATATTGCATTAGCAAAAAATTAAATACATTACATAGTTCTTACCTAAATTTAGAAATTAAAATTAATCTTGATTCAGCAATCATTTTTTTATGAAATAATGTTTTTTCTTCATATATCTTCTTTATTCTCTTTTTAACTATGATATTTCAAACACTGTATTATGGCCTTAAATAAGCAATACATTTATTACTATCATCATTTGTCTTAATTGTTAATTTGTCTTTACATTTTGATTTTGTTTTTTCTTGTTAGTAAATTCATGGACACGATAAAATGCTTTCTCGCCATGCATATCCTAAACTTCTTCTTAAATATTTTTATGTCATTAATTTTTTTACTGCTCTGGCATATGGCTGTGTAAGTTTATGGCCAAAAATCTTGCTTGATTTTTAAACAGCTCAGAAGAATGGTCCAGAATTTTCAAATTATTATTATTTCTCAAATTATATGTGGATTTTAATTGATTATTTTCAAAAAGTTTGTAATTTACAGTCAAGGTGTCTGGAATCTATTTTGAAAGAGGGACTAATAGATGTTGAAAAAAGTTTAAAAGTGTAAAAACAAATTGGAACTTTATAATTATTGGTTTAATGTGAAACGCATCTATTTTATAGTCTATAGAATATATTTAAAGGTGTAAAGTAATTCTGGTAAATCCCAATCTGTTTCTTTTTGAGGGTGCATAGTAAAATGTATCAAGACAACAGGTTATAGTTAATACATGCAATTATTTTTGTACCTTGAATAGTTTAAAAGCTATGTTAAAATTAGGTTTTAAAATAGATACAATGTTTAAGGTGTGGTTTAATCCAGTTGAATTATTGTTAGCTAGGTGAGCAGATTATCACTTACTCTAGTGGTTCAGAATCGCTAATATCGTTTGTTCCGAATGTTACGATATCGAACAATTTCATCACCCGAGTGTTGTTTCTTCTGTGGAATAGATTTATAATTGTTGTTCACTGCTTGATGAGTTTTAACTCTCAGGATAATCGATATGCTACGGTAGCTCAGTGGATGCAGATGTCAGATCCACGATTGTTCGGCCCCGGGTTCAAGTCTTCTTGCTAAGTTTACTTTTGAGATTTCAAATTTTATTTTAAATTTTACTCTAATTTGTAAGGGGTTGAATCCTACTTTTGTTGTTTACTTTTTTAGGTCTGAAATTGTTGTTAAATTTTACTTTTATTTATTTATAATTATGTTGCAAAACAAACAGCCACCATGAAGCTCTCTACAGAGTTAGGTTAGGTTACTATAATTTCGTCATGAACTGCAACCTAGTTTTTGTTATTTTTTACATGCAAATCCATTTGTAGAACTCCAATTTAACATTGTATTGACAACTTTTGATAAAATTTATATCTGCCTGGCTTTGAATCGAATCACCATTTGTGTTTTTCCTCCACAAAACGATTATCGTAGTCGAGAGTTAATTCGATAAAACAAACAAGCAACCGGTTGGTATAATTTTTCGAACCAATATTGGACCACCAGAGTAGGCGAAAATGTACTCACCTGTTAGCTAAATATGTCAAGTAACTGTCAATACTGATGTTTGTATTTTACCCAGATGAACTTCACGTCGAACTTGTTCCCATATTTGTCGCCGTGGGGCAAGGACCTGTCAGAGGACACGATCCAGCATCGGCCCTGAATATTTCTTCATTTGGCGCTATCAAAAAACTGCAAAAAAACAATACTAGATATAAACATAACGAAGATCGACCTATGTGAAGTTAGATATTTTAAAGATACGTACTTAGTGAGCTAATAATAGATGGAATGTTACTAGAAACTAACATTTAGACTGCGGTGCATGACCGTCCTTCGATAATATTACTTAATACTTCACAAGAGAAATTCTGACAGCTAACTATTACAATTAAAATTTTTGTTAATGGAAAGAAATATTTGTGAACGGTAAAATAATTCACTAATGGAGTTGTTAAGAATAATAAATCAAGTAATTCGCAATATAAATATTCGTGAGGCAGCGTCAACTTGAAAATTAACTTTTTCAAAGTTGTTTGTTGCCTATTTTCTCACTAACGCCAAACAAATTTGCCCATCAGTGTGCCTCAGATTTGTAGTCCATAACCAAATATATAATTATGACAGAAATTATAGTTGTTCAAATACGAGTTTATACTTTGCGGCCAAAACTATTATAATGTAAAAACATTTTGCATTACAAACTTTAATCTCTTGTTTGCCCTTCTAAAGTAGGTAACTGTCTAAAGTGACAGTCAAATATTAATTATCTGCAACTTTACCCACAGATCATTATCCTGGTACAATGTTTATTAATCTAACATGCTACACACTCTCTAACATACCATTTTACTTTAATAATTCGGTTTTCACTCAATAAATACCCATGGTACTAACCCACTCGTGCTTACTTTAAAGCAAACATGAAATAATTAAAAGTTGATGATGGGTTAAATTCCTAGTGTAGTATTGCTTCTGAAAAATACCGACTGTTTATTTAGTTTTCAGTGCGTAATGAGAGACCTGAGGGTTAACGACGAATCAAAACCACGAACCACTTGTGCTGGTTTTGCTCCCGGTTATAATGAGATAATGACCGTTCATTTCCATCAGTAACATACGATCTAGACTCATTTGATTTCTCTGATAAAAGTGTATATCTAAGCTAACCCAACATAATAAAACCTAACCTGATCTAATATAACATATCCTAAACTAATAAACGAACCCAACCCTCCCCTATCTTACCTATCTTACCTAGTCTAACCTTATCTGAGCTAATCTAACCTTAACCAAGTATACCTAACCTTATATAACCTAAACTAACCAAACCTTATCCTACCTAACCTAATATTATCCAACCCAACCTAACCTTAACAACTCGCTATACTCGTACCACCCCCTACATGAACGGGATGTCAGCCAGCTTCCTCTCCTTGACGCATAACCTCTGTAGTCTCTTGGCGTAGTCCCGACACGTTTCCGCGCAGTAGAAGCCTAACCTAACCTTAACAACTCGCTATACTCGTACTGCCCCTACCTGAACGGGATAACAGCCAGCTTTCTCTACTTGACGCAGCGCCTCTGCAGTCTCTTGTTGTAGTCCCGACACGTTTCCGCGCAGTAGAAGCCTAACCTAACCTTAACAACTTGCTATACTCGTACCGCCCCCTACCTGAACGGGATAACAGCCAGCTTCCTCTATTTGACGCACCGCCTCTGCAGTCTCTTGTTATTGTCCCGACCGTGTCCGCGCAGTAAATAAATAAATAATGCCTTTATTTACAAGTTTTCTTGAGTACAATCTGTTTTTCAAGACAACTCAAGTCAATGCCGCATTTAGGAGTGTAATAAAATAAAAATAAAAACAAATTAACGCATTTAAACTTTTATTCATAATCTTTTTTACTTGAAATTAATGGCTAATTTCAGAAAAAGTTTATTAGTTTAATAAATCCCCATTACGGAAATTAAGAAAATAAATCTTTTAATATCTTAATAATATTATTATCTGCAATTAAAGGGAAAGATTTTTAGATATAGGATTACACTCTAAGGCAGAAAATGTAAACGAAAACACTGTTTAAAAGTGAAAAGTTTATTTGAAATGTAAAATTTAAATAAAAATTGCGATAAATTGTGTTTTTTTTAATTTCAATAAACTCCTAAAACTGTCTTTTTTATAAATACTGTTTATGCTTGTAAGTGTAACAGTTTTGTTGTCCTAAATTTATATTTTATTGCCTAAACATAACTTATAAGATTGCAATAGACAGATTTATAAAAAAACTAGCTCGGAAATTATGAAAATACGATAAAAAATATACATTTTTTGTTGGGAATAGTCCATATAATAAGCCTGTGAAGTTCGGTCATCGACTTTTGAGACACCCTGTGTATGTTTATATCATTTAAACTGCAGTACTGAGTTGTTTTAAATAAAAAATAACAAGTTTATAAACATGAAAACCTATTGTTAGGCTACATTACCTCTGCAGCTAACGCAACCACAGCATTACTGTTATGGAGAATGTATGCAGAACCTCTACGTTACGATATCACGAGTTCACTGTCATCGTATAATGTTGCCACAGTCAAATACTCAGCACCCGTATAGATAACGTTGAACGCATCGTGCTGATAGGCTGTAAGTGACTGCAAGTGATGAAGCGCTCTTATTGATGTTTACCGAACGATAACTAAGTTACCAAACAGTCTACCAGGTCACAACAAAGGTTGCCAGATGACTTCACCGCAGATAAACCCACTGAGGGTTGAGTCGTCCCTCACAGAGTGTCATACAAACCCGCTATGGCTCTGGGGCTGTTTGATGCTATGTGTGTAACAGGGAGTCGAATCCCGGACGATATTTTCTATATCGGGATTACGGGATTGGAAAAAACTATCCCGGGATCCCTGGACTAATCCCGGGATTGGCCGTTATTTACAAAAAGCCTGGAAAAATGCGATTAAGTGTACTTTTGTATATTTCGAAGATAATTATAGTAAATTAATGCTATTTTGTTTATATAAAAAATACAGCTATTTAAATAGAACAAATAAGCAACGATGAGAGATAAACATATTTCTTACACTATTAGTACTATTACGTTTGGTTTCACATTGGGTATGGCTTCGGGTATGCAATAAACTAATAAAGCAACTACAGATTGGGTTTTCTCACTATAATATGTATTTTAAATTGACAGAAAACCTCTTTTAAAAAGTATCCATGAACAAATATTTCCACGTAAAAAGTAGAAGCATTGACTATAGATACTTCAGTATCCATAGTCAATGGTAGAAGTAGAAGTACATTTTTTAAATGTAGCTGCAGCTAAATGAAATTATTAACTTATTACTAAGACAAAACTAGAAACAAAACAATCCTTTCAATAAACATAGAACTTTCATAATAAAATCATGTAACAATTAGTAAACGATCTAAAATAAATCGAGTAAACATTACATTAAAACATATTCCAATGTTGTTAATTTAACGAATTTATTTACTTATTACTATATTGGGATCAAAACAAACAAAATGTGTTCTTAATAAAAAGGAAAAATATTAATTATCATAAAAAAGGCATAATTATCTGACAAACATCACTTACCCTATTCAGGTAGAATCTGATTGTTTTAAATGACTGTAAGAAATTGGATTAAAAGATAAACCTATAGTTAATATATAAGGAAGAACAAAATGATCAAATCAAAAAGTTTTGGGTTATAACTTTATTAAAGTGGTTTTAAAGTGATTTATTACGGTTACATCAGTTAGACACATCACCTGTATTGCTAACTTGAAACAATTTGGCAATCCCGAAAATCTCGGGATTCGGCGTTTGAATCCCGAGATGGAAGAAACCGTTAAATTGGGCCCTTTGGGCCCGTATTTTTGGGCGTAAATTGGGATCCTGGGATGCGGGATCCCGGGATTGGATTCCCTAAACACATCCAATAGCAGCTTAGAATCTGCTTATATATGTGACGTGTGAAAATTAAATACGTCAGATATTTCTTATTTTACTGTAAAATTTAAGAAACTAATCAACATATATTGACATTTGTTGAATTTACTAAAATTACTATATTTTATAATATTTAATCAATTACTTTAATTTAAACAACAGTAATATAACAGATTAAATAAATTATACATAATGTGAAATTTAATGTTGTTGGAATATTGATTATTTTAATTTATATTGTTCAATATAGTCCATATTACCTTAGAATGCCATGTGCACCAACTGAAACATGCAATGGAAGCGAGTTTTACTAAGCAACAAAATATCGAGGAAGTGATGTGATGACATAAACTTTATAGTTGTTGAGAGATTGGTAATTTTACAGAAGCAGGTCACTGGTTGGAATCGCAAGTCGGGAAAACAAACACTATCGATGTAATAAAACAAAGCTGATAGATATAACAAGGGTTTAAGCCAACCAGGGCAACATAACAAATACAGTTTAATTACAATGATTTAGTATTTGTAAAAATAAACGATATCTTAAAATTGTTCTTCTTTATGAGGAAATATAAGGGGTTTTCTTTTAAAATTATAAATAGGAAAGACTTTGACATTCTTCAAAATAAATGTTAAATGGTGATGTCATACCAACTTTTTGGGTGTATGGGTAAAACGTATCGTCATAGTCTTATTACTACTGAATGTCTTTATATCCTCGTTGTATTTGTTTTCCAAGCGTGTTATGCTTTATGATTAAAACATTTCAAGGTAAGAGTAGTGTACGCTTCGTTCAATTTCAAATTACCCGGTCTATAATTTTTCCAATAAATTATAATGCACTCTCTGTCATTGGACATAGTCTTTAATTTGAACAACCTAACCTTCTTACTAGACTTCAGAATAGAGTGTTGATATTTGTAAATTTAATGTTAAATTTAAAAAATATTTGACCACTTCAGTGTTTACAGAAAAACAGCTAAAGTGGTTATTTTACGGTGCTATCATACCTAAACTGCCTTTAATGCTGGTTAAAAATGTCCGTTTTTTTTTTTTAACCCCGTTATTTAGTAAATTATATGGTATTTTTCAAGGGAGGATCATACGGAGCACCAGACAGCGTCACCTCTTGCCAATTCCGTAGGTACGCCTACGCCTGGCACCTCAAATCAAGAAAACATAAAAATAGCATATTTAATCACTAGGACCAAAAGTTATGAACAAAACTTTTCGTCATACTGCAAAAAGTATTAGTATAACAATTTCTCAAAAACATAATTTCTTTTACTTTTTGACTATTAACAGTTTGCTTCCATATTGATTATTGCTCCTCTAAACAAACAGCTGTTACACAAGTTTTATTGTTTACAAGTTGAAAAAATCGTTCAACTCATATAAACAGCTGATGACCTCAACCGAAAAGTGTCATCCAATGATTTTTTTAGTTCTAGGACAAAATGATTACTTTTATCCTAGGAGTAAAAATAACAAATTTGGAAACTCAACGCTTGTGTTGAAAACTGCTATTTTTGAAGCGGTAAGACGAAAAAAGTAATTTAATGGACTTGTTTTATTTTGGAGAGTTTTGTAACTATTTTCAAGCATTAAGTTTCGAAGAAAGTCGTTTTGTGTTGCAGGGTGTATTTTGAAGAATATATACTTTGAAAATGATAAAGTCATTATTACTATAATTCAATACTGTTGTAATTGTAAAGAAAAATAATAAATCATTGTCTTAATTTAATTTTAGTATACATTAACTGTAAGAACATATAAGTTTATATTAAAATAAATTTTTGTATAGTAGGGTAAATGTTACTAGAAATAAATATATTATAAATCTTACATGGAAATGTAGAAGAGGTTTGTGAAATATGTGAACTGAAGAGAAATAGAAGATTTGTGAATGATTTACTACCAGCAGTTGGCGTACGTCTAGACCGAGTATTAGGTTATCCCGAATCTTTGTGTTCTAACATTTTTAACATACAGATGTATAACATAAAATATATAACATCACGGTCACCTATGAAATATTTTGTATATACTGTAAAGTTTTTTACCTTTTCGGTCAGTATATTTTCATTCACCTAAAATAAACTCACCACGTTGTTGTGTACTTGACATTTAAAACTAATAGTGTACTTACCCTTCCATTAATGAATAAACTATCAACACTAGAGAGGATCAATGTCTGAAACCTATGACCTCTTGACGTGATAGTGTAATCTAATCTGTAAATGTTTATCTTATCTTTTCATTGTAACTAAGGTTAGACAAACTTTTGTATCATTGGATATGAAAAATGTATTTTTAGAGTTAGCTTATTTTAAAGGAGAATAGGATTGAATTCTTCGATAGAAATATTATATACACGAATATATGATATTATTTAAACAAATTTTAATTGTCATATAGAGTTTATTAAAGTTCTTTGCGTGAACATTTTTTTATAATATAACCGTTGAAATAAAAATGCTCCTGGAAAAAGTTTTGATCTAATTTTTAGTATATCATTCTTTAAAGTATTTACATGACTATTTCTCAAGGTCAAGAGCTTAGTTTTCTTTACGACGTGAGAACAGGTGTTGTTGTTTCTTACCAGCCATCTATGAAGGTACAATAATCTAATTTAATTTTAGTTTTACCTAATGAATAAACAAAATTACTTAGACATAAATACCAAAACTGTATTTATTGTGAGTTTTCTTGATAGATTTGTCGTCACTATAAATCACGCCTTAACCACCTTTAAAACACAGGGAGTAAACTTTCTTACTTTCAAGAAATAGTTTTTAGCGATTTTATCGTTTCTCAATTCAGGATATTTTTAAATATCAGAATACAATTTATATGCTAGTTTCAACGTGTAAGTCTAAAGACAGGGAGGGATTGAAAAATACAGTATTATTGCATTGTTTAGGATATGGTTATTTGCATGAGTCAAATTTGTGAAGCAAAGGAGGAAAACAGCTGCCTTCGGCTTTCAACCAGATGAATTGCTGATTCAGTAGCTTACTGTGTATGTAGTCGTGTGCAATCGCATACATTATATGCAATTCTATGCATTGTACTCATCGTATGCACTGCGAGATTGAGGACTGAACCAGCTTTTAAAGAACCATCTCATATATTAGTATTATATTTTGTACACAAATAATTCCCATCCTGTGTAAAGTTTACTTAGCACATTTCGTACTAAGAGCTCATTATTGGAAATAATTTTAATTATGAACTAAAAAGTTAACACATCAAAATACCTTTACAAAATATTTTTTTATTATACTGTTTTAATTTATTATCTTTTAATTTTATTTGTGTAATTAACCACTTAATTGAAAAGAATAAATCATTAATGGTTTGATTATATCAACATACTGAAATATTTCTTGTTTGTCTAGAGTAGATCATTGAATTTTTTTGTGTTTTCTTTTTGCCCGTCTACACCATTGTTATTTTGTGATCAAAGTTGTTATTGTATACGGTCCAAACCTCTCAAGGTCATGTGGGTGTCCCAGGGAAATAAATAAATAAATTGAAAATAAATAATAAATCATTGCCTTAATTAAATAAATAAATTTGACCACTTCAGTGTTTACGGAAAAACAGCTAAAGTGCTCATTTTACGGTGCTATCATAACTAAACTGCATTTACTGCTGGTTAAAAATGTCCACCACTTTTAACCAACTAAACTAATTACTAATATAATCAGTTAAGTAAATGGTTAAGTAAACGTTTTTCCAGGAGCATTTTTATTTCAACAATTATATTATAAAAACTGTTAACACAAAGAACTTTAATAAACTATATAAGACAATTAAACATTTTTTTAAATACAATTTTTCTGTTAAAATAAAAAAGGGTTAAGTAAATCTCTAAATATATTGCAATCAGTGATTAAACGTGACCAGTTTTTACTGACGCAACTTAAGGTTCTGGGATGCCATACATAAAACTTATAATTGATGATTAGTTTTTCATCTACAATAACTGTAAGGCCTATAGAGTTGAAATTTGGCATAAAGGTTCCTCTTTGGCTCTAGGTACTTGCTAAGAAACGGTATTACGAAATTCCCCCCGTGTTCCACCCCGCTGGGTTCCAAAGTTACCATGTATGTTGATCTGCAGTTTGTAGTACTGCAGGAACGTTGCTTGGGTAAGGAAGCAGGAACTGTTATAGTTAACGATCAAATGTACGAGATTGCAGATCATAAAGTACAAGGATAAAATCTTTATCGTCTATAAACGGCTACTGCTAGAGAAGCAGGACGTCTGTTCTACCCGTTTATGTACTACATGGTCTGAAATTTTCTATGATTACAAAGCGTTGATGTTAAATACAACGATCGCGAGTTCTGAAAAAGTACTAATTATCTCATAGAAAATGTCAACCAACAAGGGTAAAACGAACAGGCTAATGTCCTATTTAAGGAAAGTGATCTATTTCCAATAAATTTCACTCGTTGCGATATTGCTTGCTTCTGAGGATATTTTTTAAAGGTATCGTTGAATATTACTCTGTTGTTGTTATTGTATACCTTGCTGGTAAAATTAGTAGAAGCTGTTATAGTATCCACAACGTATTTCAATTCAATTACATCTTAGAGGAGTGTTACAATTTACTTGATTTTAACTTATCGCCCGTTATTAGCAATCCAGTCACAGACCACAAAGTGGAACGCGTTTCGCAAATGAAGTTAGGATAGGGTTGAAGTTAGGGTTGACCCGTAAAAATCCTGTTACAATCTTTCAAATGTTTTAACAATCTGTTGAAGACAATGATCTGATTCTTAACACTTCTCTTTTATGGTCAGTGATGAAGTTTTTATCTCGTTTATTGTTTAATGAAGTTGAGCTGTTGGGTCTTTAACAAGCTTATCTCTTTTAATATTGCTATAAAGCCATGAACTTTATTAATCTACGTTTTTATCTGGGATTTGGCACTGGAGTAGGGAATTTTTGTATTTATGAGTTAACAATACTTTTTATGTTTTTGTTTGTATTTATAAACTAAGAAAACATTTGTGATAATACTTTTTTAAATATTGTTATCCATTTTTTTAAATGTATAAAAGCCCTTCTTTTCGAAATTTAATGTTTTTGGTGTCAAATGAAAGGTACTAAAAATACCTAAATATTCACATATTTTTATAATCATAACTTTATTACCAGTAAGTAAAACATTTATGATTTTATTTTGGTTTCAAAATAAAAAGGTAATTTAGTAAAAACTTTTTTGCAACAATGTAATATGTTAAAGGGGTTCAAAAAACAATAATACTTAGCATGTACTGTCTTGATGATCCATAACAAATTTAATCTTCTTATATTTTCTGGTTATATAGAAATATCCAGTTTTCTTCATGAAAACATGAAAAAATCGTTAGCGGATATTCGCGATTTGAGTTCAGCAATGTTAGCATGGAATAGCATTGGTAAATAAACATAATAGGAACCTATTACCTATATACATATATAGGATATAGGCTAATTTTTTTTCTAAGATAAACTAATATATTAGTAGGCCTGCAAGGTCCCAAAGTGTTTTTTATTATAAATAATAAATTTTTTTTATTAAAGCGTGCAACATTTTTGATATAATTGCAAATAAAATTCTGAAATATGTTTGCAAACATATTTTGTTCATTATTTTTGTTCAGAAGTAAATAGAGAATAAAAATACGGGAAATGAAATATTTTATTAAAACAATATTTGTTGGCCATCTCGAGTACCGAATCCCCTTTTTTGGGTCTTTAACAAGCTTATCTCTTTTAATATTGCTATAAAATCATGCAATTTGTTAATCTATGTTTTTATATTTAAAATATCTACTGCATTTCGTTTATCGGCATTATAATCAAAGCATCGTGGCTAATCTATGTATTATGTTGTTGGCTTTTATTTGAAATCGTTTCAACCGATCTATCTTTTAACCTACGATTAACCACCAGAGATTTAAACTATTTACTATTGCATGTCCAACTCAGCCGAGTATTTATATGGGCAATGCTCGCCCAGAGTTCTCCAAGATTAGCAAAGCATGTGTTTGCTAAGTTTTAGATTCTAGCAAGGCTATATTTTAGTCTTTTACTTATATGTTCTTTAAGCAATTAGTTATTAAAGTTACCATTTAATCATATTGATTTTCTGGCATAATTATTATTTTCATAACAAATATTACCGGACTTTTTATTGATGTAACTAACTTTTATCACACTATTCACTACCAATATTAAATTTAGTTTAGTTTCACAAAATCAACAACAAATATATATATATATATATATATATATATATATATATATATATATATATATATATATATATATATATAATGGGGATTTTCTAAAAGAACTGAAGACTATGCTTGGTAACAAATATTCTTTAAATTAATGAAAGTAAATAAATATAATGGTTGGTTACTTATATTTGCCAAGGAACTTGGCAAACGTCATATTTGAGAGCTGTGTATATACAAGTCACGAAATAGTGTACCTGAAATCTCGTTGTTATTGACATTTATGATATTATATGTTTTAATACTTTAAATATGAAAATAATCATTAAAATGTCGTTAAGAAACGTTTTATATACATAAAAAATACTACTGCTGTACATAAGCAGCAAAAGTAAATAGTAGAAATAACATTTACCTTTTTTTATTAACTCGTATCATTTTTTCTTTGTCGTAAACCATCTCGATCAAAATGGATTATGAATGGATTCGTTTTTTATTAGGATCTACAGCTTTATAAAAAGTTTAAGGCTTACACCTGTAAAGTTTATTTCGCTATTCGCAAAAGGTAAATAAACTTCGAGCTGACTGGTCCACCAATTATGTACTCGCTTAGCCTGAGAGAGAGACTCTAGGATTGAATATTGAGCAAACACAGATAAAAGATATACACTGTTTAATTACACACTTTAAAATCTGAATGCATGCTTATAATATAATTGATGCCTAGAAAAAGCTAAATAAAGTTCATATACATTACATACAATAGACAAAATATATCATTCCTTCAGCACGTAATTAATTAATAAAGTGGACCCTCATAAAACAAATCTTCAAGTCTAAAATCTAAATCTAATTTACTACGTTCCCACAAAATCTACTCTATTAAATGACACATAAAACACACACAAAAGACAACCCTTCTACTATGGAATATCCTATAACAAGGACTTGGGTCCACACTCTTTCCCAAAATAGAGTTCTTACACAAATGTTAATTATTTAAACATCCCCAAATCAAAATTAAACACAACACTTATTTATTGAAAATTCCTTAATTATATTTACATTGGGCCCTAAACATATTATTCTTGGATTACTTCACGTTTTTAACGCTTATTTTCATTTACTGTCTAATAAGACTCTTTACTTGACGTTTTTCTTCATTTCAGGCAAACCTTAATTGATTACCACAATACATTTGATTATGTTTTATTACTCAAAAGGAGCTTGTACCGTTATTTCAGCTTTTATTAAATTTGATTAAATTTTCGGGAAATGGAGCCTAACTTTCTGTGCACAAGTCTGACGATGTTCCACATACCGTAAGTCCCAAAGTGGTCCTACCCCAAGAGGTTCTCTGCCCTGGCTGCGGTGTTGCTCCCTGGGGTTGTCCAGGGGCCGCTGTCTGCCGGGCTCACTGTTGGGGGTGGCCCTCGCCTCTTCGCACGAGTCCGCGGTGTCCTGGTCCGGGGTAGTGCCGGGGCCCTCGCTCGACCGAAGTTCGGGGTCGCTCGTCCTTCAGGGGTGGCTCCACTCGAACGTCTCGGGAGGTCTGTGTCGGTGGTCTTCCGTCAACTTCCCGTCCTGGACTCTCTCGGCTGGGATGGTAGCTAGTGATGAGGAATCTGTGTTCGTCTGAAGTGTGAAACTCGGTGACAGTCGTTGTGGAACTCTAAGGGCGGCTTAATACTCGTCCCCCAGATGTCCCTGCTCCTTTCCTCACTATCCCAAGAATGACTTTCTTCCCTCGTCTTCCTTCCTCCCTCCTTTTTAGTTCCCTCTCTCTGTCCATGTTTTTCCCCCAGATTATGTCCATCCCATAATCTAATAACCAATCGGGGTGACGATTAGCCACGCCTCTACTATTTGATTGGCTGATCAACTGTCAGCGGAAAAACGCCATTTTTGAATGCCGATACTGCCAGTTGGTAAGTTCTTTGATTTCTAGGCATGCAACTTTCCCACGAAGTGTTTATTCTTCTATTCGATACGTTTTGTTATTGTTTCCCATAGTATATTTGAAACTTTTGCTAGTGCAAGCTCCGTTCTCAGGCTCCCTTGTGTTTCCCACGTGAGTTCAGCCACGTGCGGTTCTATATAAATTTCTAGTCCCGCAAATCAATTTTTAATTATATACATATTTTTGTATATAAGGTTTACACACCCCAGTTAAATGCGGTTGTCTCCCTTAACGAGTTTGCAGTTTTATTCACATCAACAACGACCTTGTTTAACTAACACATTTTGATTTTGATTTAATTTTAAACATGACCTTTGCAACTTTATTTTATTTTAGGTAGTGAAGTAATTTATATTAAGTTAACATTTTTAAGACGAAATGACATTTTTCAACCTAATGCAAACGCCATGTAAAACGATACATCACAGGTACAGCCGTAATACAATCAACTATCATATTGTCATATTACATTGTATTTCATTTAGATAAAACAAACATAATTTCTACGATTAATATAAAAAGGATATATTGAAAATTCGGATCATAGTGTTAAGCTCCGCTTAAAAATTTTAATATTTAGAGAAACATTTTCAAATTAGTAATATATGTCTATAATTTAAGTAGTTCTCCATTCTACAAATACACTCCAAAGGTACAAAACCATTGATGATATACATTAATTTATTAAAACTAATAATTTAAATATGTTAAATAATAAGGACTAACATTTTGGTACAAAATTAGCATGTTGCGTAACAGCTTTTAAATAAAGTTAAAATACTGTGTTACAAAATCACTCCTGGTGGTAGGTAATTCGGCTCCGCTTTAACCAAAAAGGAAATATAATCCTTTGGGAAATCTCTAATAAACAGATTTACCATCCGGCGACTGGGTTAATAGTTTCTACCATTGCTCAGTGTCAAACCCGTGTTATAAAGACGAAGGGTTCAGTGGGGAGCAGTAGGGAGCAGTAGGGAGCAGTAGGGAGTAGTAGAGAGGAGTAGGGAGTAGTACGGCGGACGGCTACATTATGGACCCTCCTGAGATTGTGTACTGCCAGACATTATTACAGCAGTAATGCCTGTTTACAAGCTGTTTGACAATGGAATATTATTTGTAACACTCATAACCTACTCGATTTAGATCAAGTGTGTCGCTAACGTATTGTAAGAGGGATGTTTTTTGTAATGGTTTTGACACGAATGTATACTCAGAAGAAATTATTAGAAATGTAATGCGTTAAGAATTTCCTCTAATGTGCCCAGACATAGTATGAATATAGTGGTGGTAGTCAGAAAACGGAGAAGATATAAGGAATAAAAGGTAAGAATTTAAATTAGTCAAATAACATTAAATGTACCAATATATAAAATCCAAATATCACTGACTGACCTATCACGAAATCTTCATAAATGTAAGGCATATAGAGTTGAAATTTGACATAAAGGTTCCTCTTTGACTCTAGGTGCTTGCTAACAAACGGTATTACGAAATTCCCTCCGTGTCCCACCCCGCTGGGTCCCAAAGATACCATGTATTCAAATGACATTTAATGTACCAATATACAAAATCAAAATATCACTGACTGACCTATCACGAAATATTCATAACTGTAAGGCCTATAGATTTGAAATTTGACATAACGGTTCCTCTTTGGCACTAGGTGCTTGCTAAGAAACGGTATTACGAAATTCGTCCTGTGTCCCACTCCGCTGGGTCCCAAAGTTACCATGTATTCCATATGGACATTCATTTTGGTTTGAGCTGATGATAATTCAAACATTTGATCTTGTTTCGGATTAGTTCCACGGGCTAGCCACATAGTGAAGCACACACAACTACCATAATTTACGCGGGCGCAGCTGCAACGGGTTGACTAGTAATATATCAATTTACTTGGGTACTTGCACTAAAATTTGGCTGATTAAATGCTCTTGATATGATTGAAATATAAAAAATTAAGGATCAATTAAACTTTTGCATTCTGTTAATATTTATCAACTAGATTATCCTATACTCTAATATGAGTAAGGTTTGCTTGCTTGCTTGCGACACGGATCTCAAAAACGGCTCCAACGATTTCCTTCAAATGTTCAAAATAACTAATTTCTGGGATAAAAATAAGTTCTAGACAGGCCTCATCCCTAGGAAAAATCAAATAATGTAAAAAAACTAAAATGAAAAGTTAAAAAAATTAACATTGGGCTTATCGAGTTTCAAATCAAAACAAAAGAATTGTAACAGCTGTTCATAATTAACCAGGGAACTGTCAAAGTAATACTCATGTTGTTTATGATTATTAACATGTGGTTTCCTGAGAGCAGAGATTAAAAGATCTGAGTTAAGATTACATATATAGAGTAGTAAAATAAATCAAAGGGACATTGAGCTATAAATAACAACTGGAGGGACCTTACAAATGTAGAAAAGAGGCAAATGAGTTATAGAAATCAGATTATCAGTAGGAGGAAGTGGTGAAATATTACTTCAAGTCATCTAAACAAACTGACTGGCCTTCCCCCGAGCAAAGCTCGGCCCCCCAGGTACTCTTTAACAATATATTTAGGGAAAAAATAAAATATTAGACAAATATGTGTTTTAATAGAATACAAATTAATTATTGTAAATTCAAAATCAACAAATATAACACTGCTTTAGGGAGTTAAGTCAGTAAAGACAAATGAGACACTTATCTATACCAAAGTGTAGTTTGTAAATTTGGTAATAACAGAATTGGCAAATGACAGAATATAGGTTTAGTTATTAGGTTATTGTGGTAATTTGGTTTAGTACAGAATGATTATAGAAGTAAAGAAATTTTTTTTTACGTTAATGGAGGGGTACTTATATTACTTACATGATATAATGTAGGAATTTTAACATAACTATAAATACTTAAACATTGTAACGGTACTATTTTATTATTTTATTCCATATTATATACTCATCCAGTAGTATTTAATGATATTAAAATAAAAAAGGGTTAAGCAAATGTCTAAATATATCGCAATGAGTGATTAGACGTGACCAGTTTTTACTGACGCAACTTGAGGTTCTGTGATGCCATACATACAATTTCAGAAAAAGATAAAGTCTATTTTAATGTGCAATTTTTGTGTGATTATTAATGAGTTAAAATCCTGAATAGCATTTTTATTGAATCCATTTATTGAATCCAGTTAATATGTGGTAACAATTTGTGAGACCATAGCAGTCATATTATTATTATCTCACTTTATATTGATTAGAGGGTAGGGCCTAGTAAAAAACATTTAGATTATAATGTAATGTAAACTCGCTTTACTTCAAAGTTGTTTGGGGCGTAGATAATTTTCTAAATCAAATATCAAAGGTTTTTATATGCAGTTTGTCACGTTATTCTCTGAGAGCAATGTATACAGCTTATTCCTTCGGTCAATATAAACACATTTTACTATATGAACATGGGTCTCGCTGGCATAGTTTTCCATTTATCTTTCTGTATGTGTTTCTCACTGTACATTTCATATTATAAACACTACGAAACCGAATTCAACCAAACTTGAGTCAACTGTTTATGGTGGTAGGATCTATCAACAAAGAAGCTATAGTTAAATTATCTCTGATAACTTCAAAATGGCGGCCTTTTCAAATGTTCTATCTCAAATGGTTCAAATATCAGACATTTTACATAATAGTTACCAAAATAACTACCTTTAGGGAACTTTACATCAAATCTAATGACATTTAATTTATTGGAATCAAGTAATAAATAACTGAGCTGATACAATTTACGTGTTACCAGACATAGTCCATCTTTGGTTTCTCTAAAATTCAACAATGCAATAAATAAGAAGAGTTGCAGAAGCTCGGCTGTTATTTACTTGATTTTAACAACTTAAAGTTTCTTCATAAAATTTCCTAAACCAAGTTATTCTTGTAAATTTAAGATAGAAAATTTCAAATGGCCACCATTTTGAAATTGTCAAAGATAATTTCAGTATGGCTGTTGTATTGATAGATCCTATCACTATAAACAGTTTCCTCAATTTTAGTTGAATTTGGTTTCGTAGTTTTTTAAATATAAACTTTTAAGTGAAAAACTTTAAAGCGGAAAACTAACACTTGGGAGACCCATAGGTTCATATATTAAAATTTATTTATACTAATCCAAGGAATAACGCTATCGACCTTTATCTAGAGGGTTACGGTACACCCTTAATCTAAAGAAGACACAGAGAGTAGAAATATTTAAGAGAGAGAGATCATATGTCTTGCTTTAGTCAAAAAGAATTTAATGAAACTTTGTTATGTAAGTTGGTCAATAAGAACACAACAAGACGATTATCCCCTATTGCACTCAACGCATTGCTGACCTGCCTGTTGGGACTCCCAAAAGTACTATGTTCCGCCAAGAGAAATGTACTGCTGTATAATTCTCTCTCGGGATCCATAAATACTTGTCGGCTAAAATCATCCTTTGTTGAGTCTGTTGTCTCTCTGTGATGGGTAAGTGAAACTTTTCTTTAATTTGTTTTAAAAATTCACAATAAAATTGAAGTATTTTGTTCTTATACCTTCATACCACTTCGAATTTAAATATAATAACAGTACGTTTCTGCAGTGATATTGTTGGTAGTATATAGTTATCTTACACTTATAATTTGTTACCAGTAATTGTGTACGAAGTGTTATAATAAACAAAAGAACATCTGTTTCCGTGGTCTAAAAAATTTTTAGAACCTACTAACGTGTTGCTAATGACGTATTTTATAGGAAAACCTATTGTGATTAGCACCCTTCTAACTCACCAACATATAATAACTTCTAAATAAAACAAGTGGGAATTTATATAAAAATAATGCTAGGCTTCCATAGTATCAAATATTATTTAATATAAGCTAATAAATTAAAGCCAAATAAAACTTTGCTTAGTAATATACATTGAACAAATTTCTAACATTAGAGGGTAGAATTGTTCTGTAAAGTAACAGATATTAATAAGTATAACTAAAACATAGTATTAATATAGTGGTAGTAGATTTAGTTCAAGTAAGCAACTCGTCGTACGTATTAGAGATAAAATTGAGATATATTTATCTATTATTAGTATCTTTTGGTTCTACGAAGAACAATCTTTATATATAATTCTGTAAGTTAATATTTTTAATCAAAATTGTGGGTGTTTGGAAAATCGCAGGATGATGTGAGAGGGCTCAAATTAAAAGTCTTCATCCCAGGGACTCGGAAAAAATAGCAGTATTTCTAAAAATTACCAGCAAACGAGAAATAACGTAAAACATCCCCCATAAGAAAAGCAAAGAGATTGAAAAACGTATTTTTTGTTTACGAAATTAAATGTGTTTCTATAGTTTTATTTTCCTTAGCATGTAAATGGTACAGAAATCAGAAGTGACAGGCTGTTAGAGAAAGGGGGGCCTTCAAGACACTAGTTTATTCCTTATTTAACTCTAACAGTGGCCAACTGACACATCGCGTCGGTTTGCTCTGTCGTCTTAGAATGGCATTCGACACACCGCGTTGGTTCGGGACCGAGAATTTTGTAACGAAAAAACCACTAATAATCAACTCAAAAGGCTAAAATGTATTAACATGCGTTACTTATATTATGACTGTATAACGTAGTCAATACGGTTATATATACATCAAATCACTTTGGCAATTCTAAAACAACGCCTTGGTAAGCAGCTCGTCCAGACTCCTGAATCCCGGGAATTTCTCTCAGTTCACCTCCTCGTGGCCCTCTATGAAGCACTTCTCGCCTACGCAGCCGTCGCCCTTGTCCCACATGGGCTGGCTCCTGCCCAGGGGCGTCAGGTTGAACTCCATCGTCACCCAGTCATTCTCCACCAACATCTGCAGCATCCCAGCGCAAGCCTTCTTCATGGGTACGCAATCTGCAAAGGTTAATCACAGCTAAGTTGTCTGCTGGGAAGAATCAGCGGGGGGGGGCAGTGGTGAACGGTGGTGTGGTGAAGGGGAGGGGAGGAGTGCTCACTGTCTGCTGCTAGACTGGCTGTATGGCTGCATACATCGGGTGGTTATGACTCCACAAACTCACTGTTTGGGTCGATCCCCATACACATTGTCTTTTAAATAGTTTGGTGAAGTGATCCAATACAGTGAAAGCTAGTGATAAATTTTCCTAGTCAAACTGGGATTCGAACCCATGACAGGACCGCTGACACATTTCCGAAGTCCAATGTGACCACTATGCTGGTGGCTCACCTAACCACTGTCGCTTATCACAATTCGTCCAGCTGGCTGCAAATTTACCCTGACCCAGTGCTCCCTGCTTAGAGGAGCATGCACTATTGATAATCCATCTTTAACTAATTTTCTGAATTTTCAATTTTATGTGTTTTTTATTCGTTTAGATATAACAATCAAAAACGAACACCGCAAAAAGTAGCACATTAATACTCTATAATCTAATTTAAAAACGTTATTTGATTCTCGGAAGTTCCAATGACTTGTCTACACCACTGTAAGTCAAGTGTAAGTTTCTCGTCACAAATCCACCGTCTACCAGTAGTTCCCGCAGCTTTCCTGCAGTTTGAACAATCTTCTTAAGTGGGACGGAATCTGAAAATGCAAAACCTTTCTCAAATGTTTTGATAACAACTTTTCTAAAATAGAATATTATACATACCGTGTTGTATATATTGTTTTCTAGCCTGACCGATTGGCCAATTGGCGTAATTTACTATTACCATTAGTGGTTTTATATTAAATTTTCATAAATAAGAATGGGTATTGTTAGTTTTCTAGTTTAAAATGAGTTCTATTGAATACAATTCCCCAGTTTCTTACAAAAAATGCACCTTGAAAGAGTTATTAACACTTGAATATTAAGTTGTATAAATAAAAAACGTGATACCTTAATTTTTATTTTTATTTAACCGTGGACCATGAATGCTAGATAATTTGTTTCAAATCTTGTATTTTCAAACTTACAGGACGATTAGTGTCAGTGTTCCGTACCTAAAATATCTAAAATCCCTCAAATTTAAATATTAATGGAAATGTTAACTAATTTAAATCCGTCCAACTCAAGAGAGTTATATTTAGTATAGAGTTTGAAAGTACAGAATTTTTATATGTTCTTTATAATGAGTTGTCCTATTTTTATATTTTTCTAACATCGTTCAATTGACTTTTATTTACTTTGCTTTACTAACAACGCAGACCAGGAATACAGGATATAATGGCTAGTTTTTCTTAGTTTTTGTTGTTTTAACTTTTGATTAACTTTATAAAATAAATAAATAATTAATTATAATTAAAAATATTATCCACCCCTATTGATATTCTAGGCAGATAAAAAAGTTGAAGTATTTAAAAATTGCCTACGTAATAGTTAAATGAAAAGCGGTTGTTCGGCAATCCAATCGGGGGTCTTATTATAACTTAGATCTATAAAAAACTAATAAATCTATGAAGCAGCAACATTTAAGGTACGTTCCTTTAGTTAGGAAAATTATGCAGTTAAAATCAAATGTTTTTAATCCAGTTACTTATAGTAGGATGTTAAGAAAAACTTGAATCCTTAGAATTAAGATACTTAATTTTATAAAGTTTGGGCATTCTTGGTTTTGGTTGAACTTATTCTTTAATAAACAGAATTAAAATGGTGCTGATTGTGGCACTGGGCGGGGGAATTCTTGTTCTATCTATTCATCGGTTTTCATAATATAAATGTAAAAGGAAAATTATACATTTTAACGTCTGTGATTATGAGTTGAAGTTAGGGTTAATATTTATGATGGTATGAAATATATTTCATCATGATAAAAAAAAGAAGGGGGATACTTTACCAGATGCAATCTTAACTCAGGATTTATGTAGTGGAACAAACATAAGAACCAGCTAACATTTTATCTCATAAAAGGCCAAACGAATATTTTAGCAACCTCTTGGTTTTCACACTAACGTTTTACTTTTATTCATTACAATTTTAATTTATCTCCTCTAAGGAAGGATTTTCCTGTTACAATTATGTATGTTGAACTTCTGGAGTGAATGAAGGATGAGACATTTCAGTGAAAATACCTAGAGCATTGTTTTCAACTTTATATAAAACAGTAATAGAATTCGCTTATTTTAATGAAATTCGACTTTAATTTAACAATATTAATGCAAAATATAAATAATTTTGAGAATACAATTTCAATTACAAAATTTTTAAAATAAAAGTGTAATTTAAACTATTATTATATCTATAAATTGGGGAAATACTTAATATAATAATAAATTAAAATAAAGATTAGAATTTTAAACGAATTGAAAATACAACAGATATAATTTGCCCCTCGACTTTCTGAGACTAAACGCTGTCGTTACAGAACAATTTATATTATTATTTACAAGTTGTTGCCTGAGTTGTTGCAGAAATGTTTTGGGGGAGGGGTGTAAACAATAACCAAACATGAACATAGAATTAACTCAATTATACAAAATTATTCAATGGTCAGAGGATTTTGGTTAAGGAGTCTACCCATGCTAAGCACGTACATAAATGAGCGTAAACTCTGTAACTACTAAAGACAGAAACATAATTTTGAAATTATTAATTAATTTATTATTGTATTAATACAATTAACTTTCTCCTATTAATTTCCGATTACAGTGTATTTATTACATAATTATTGTTGCCACAAGCCAAAATCCTGCGGCCCCCTAAAACGCTCATTTTCCTTATCTTAATCATGTATCACGGCGACGCATATGTTTCCGTAGGGTAGACCGGTAGACTGGAGCCTTAATGTGACAGCGCAGCTCGGTAAAACGTCACACATTAACTGACGACAAACAAGTATTGTTTTTTCGTTGTTATTTAATCAGTGGTAGACGCAACAATGGTAGCATGTTTAATGATACATCCTAAACACCTAAATTATAAAGGGTGATAATAATTTGAAATAATACTATACGTTATTTAAATTGACTATTTCTATTTGCATTCATCAACTTCTTTTCCCTTTCGTTACTATATAATTCTGCAAGCGAAATTTTTAAGTTAAAATTATGGGAGTTTGGAAAATTGCAGGATGATTGGAGACGGCTGAAATATAAGTTCTTGATCTCAGAGACTCGGGTAAAAAGGAAGTATATCCAAAAGTTTTCCAGCAAATGAGAAATAACGTAAATAGTCCCCCATAAAAAAGCATGGGTATTAGAATTCGTCTGATTTTTTACATTAAAACTTGTGGTTACGTGACTACTTTGTTTACGAACTGACTTGTGTTCCTACTTATTATATTGTTTTATTTTCCTCAGCACCTAAAGATTAAACAAATCAGAAAGCATAGTATTGAAGCATTGTATTGGTAGGGACTATGGACCCTTCAAGCCTCTAGCATAAGGTAATGAAACAGGCTTTAATCTTTTTAAATGTAAATTTATGAGTATATTGAATACTATTTATTGAAAAATCGCTATGCTGTATTCTACAAATTAAATTCATAAAGGGATTCTTGACATATCAAAGATTGCATTATTCACATTTATAGTATATTTAATTTTATAGAATACTTAAAATATAGCATAACTAATAATTTTACGTTATAATGCATTTATGATTGATAGTTAGATAATTCATATTTCCATCCAGTAATTTGTTTGTCAGTAAAAGCTAAACCCGTGTTTAATATAACTCACAATTTTTCAAGAGGGACGATGTGCAATGTAATAGCGGTAATATCCCAAAAGAATTCCCATTACCATACCACAAAAGTGAGAGTCCGTAAATTTTACAAATTAATACATATTTTCTCTGCAAAATTATTCTGTAAACCTTAATTTTTGCATTATAACAACCTTGATTTGCTATTAATAATAGGCGAGAAAATATAAATACAAATAATATTTTAAAAAATTAGCTTGTAAATGTCTGTTTACTTGACGATGTTTATATTTATGTTTAGGTTTTGAAGTGATTTTTATCATCATAAAAGTATTTTAACGTTATTATATACAGGGAGGACCAAAAAGAACTGACACATTTTAACATAAATTTGTATTTACAAAATGTTAACTGCATGGTAAAATTTACATATATACAGATAGGAAAACTCAAAAATTTTTTGGTGGTACTCAATAAATCTCATATGGCCACCGTTTAAGGCTCTGCAGGTGTCAAATCGAAATTCAACCTCCCGCTAAACATTTCTCATCATTTCTGGAGTAACATGTGCAATAGCATCTCTTATCCGCTCTCGCAGGTGGTTCAGGTTAATTGCTTAGTTGAGTTACGCGAAGGAGAGTAATTAACACCATATTCAAGTCTAAAACGTCTTTGATCTGAGACTACTGATATAAATTCTGTAAACCACAAGACACATTGACCTTTTTGCTGAGGAGCAGCTATAGCTCTGATGAATTGTTATTAATCAATGTAAACAACAATGAATTACCAAAAAACAAATGTTTGACCACTAATTTAAAAACAGCTAATGGAACAATTAAATTTAAGAACTGAAAATAACAGCTGGCAATAACAAAATTACCCATGCAATGGTAATTCCATCCCCAATAAATGCAGCAAAGGTGTGCGATGTGCTAAATTTTTATTTAACACCTGCAGAGCCTTAAATCGTGGCTATATTGAGATTTATTGAGTACCACCAAAAACGTTTTGGGTTTTTCTATCTGTACATATATAAATGTTACCATATAGTTAAAATGTTGTAAATAAAAATTGTTGTTAAAATGTGTCAGTTCTTTTTGGACCTCCCTGTATTTGAAAGTGCAGTAAAAACATGAAAAATTATATCAAACATCAATGGGATTATAAGATAAAAGTAAAAAAGTTTAAGACTATATCTCGAAATAGTTTTACCAATTGTCGATTTAAACATTTACACAATAGACTTTTTTAATGTAAAAGCCGTGTTGATTTGTCACAATAACAATGTAGCTTGATTTATAATGGCATTTGGGTTTATATCAAAATTTTTAAAAAGATGGTTTAAATGAATACTTAAGAATAAACAGTTAACACGCTTGTACATTACTATAAAATTAACAGCCATCTTAAAAAATATAACTATATGTTTACGACCTGAAAATTTAGTCTAAATGGAAAGATTACGTTTGAATATCCCTTTCCACGAAAAATTTCCATATTTAGCTTATTGAACAGCTCGTTGTGGGGTGTCTTGCTAGCCTAACAGTTAGCGTCTGTCCACATTTACCTTACTGAACAGCTCGTTGTGGGGTGTCTTGCTAGCCTAACGGTTTTACTGTCTGTCTACATTTAGCTTACTGAAAAGCTCGTTGTGGGGTGTCTTGCTAGCCTAACAGTTAGTGTTTGTCCACATTTACCTTACTGAACAGCGCGTTGTGGGGTGTCTTGCTAGCCTAACGGTTAGCGTCTGTCCACATTTACCTTACTGAACAGCTCGTTGTGGGGTGTCTTGCTAGCCTAACGGTTAGCGTCTGTCCACATTTACCTTACTGAACAGCTCGTTGTGGGGTGTCTCGCTAGCCTAACGGTTAGCGTCTGTCCACATTTACCTTACTGAACAGCTCGTTGTGGGGTGTCTTGCTAGCCTAACGGTTTTACCGTCTGTCTACATATAGCTTACTGAAAAACTCGTTGTGGGGTGTCTTGCTAGCCTAACGGTTATACCGTCTGTCCACATTTAGCTTATTGAAAAGCTTGTTGTGGGGTGTCTAGCTAGCCTAACGGTTAGCGTCTGTCCACATTTACCTTACTGAACAGCCCGTTGTAGGGTGTCTTGCTAGCCTAACGGTTTTACCGTCCCTCCACATTTAGCTTACTGAAAAGCTCGTTGTGGGGTGTCTTGCTAGCCTAACGGTTAGCGTCTGTCCACATTTACCTTACTGAACAGCTCGTTGTGGGGTGTCTCGCTAGCCTAACGGTTAGCGTCTGTCCACATTTACCTTACTGAACAGCTCGTTGTGGGGTGTCTTGCTAGCCTAACGGTTTTACCGTCTGTCTACATATAGCTTACTGAAAAACTCGTTGTGGGGTGTCTTGCTAGCCTAACGGTTATACCGTCTGTCCACATTTAGCTTATTGAAAAGCTTGTTGTGGGGTGTCTAGCTAGCCTAACGGTTAGCGTCTGTCCACATTTACCTTACTGAACAGCCCGTTGTAGGGTGTCTTGCTAGCCTAACGGTTTTACCGTCCCTCCACATTTAGCTTACTGAAAAGCTCGTTGTGGGGTGTCTTGCTAGCCTAACGGTTAGCGTCTGTCCACATTTACCTTACTGAACAGCTCGTTGTGGGGTGTCTTGCAAGCCTAACGGTTTTACCGTCTGTCCACATTTAGCTTACTGAAAAGCTCGTTGTGGGGTGTCTTGCTAGCCTAACTGTTAGCGTCTGTCCACATTTACCTTACTGAACAGCTCGTTGTGGGATGTCTTGCTAGCCTAACGGTTAGCGTCTGTCCACATTTACCTTACTGAACAGCTCGTTGTGGTGTGTCTTGCTAGCCTAACGGTTTTACCGTCTGTCCACATTTATCTTACTGAAAAGCTCGTTGTGGGGTGTCTTGCTAGCCTAACGGTTTTACCGTCCGTCCACATGTAACTTACTGAAAAGCTCGTTGTGGGGTGTCTTGCTAGCCTAACGATTAGCGTCTGTCCACATTTACCTTACTGAACAGCTCGTTGTGGGGTGTCTTGCAAGCCAAACGGTTTTACCGTCTGTCCACATTTAGCTTACTGAAAAGCTCGTTGTGGGGTGTCTTGCTAGCCTAACGGTTACCGTCTGTCCACATTTACCTTACTGAACAGCTCGTTGTGGGGTGTCTTGCTAGCCTAACGGTTTTACCGTCTGTCCACATTTAACTACTGAAGAGCTCGTTGTGGGGTGTCTTGCTAGCATAACGGTTAGCGTCTGTCCACATTCACCTTACTGAAAAGCTCGTTGTGGGGTGTCTTGCTAGCCTAACGGTTTTACCGTCTGTCCACATTTAGCTTACTGAAAAGCTCGTTGTGAGGTGTCTTGCTAGCCTAACGGTTAGCGTCTGTCCACATTTACCTTACTGAACATCTTGTCGTGGGGTGTCTTGCTAGCCTAACGGTTTTACCGTCTGTCCACATTTAGCTTACTGAAAAGCTCGTTGTGGGGTGTCTTGCTAGCCTAACGGTTACCGTCTGTCCACATTTGCCTTATTGAACAGCTCGTTGTGGGGTGTCTTGCTAGCCTAAAGGTTTTACCGTATGTCCTAATTTAACTAACTGAAAAGCTCGTTGTGGGGTGTCTTGCTAGCATAACGGTTAGCGTCTGTCCACATTTACCTTGCTGAACAGCTCGTTGTGGGGTGTCTTGCTAGCCTAACGGTTTTACCGTCTGTCCACATTTAGCTTACTGAAAAGCTCGTTGTGGGGTGTCTTGCTAGCCTAACGGTTAACGTCTGTCCACATTTACCTTACTGAACAGCTCGTTGTGGTTTGTCTTGCTAGCCTAACGGTTTTACCGTCTGTCAACATTTAACTTACTGAAAAGCTCGTTGTGGGGTATCTTCCTAGCATAACGGTTAGCGTCTGTCCACATTTACCTTACTGAACAGCTCGTTTTGGGGTGTCTTTCTAGCCTAACGGTTTTACCGTCTGTCCACATTTAGCTTACTGAAAAGCTCGTTGTGAGGTGTCTTGCTAGCCTAACGGTTAGCGTCTGTCCACATTTACCTTACTGAACATCTCGTTGTGGGGTGTCTTGTTAGCCTAACGTTTAGCGTCTGTCCACATTTAGCTTACTGAAAAGCTCGTTGTGGGGTGTCTTGCTATTCTAACGGTTTTACCGTCTGTCCACATTTAACTTACTGAAAAGCTCGTTGTGGGGTGTCTTGCTATCCTAACGGTTAGCGTCTGTCCACATTTACCTTACTGAACAGCTCGTTGTGGGGTGTCTTTCTAGCCTAACGGTTTTAACGTCTGTCCAAATTTACCTTACTGAACAGCTCGTAGTGGGGTGTCTTGCTAGCCTAACGGTTTTACCGTCCGTCCGCATTTAGCTTACTGAACAGCTCGTAGTGGGGTGTCTCGCTAGCCTAACGGTTAGCGTCTGTCCACATTTACCTTACTGAACAGCTCGTAGTGGGGTGTCTTGCTAGCCTAACGGTTTTACCGTCTGTCTGCATTTAGCTTACTGAACAGCTCGTTGTGGGGTGTCTCGCTAGCCTAACGGTTAGCGTCTGTCCACATTTACCTTACTGAACAGCTCGTAGTGGGGTGTCTTGCTAGCCTAACGGTTTTACCGTCTGTCCGCATTTAGCTTACTGAACAGCTCGTTGTGGAGTGTCTCACTAGCCTAACGGTTAGCGTCTGTCCACATTTAGCTTAGTGAACAGCTCGTTGTGGGGTTTCTCGCTAGCCTAATGGTTAGCGTCTGTCCTCATTTAGCTTAGTGAACAGCTCATTGTGGGGTTTCTCGCTAGCCTAACGGTTAGCGTCTGTCCACATTTAGCTTTGTGAACAGCTCGTTGTGGGGTTTCTCGCTAGCCTAACGGTTAGCGTCTGTCCACATTTAGCTTAGTGAACAGCTCGTTGTGGGGTTTCTCGCTAGCCTAACGGTTAGCGTCTGTATACCACGTTTAGCTTACTGAACAGCTCGTTGTGGAGTGTCTCACTAGCCTAACGGTTAGCGTCTGTCTACATTTAGCTTAGCGAACAGCTCGTTGTGGGGTTTCTCGCTAGCCTAACGGTTAGCGTCTCAAACTCGATTGAAGGGGTAGTGTGTTCAAATGTCGGAGCGTCAATATCAGTTTGGGCTGTTTTTCCTAAAACATTTTAAAGATATCTCTAACAAAATCTCTCTGCTGTCAATACTGAGAAAGGAAAAAGGAGACTTATTCAAACTTACTATGAAAGGCGATTAAAATAATTGTTTATTCATCCGTATAGATTGGTTTTTGATTGCTTTCTTTGATGAATTCATTCTTACACGAAACTTAAAAAGCCGATAGAAAAATACTGAGAAAATCTCCAAATAACGCGTAATTGTATTGAGTAAATGACATATTTCTTGTACTTGTCACTGCAGGAGGTGAACCAAGTCCAGGCACTCGTTGTTCGTAACACACTCCTCTGTTCCCGTGAATGTAATCAGCACCTTCCAAAACCGGGGTATTGAAATTGAAGTGGTGTTTCAATAAGTCACCTACAGAGCAGACCTTTACACTACGGCAAGTGAACAAACCGATGTACTATAGCGTGTGTAAGAAGTGGCAAGAAGCTTTAACCAGCGAATAATCTCATAAATATTCCGTTCATCAGCAAGAGTTTAGGTAGAACACAGCCAGAACATGTCATGTCATTTCCGTATAGGTCTCTGGAAATTGGTAAAGGAATTCGTTTCTGGGAAAATAATAACCACTGTATTGACTGTAAGGACTAAAAATCTCCTTGCATACTACTTTATTTTCATTAAAACTATAATTTTTTTAAAAAATCAATCAGGTTTAGCCCCCTGAATTACGGTTTAATAACTAATTGAGTTTCGTACCTCTGTCAGCAGTCCAGAAAAAATCTAAATGTAAAAATAATTTCACACTATAGTCCCACTGTAGAACACCACAGCATAAATCCTCTATCACATATTACGGGGTTCGTCACGAAATTAAAATATACAAACACACATCGAGTTGATACATATAAACTTTGACAACGAGCAGATGAGCCTATCACATCACAAGACATTAACTCGAACCTGAGTATATTCCTTCTCGGACCTACACAAAATAAAAAAGCAGGAGTCTGTTCCAGCTTTTAAAATAACAAGTGGTGTGAACTAATTTTACCTTAAGACGTACAACACCTCGATTAATGATCGTTCATTAAATGAAGTCTTGTTAGAATTTAAGCCTCATTAACAAAATAAACTACACGAACGCAGTTGTGACGACAAAATACCCTACTTTTTAAAAATATATTGTTTTTGAGCTCACCTCAGACACAGGCATGGTCAACTTGTCCATCTCCCAGCGAGACTTTCTAGCGCCACGAGGCACGGTTTATCACATATATCACAGACGGCGCCGGCGTAGGGATCCGGCCCTCCGTGCTGGGAAACAGATTTGAGTAGTACTAAAAATATGTACTAAAATCATTTTATGTACATTTTTATGTATCCTCGATTAGCTTTGTTCCCAAACAACTAATTATTGTTGCTAGTCGTATTTTTAGAGATTTACCCGCAACTGTTACGAAAAATTTATGTTATTTTTGCATATAGATACAATTAATAGATAGGAATCTGTCTTACCAAATTAAATTAATATATTTATAAGTGAGTGAGTTCTTTCTTGGGGCACCTAATAATCCTCCAACCAATTATTATGGAGAGAAATGTTCTAAATTTTACATCATTTATGCATAGAAATGTGGTATACGTTTATACAAAACTGATCAGATTGTTGGAATATATAAAGACTTTAAGTCACTATAATCTGATAATATCAGCTTATAATAACGTGGATTTTACACTTGGCGGCGTAGTTTCACCAATGCAATGCCAGCGTATACTGATTAGTAGACACAATTATAATATTTTGTCAAAATTATAAGATGTTCATCAAATAAAATGATGGGTTGAAAAGTATCGAATGCACATCTTCCTTGTCCTGACCTTTTACTCCTCTTCGGGGTCGACCACTGGCGGCGGGGGCAAGTTCTCCTCATCTTCTTTGTTGTGTGACCCTATAAACTTTTGGAAAGGACGCTCTTCATTGTTTTCTTCACTTTTCGACTATATAAATAAGACACAGCGTTTGTATTTACACTAATATAAGTGTTATAATTCCAATAAATCATTACTCAGTTCGCAGTTTTAATAAAAGTAAGTTCTTGGAGTGCTACTGTTGAAATAAAACTACATTTATTATCTTAAAAGTATTTTAAACTATAGAAATCAATTTTAGTAACGAATGTTGTTAATCTACTGACCTTGTGTCAACCAATTTAGTTCTACCCATTGAGTACCACTGCACTCGGACCAGGCAGACGTCTGTTGAACGGTTGGCTAGGTTTGATATTATAATTAATTATACAGAGTAAAATTATTGGCAGAGGCTACGTACACGTCCAACGTGAGCCACTACTGTTCACGTCCGTTCCAAATCTATCACCGTACGTTACTTTTCCTGTGATTTTTAAAACAAATTGAGAGCCAGAAAACCTCCTAACCTAACCTAACTTAACCTAACCTAACCTATCCTAACGTAACGTAACTTAACCTAACCTAACCTAAGTGGTAGCGAAGTGAATTTGCCCTTACACTGGACGTGTACGTAGTCACTTCGAAAATCATTTTATAATCGTCTACTTAAACAAAGGTAAGAACTGCTCATACTTGATCTGCTCGCTCTAGTCGTGGAGTTTTAAAATACGTTAATGAAACTAAACAATATCCGGTACATAAAAATAAAACCTAATTGTTGTACTATCATAGTAAAATGTTCAAGTACGATATAAAATAGTCAGACTGACTTAAGTTAGAATTATATACCAAAAAATATATTTTAACCTCTCAGTATATGATTTGATACAATTTAGAAAATGAGTTAACGGGTAATTTACATGACCGATTCATTCAGTATTGCTTAAATATTTACAAAATATAATTAAAAGTATTAAATTAATTTTTGTTGTAATTAAATTGTTATCAAATAAGCAATGATACACTTAACACTGACGCTTTTACCTTAAATACAAATTAACAAATAAATAATTGGAAAATTTACAATTTTAAAGATCACGAGTTTTCTTCACCATTGGTTATGGTTTTTATTTATATAAGCCAATAAACAAACCTGTCTTAAAAGGAATAATAATATGACGCAATTTAAGCCATAGGGAGCTTGGACTTCATGTAAAGTAAATAAGTAAATAGTAAATATGTAAAGTAAATAGTAGTTAATTTGATGGCATGGAGGCGGCAAAAATTGACCACATTGGTAACGTAGTGCCTAGTGATGCCTTGGCTGATAACCGCAAACACCGCTCTTATCATGTTCGGGGGTGGATAATTCATGTTCAGAAAATGTGATCTGTATTTGGGTGTGACTTTAGGTGGTTGTAAAGTAAGAAGTGTTCTAATATTTCTCACAAACAGCCTTTAGTATTTTTATTTCTCGATTTCTCGAAGTTCATCAGATAAAAAAGTGGACTTAGAAAACGTTGTGTTAAAAACAATTGGAATTGTTTTATTATTTGTTTTTAGTCGGAATGACCTGGTTTATGAATATGTTTTTTATTTGTTATTCCAACGGGAAGTCCATAACATATATACGACTGTTACACTGACACCGATGATAATTATTTACAAAAACAACTAAACTTTAACATTGGAGGGTAATGAACGTGTTCTTGCATATTTATGTGTGTTACGTGTGAGAACTGTTTGAAACTAAGAACATTATCACTCTTATTGTCTGTTTTGTTATTCTTATTTTGAGAAAACAATATTTATTTAGTAGACATTGTGTCATTAAATGTTTCTGTATATAAAAAAATGTGGATAGAACAAATAGAATAAAATTAATTAATTCTTTACAATCGTACAAATGGCAGTCTTTAAATATATCACGTACTTGAGTTAAAAACGTATGGAACCCTGGATAACGTTGTAGTTTCCGGGGAAGAACACAAAATGAGATTTCAAGAGGACAGAAAGGAAAATTAATGAAAACATTTACTCTTTTCCCAGTGTAATGGAGGGTGCACGAACAAGCGTCTAATGGTGTTCTCGTGGGGTTTTGGCGTTTATCTTCATAATACCCTACTGAACCGTTGATGCTTCTAAATATAATTATAAATAATGTTTTGGTAGCCCTTTTATTTATATTTAAGATTTAATTTGAACTATATCCGTTTTTTAATAGAGTACAATGTGGTTGTACCAATACTCGAAAGGTAAAGAAAGCCCTTTCAGTGATGAATCAAAGTAGAAGAAATGTAACAATTGTTGCTAATCGGAACTATGCTTTAATATAGAGTACCCCTGAACAATTTGATTCAAATTTAATTTTTTTTCAGCAGATGAAAACTAGCACAAGAATAACATGTGCTTCATATTGTTCCGAATTTAGTTGTTGTGTGTGTATGTGATTTGCACAATAACAGTAACACCACGCAAACAGTTGGAGATAAAATGATAACATCTGTGGTGATATAATTGATCTAAAGTATTTTACAGTATCCATAACGTTTTATTAATCAGATCCGGAGAAAAAAGTAGAGGCAAGGCCACATTTAATAGCGATAAAATAATTTATGGCATCACTCTAGATTTTCGTTTTTCCCTAACCTAAACTTATATCGTAAAGCTGTAGGTTTTTTTCAAAATTAGTTTAGTTTATTTTTTGTTCTAGTATATTTAACGATAAACATTTTTAATGTCTGCTATTTTCAAACTGAATAAGTAAGAGACAAAAACTTGTATGAAAACGCGATTTTTCTAAAATGCATACCTACATATTGTCGTAATTTTATCTCAATCCATTTATTATTAAAACCACTACACACACTCAGACCGAAAACGGAACACGACAGGACACATGTCTTATCATACTATATTTTATTGTTTGTTTTCTGAATAACAAGAAAATGGTTGCCATAAACCATACTATTTAATGAAACATATTTAAGAGTAATTAGTGACCAGATAGGCTACAATAAAACAAAAGAAACTCCTTTATACATAACTGTCAATTAAGGGTAATGTTTATGAAATAATTATTATTGTCAGTGAAATTATTTAAAGAGAAGTTTGTTATTACATCCCATTCTAGCAGATGAAACATACAATTACTGTAAATTATTAATAAAATAATGAAATGACTTACACAACAGATGACTGAAGCACTGCTTAAAGTTTAACAAAATTTAATTAAATATATGAACCTAGATGTGTTGTGGTTAAAACGACTTTAAGCTAGTTGAAGTAAACTACTAATTATACATTAAACACTTACTGGATTCTTCAGTTATTTGGAGAAAAATACTAATAAATTTCGAATTATATATTCATAAATAAACTAAAACCTATTTATAGAGGAAGTAATGAAGATAATCCCCCCATAAGCAGTCTAAAGCTTATTCCTGTGAACTCCGGCTTACGTTTCTAACATGAGATAAGTACCATTCTGTACCAATTAATGTAATCTCCATAAACGACTTTACCGTAAAAGCTCGAGTAGTTCGTAACTATCTCCCAAATTGAAGGCAGTTAGAAAATATTTAGGTAGGAAATATCTCATTATATTTACATTTTATTGTTTCAATGCCATGGAAAAACAATATACAAACTTAAATAATTAATTTGTATAAAACACTTAATTTTGCATATCCAATAACCAAAGTAAATAATAAAATGTGTATCTAATGAATAGTGCAATAAATACAAAAAACTTACTTGAACAATTGCCAATGAAACAAATATCTAGGCTTCTTCCGTCGTAGTGTTTGTACATGGGTCCTTCGTGGCGATGTGGAACCAACCTCTCCCTTCATAGACGGTGCTGTCGCTGGTCACCATGAAACTGCAAACAAACGTAATCCATCATTGAACACTAACTCCCCTAACAACTATATACTGGGAAACTGCTGGTGATGACTTATATAATGACAGTGAGTTTTGACTAAACCCAAATTAAACTGTTATAACATAACTATGCTTATACTTATTTTTATTAATTTAGAATATACACAATATACAAACAGTTATCACTCTACACGTATAAATACATTTATAACAAATATGTTTTGTTGAAACGTGTAATTTGAAACTTAACACCATTATTTTGGAAAATGCTTGAAGATGTAACGTAGTAACTAGTAACGTTAATACTAGTAAATTAAAAATTAATGTCTGAAAGAAACTAGATTATAGTAGATGTTAAATATATTATTTGTTAATTCAAAACTAGTTTAGTTGCCTACAATATAGAATACAAGAGTGTTACGTCTGCTATGGATTGCAAAATTATCATTATTTCGGGACGCGTGGATTTTATGATGCGACAGTCTGAGAACATACTAGAAACGCTTAGTAAACATAAACAAGTCAAATCTATTAATATTTAAAAGCATTAGATTCAACGTAGAGACTCTCTTCAAAAACAATTTTAAAATCTTTTATTGGCTACTGAATTTCCCATATTTTTGGGTTTCCTATTTTTAGCGTCTCCCATTTTGCAGGGTCTCTAATCTTACAGGGTTTCCCAATTTGCAGGTTCTCCCAGATTACAGGATCTCCCATATTTCAGAATATCTAATCTTGCAGGGTTACACAATCTTGCAGAATCTCCCATATTGCAGGGTCCCTAATACTGCACAGTCTCCCAGCTTATAGGATCTCCCATCATGAAGGGTTTAAAATACCGGGGACACCCTTAGTTTGCCAAGTTAATCTAAGAAAAATCTTCACAAACAACAGCCTGAGATTTAATTAGGCTTGGGGAGTATTTGTCTACGAAATCGTATCTTGGTGTCCACCCCAGCTGCTCCAGCAAGCGGTGTGGAGGCCCTCGACGGCTCTCTGACTGGACTATACTATTACTGAGGTCAACATTGGGTTCAAAAAATGAAGCTGTCACAGTTTTGGTAAGTCTTTTGGCTATCCAGTGTGACCAACTTCCCTTCCTTGGTTCCTCCTTGTCTCTCCTGGGGACTTGACTCCCAGTTGAGCCTGGATACCCAGTCTAGTCCAAGTCCTTGGGGAGAGCAGTGAATCTTCCTTGCAGCCTGAAACGGCATATGGCTCAAATTAAACCATATTTCATTAGATAACAATTTTACAAACACTACAGGGATTAAAATTAGAATCTCTCACTTCCGAACACCTAAAGAAAATTACAAGCCAATTCGTAGTAAACCCACAACGTGTATTAAAATAATAAGCTTGTAGCAAGTACCACGAGCTAATCAATGCTAGGCCTTTATCCTAAAAATAAAAACGGGCTAGTGATACGATTTTATCCCGCAATAATATTAATTCTGGAAAATATTTGCCAAAACACTGACGACAAAAATGTTACCAAATATTTTAATATTACTAATTTGATGCTCTATTCAAAGTTACACGAAAGCTCCGAGGGTAAGAGATTTGTATATATTCAACAAACTACAATTTTATTCGTTACAATCTACAGCGAAAGTCAAGCAAACTTTAAGGAAACAACCGTTATTCTTATAAAAAAATTAAACCCCACCACGCTTTTGAAGATTATTCTGAAAGTGACTGCTTAGACAAGACGCGCACGCAAACAGGAAGCATTTAACAATGAGAATGGAAATAAAGTAGGAAAATATTTATTATATCACTAATTATTACACCTCAAGAAAGAATAATCCAAAATCACAGGAAAAAGCACAACAAATTCACAAACGTGAAACGGTACCGACAATCCCAGACGATACTTCCAGACGCACTTCCCGGAGACAGGAGAGACTCACAAGCTGTTTCAGGAAAAAGGGAACGCTATTTTTATATTTATAAATTAAATAAAATTTGAAAAATATAAAAAAAATTGGGTTTCACAGAAAATAAATTTGGGGACAATTTTAACCTGCACGGAGGGGACTATAAAAGTGGTGAAAATTACGATAAGTAATTTAATTTACAAGTTAAGAATAAGTGAAAGATTGATAACAATTAAACAGATGGCAACGGCGATGCTGAAATTAGAGTACTGGAAAGAGACCAGACGGACAATAACATGAACTGCTTATTTCCTGTTATCGAACGAGAAGTCGTGGATCGGACCAAATATGCCAAGCAAGCAGTACACGTCACTCCGATCGTGTGATCAGCAACCTTGCGAAAATCCCCGCTAAATTTCAATAAACCAATAGGGCATAGAGGGCGGAGCGTCAAACTATTTTGTTTGGCCGGGAGGTAAAGTTTATGTTAATGAAAGTTATTTGGGAAGGGAAAGTGAGAGAGGTGGAAATCTTTGGGGACAGAAAAGAAGTCAGTCTTTGGAGATTCATCAAGAGGGTAGATGAAGAGGAAAGTAGGAGTCTGAACGGACCTGGATTGAGGAGGGTCAACTTATCCTTGGTTGAGTGAGATTGCCACCAAGGATTTAGACGTCCAATCTCAACACTCTGCAGCAGAAGCCTCTTCAACGACGTGACGCCGAGGACCAACCCAGGACTAGACCAGACGACTTCACCGAGAACCAACCCTAGGACCAACCCGAGGACTTCCCAAGGAAAGGCGCGGCGTGGCACCTGGACACCGGTGACGCTCCACGGAACGCAATCCACTACGGGAGCTGTTTCCTAGGTTTGTCTCACTTCATTTCTCGGTGCACAAAATTGAAGAGTTACTGAGCAAAGAGCTCAAAATAAATTAATTTGAGGTTTAATGTAAATTGGTCCAGACAGCTAATTAAAATAATTATATCAAGTCCTAATAAACTCGATCATTTTATAAAGTAAAACGATTAAATTGTAGTAATTAATTGATTTCTATGAAACTCTGGATAATAAAATAGGGTGAAGTAAATTGATATTTGTTAGATAAAGATTTTTGTATAGTACAATTTACGTAGAACCTTTGACGATGGATGTAGGGAGTAATATTGATATTTAGATATTAACATTAGTTCTCATATGAAGGGGAGTTAAGGTATTAGCAGTTTCTTTTAGGTTGTAGATTTGTGAGCGCTATAATTTAAGTGTAGAGGTTAAGCTGATTTTTCTTGTACTTAGTTAATTTGTATTATAGCGAAGGTTTGTTGTTCATAAGTGTTTTATTTCTAAATACAATTTTATTTATAAATGCTAGACTTTGCTTATAGTGAATATATCAGGTACAATAATTAACGAACAATTGATATTTCACTACATGTCAATCATTGTAAGAGTGTTTGATATTCTAGCAAATCATGTGCACCTGGTTATTTACATAATGTTTTATATATATATAATAAAATCATGCTTGTCACTCTTCATCCGTGTTAATTCAATTTAACATCCTGTGAGTTACCATTTCACAGCCAAGTGAGTCAATTTTGTTTATGTTTGATTAAAGTGATTAACCATTGTTTCGTTCTCAAAGGCTAGCAACCCCGTAAAGTACAAGTCTTTACATGTACTTTTTAATCTTTGTAAACTAATTAAACTTAAAATATTGTTAATGAATTCTAGCTGATGATTAGCGTCTAGACGTGCGTCTTACGATTCGTTATAAAGTGCGTCCGTACGAAACTCACGCAAGTCACGCGCGTCACGGTAAAACGACCAATATCAACGTGCGTCAGACGAACGTCACGGTATAACGATCATCGTCAACGCGCGTCCCAAATTAGGACGTGTTTATACTAGTCCCAAATTAGGACGTGTTTATACTAGTCCCAAATTAGGACGTGTTTATAATAGTCCCAAATTAGACGTGTTTATACGGAGTTTCGTGCGGACGCACTTTATAACGAATCGTAAGACGCACGTCTAGACGCTAATTATTAATATTTATTAAACTTGTAATTTCCAATAAATTTATTAAATGTGAAATATAATTTCGTTAAAAATATACAAATAAAAACTTTCAAAATCTATAATTAGACATGGTGAAAAGAAGTATTAGTGGTAGCGATATAGTCAGCACTTTAGTTAAAAGCATAAGTTTGCTGATGAAATTTGGCCTGACGTAATGACACCCGAAGCGGTTAAAAGAATTGGAAAAATGCAAGAGCGGTGGCGTGAGGATAGTAAGAGAATTCAAAGGGAGCAAGCGGAGGAGCAAGCAGAGTTTCGCAGAAAAATATAGATCTTAAAAGAATGAAAAAATATAATTTATTTTTGCAATTGAACAGTCCTACTGTGGGACTAGTCCTGAAATAGGCAGTCCTACTGTGGGACTAGTCCTGAAATAGGCAGTCCTACTGTGGGACTAGTCCTGAAATAGGCAGTCCTACTGTGGGACTAGTCCTGAAATAGGACTGTTTATAAGGAAGTGACGTCCTGGAATGGGACTAGGTTAAATATGCCCGTTAAAGGCGCTAAGTTAGGTTAAATAGGGCGCTTTAAGTTAGGTTTGGTGACCTTTAACCTTGTGACGTCATTGGTCACGTGACTGACCTTGAACTTAATCCTCATACCCCCTCATACCCCTCATGTTTCTGAATGCCTCATTATATACTACTGTTCCTTGCTTCAGCAAACCTGCATACTACCACCATGTTATTCAGCCGCCATGTTATTCTTATGGAGAATAATTAAAATGTTATAAATATGAATGTATATTGATGGATCTTGGTATGTGGTATTAAGAAACATATATATGCAATGGAATTTCGCTGAGGGCACTGGTTTGCTGATACGGGGGTATTTTTAGCGAATTTCCCCTGTAGGGAAGAAGCTATTACCGTAGTCTTCATGGTAAGACCTAGGCCCGGGACCATGATAACTTTTGACTTTTGATAACTTTTTTTTTTTTTTTTTGAGGTCCCCAGACCCCAAAAACACCATTCGTTCGAAACTGTATATATATATATATATATATATATATATATATATGTGTGTGTGTCCGTGGGTGCGATAACTCTCGTAAAAAAGGTCCGATTTTGATAAAAATTTTTACAAACGTGTAAAGCAGCATTTATGACTAAGTTCGAAAACCAGACGGATCGACCTATCCGAAGGGGTATTTTGGGGGGTTTTGTACCCCAAAAATGGGTTTTTTGAGTTTTTTACATACAATTTTTGAAAAAGTAAAATTTTATTTTTTTCCATTGGAATCAGCTTAAAAATACGCACAATTTGATGTTTTAATCATTGCTTTACGTCAATTTGTTACTGAGATATTGAAAGTGCTAAACACAGTACGTTGTCCAATGTTATTCTTATGGAGGATAAGAAAAATTGTATATCTCGCTTATTTATCAACTTATCCTGACGAAACTTGGTATATTGCTTCATTTCACAGTGGTCTATTGATATTTGCACAAAAATCCATTTTTTGCGCGATAGTTCCCGTAGCAGCAAACCTGCATACTCAGCCCCATGTTATTCTTATGGAGAATAATTAACGTGTTATCTCCTTTAATTATGAACATAAATTAATAGAACTTAGTATGTGGCTAAGTTATAACCTAGTTGAGTTATAATGATATTTGTATAAAAGCCCTTTTTAGTGTTCCTTATTTCAGCAAACCTGCATACTCAGCCGCCATGTTATTCTTATGGAGAATAATTAAAATGTCATAAATCGTTTATTTATGAATGTATATTGATGAAACTTGGTATGTGGCTTTATGTGGTATTAAGATAAATTAATATGCATTGGAAATTTGCTGAGTATGCAGGTTTGCTGCTGCGGGGGTATTTAATATTACCATTACAAACTAATATAAACAAAACCCTTTCTTAAAAATAAGCAGTGTTACAGTTTACTTTTATAATATTCTTGAACAATATTTTATATGATAAATCTATTTCAATGCCTAATAATTATAATTGTATGAAGGATTTGCATTGTAATCTAGGTTTTTAAGAGCGAATATTGATTTATATACAGTTTACTAGATTAACCCTAAGTAGATTTAAAATAAATGTTTATAAATAGTAAGTGTTCTACGTGATATGTATATTTTACATTGTTGTGGCTTCACTATATATAATATATATATATATATATATATATATATATATATATATATATATATATATATTGTAGCCAAATGGTTTACAATGTTAAATAATACTTACTCTTCATTTTCTCCCTGTTTCTATTTGAAAAATACAAATGTGTTATACAATCTTCATATAGCATTTCAAAGTTGTACATTAATAACTTGAATTGCGTTAAAAAGCAATAAACTTGTTAAGATTAAAATCATGAAATAATATAAAATATACTAATACAGTATGTACTTTATGTTATTATAACATATCAGTTTTAGTAGATAACGATTAATTATTAGATCGGAAGACGAAACATTTAATTAAAGGAAAATATTCCCTTTATAATTAAATAGACAGGCAATCTACTAACGAGGTTAAGGTAAGACAAAAAATTATGTTTCGCATATATATTGTTTACCTGTAATTTACGTTAGTAGTAAAATATTACAAAGAAAAAGACATACTTACTGAGTGTTAAATGGTGAACGTTAACTATTTAATAGTTATATGTGTTACTGTATATTTTCCTAATCATAATGTAAAATTAAATAATAAAGACAAATTATAATTTGTTGAATTATTCCGGGTATTGATAAATTATATTAAGCGTTTTTTGATTAATTATGCATTAATAATAAATACACCCGTCGCAGCAAACCTGCATACTCAGCGAATTTCCAATGAATATATAACATAACACTTAACAGGATTCATAAGAAATGTATTCACAAACAAGCGATATTTAAAATATTAATTATTCTCCATAAGAATAACATTGGGGATGAGTACGCAGGTTTGCTGCAACAAGGCACACAAAATAATGGGTTTTTATGCAAATATCAATAGAACTCATCTTAGTGAAGTCACATACCAAGTTTCATCCATATACATTCATAAATAAGCGATATAACATTTTAAGTATTTTCCATAAGAATAACATGGAGACCAAGTACCTAGGTTTGCTGCTACAGGAACCATAGGCGAAAAATTGTTTTTTTGTGCAAACAACAATAAACCATAACCAGATCAAGCCATATACCAAATTTTGCCAGTTTATGTTCATAAATAAGCGAGATATACAATTTTTCTTTTTCTCCATAAGAATAACATTAGACAACGTACTGTGTTAAGCACTTTCAATATCTCGGTAACCAATTGACGTAGAGCAATGATCAAAATACCAAATTGTTTGTTTTTTTAAGCTGAATTCAATGGTGTAAATTAAAATTTGATTTAAATTAAAATTACATTTGAAAACCCCAAAAAACACATTTTTGGGGTACAAAACCCCCCAAAAACCCCCCTTCGGATGGTGCGATTCATCTGGTTTTCGAACTTGTTTAAATAAATGGTACTTTACACATTTGTACCAAATTTCATTAAGATCGGACCTTTTTTACGAGAGTTATCGTGCTTACGGACACATATATATATATAAATATATATATATAAATATATATATATATATATATATATATATATATATATATATATATATATATATACATATATAAAAATTTGAACGAATGGTGTTTTTGGCATCTGGGGACCTCAAAATGAAAAGTTATCATGGTCTCGGGCTTAAGTCTTACCATGAGACCTACGGTAATAGCTTCTTCCCTAACAAGGAAGAACTCATTTTAAGGCATAGGTAATTTATTTGTTAGGTTAGCCTATGTTAACCATTTGTGCTTCTAGGCAAGTATTTACGTGATAAGAAATATTGTATAGTATTCTGGAGGTCAATGATGTCCACGGCTTGAAATACATCAACAATCATTTATTTATGATCGGTTAGTTCTGAAGCAACTTGTAGTAAAGTAAGTTGTTCTGGAGCCTAAGAAAAATAAAACTCGCAAGGGTTTCCCACACAATATAGCCCGCAGGTGGAGAGGCGACCAAAACAATTACACAATTGGGAGGGAACTATTTTGTAAGGAAGTAAATTGATCACAACATTGAACAAAGTTTGCAGGTTATCTTAAATCCACTGTTTAAAGGGGTAATCATAGCAAAAATGTTACTATTATTTTTTTTTTTTATAAAGGAGATTTAACTTTGAAAGGTAGTTTGGGGAAACCCCGTATTAAAACTTACAACTTACATAGAAGAAATGTATACAACTAGTTATATTAAAGGGCAATTGAAATCACTACAGTTCCATTTCTCAGACCCAAAGCTTTAGCTGACTTACGCTTCAGTTTGTGGGAGTGGTTATGGTGGATCATCAGGCACTTCTCGTAGATCAATCACATGTTTCTCCACATTTCTGTAATCATACATCAGTCTTAATAAAAAATTCCATGTAATACATTAACTATTGCAACCGAATGATTTTGTAGTTTAAACAGGAATATTAACTTATATTTAAGATAAACTTCATTTAAAAATACCCATTTAAATTATTAATTGTACAGAAAAGGAATAATTTAATTACTGTCTAATTTATTTATGAATATGTACTAGTACTGCTGTTTGAAAATAATAATATTACAAAACTCTTGATTAAATATTTAATAGAAGGAAAGGTTTATATAATTTATGTCCTATCCTCATTATTCTGCAACACACAATCTTAATTAGCACTAAGGTTTGTCAGTCTAGCAATTATACCCGAGATAATAGACCTTACAAAAAAAACAAGTCCAGATATTTCAAAATACTTTTTAAATATTATTTAGCGTAGGACTCGTTGGCCTATTAAGTTTTCATATTATTCACATGGGGAAGGTTTAATTGTTTGTACGCGAATTAATTTTATACAATTTACTTTGTTAATTTCAGTTACTGTATACTATTTGTATTAATCTATATCTATAAATACGAAACCCGACCATCCCCCTCGCCAAAAATCTTCACCAACAACCACGAAGTTTGGCAAGTATACTTTTTCCACAACGTAGGTAACCACTAAGAAAGGATTATGAGAAATTCCCAGAGGGCTCCACCCCACGGGGCTTCAACAATCCAACCCCATGTTATTTTATGGACAACTTACACATACGAAAAACCAATCACCCCCCAGGCCAAACCTCTTCTCCCATAACCACAAAATTTGGTATGTACACTCTTTCTATAACGTAGGCAACCACTAAGGATTTTAATAAATTTCCATAGGGCTCCACCCCACGGGGATTCAAAGTTCCAATCCTGTGTTATTCTTATATACATTCACTTTAGTTTTAGCTGATGAGAATTCAAACAGCTGATCATGTTTCATAGTAGTTCCACCGAACCACCGAACGCAGCACACACAACTGTTGTATTCCTGGGTGAAACCGGGTACTATAGCAGCTAGTTATTGTTGTATACTAACTTAGTATTCTGAATAACCAAATTATTTAATGTAATCAACAAGTTATTTTTTGATTTCCTTACTTATGGTTAGAATATTTTAAAAACAACTTTAACAATTCGCAAAGTAATAAGCATGTTAAATAATTTACCAAATATTTACATTTAATAAAATGTATTCTTAAGACTTACTCGTTTGGCTGTATTTAATCTCCTTAGGTTTTTTTTCAGGAGGGACGACGTTTTCTGTTGATTTAAAAACAATTCCGACTTTGTTAGATCTACTTTGCACATGTGATTAAAAGTATTTTATTAATTTGCACTATAAATGTATACAAGTGTATTCTATTAGATTTATAACAGAATTTTTTAATTTAATTAATAACAATATTATTATAAAATACCAATGACTTATTAGTTATTTATATGATAGTTAGTTATAAAATATTTCCATTCAAGTGCGTTTAAATATATTGTAAACTGTTTTGTTACAGCGTACGAATGGTTTATTCAGAATTATAATAAAATTGAGTATTACCAACAAAAAGTAATTTCAGTTGTAGGATTATATCATATAATTGAACTAAATGGTTTCTGTTCACAGAAAATCTACTTATGATACTTATGACGCATAAAATATGTTGCTTAAAATGTTTAGTTCAATAAGCAATGCATAAAATACTGCTTACAATAACAATCTGCATTCATGTTTTCACATAGTTAAGAATGTAATTCGATATTTCAAGTAACCTTTTTGCGGGATAATTAATTTGTTTATATGTATCATTGCATTTGTGATATGTAAATGTTATCATACAAACTAAATATTCTAATTGTCTATGTAAATCTTACTGTTACCAAGACTGGAAGAAATCACCTGCCTTGATGTCACTAAAACAACGTTATTTTAAAGTTACATTTTATGAATTACATTAAAAATATATTCAATCAGTTGAAATACTCACTCCTCTATTATTGGCAAAAAACGATTTTATTTTTCAGTTATACACTTGAAATATTTGAACAAGGAGTCATATAACTCTCTAAATACATACCCTCTAAAAAGTATATTATAAAACTTAAGTCGAATACAAAATTGTGTTTACGTAAGAGGTATTTACTTTGGTAAAGCTGATTATCTGTTTATTTATAAAAATACAGAATTCAGTATAAAGCTATTTATGGAATATACAAATTAAAAAATATAATTAATTTAGGTACACTAATGACTTCTAAAAACTCTCGTGTCGTATTTGTCATACAGTAGTTATCGTCCACGCCTTTGAACGCTGTTTGGTCCGTCGCTTTGTTATCCACCGTCGTTTCATATTGTTGAGGAACATCCCCGACCATTGCAATACGTTAGTTTTTATACTTAATAATAACTCATAAAAATAATTTATTTTAACTAAAAAATTCTAAGAAACTAAACGCATTTTTAGCCAAACGATTGTTAAAGTAGTTGATAAAACTGATACGGTAAATGACTGTAATCACGTGTCGCTTAAGAGATAAGGAAATTATTCATTACATAATGTTAACTTCATTATTATCTCCAAGAAGGTTATAAGGTCGTGTTTTATCTTTAACTCAGTTAGCTCTACAACACATCAGGTGTTTAAGAACTTTAAAACAATAAATAAATAATCATTTTAATTTAAATTCTGAACTTATACAAGTTGATCAAATATATCTAAAAAATTGGATTATTTACACTTTAACTTGGAGGTTAAGAGGTAGAGAGGACTTGTTAATCCTAACTTTACTTCATAAAGAAACAAATGTTTCATTTAATTCCATTGTATTTGCTCACTGTACTATAAACAAAAATGACAGATATAGTTGTAACGTTACATAGCCCATGACAACAAAGTGCATAATATTTACAGGACGATGAATCTTAAGTAACCGGAGCATTTAATTCCATTGTATTTGCTCACTGTACTATAAACAAAAATGACAGATATAGTTGTAACGTTACATAGCCCATGACAACAAAGTGCATAATATTTACAGGACGATGAATCTTAAGTAACCGGAGTCGAGTCTGTTCACTAACTTGTATCGAGTCGGTTTCCAATTCCAGACTTGACAGAAGTTAGCTTCGTTCAATCTAACTTAATCCTACTTTGTTTATTTTCAGACAACTTGATTCTGAAATTCGTTTAGGTTACTGGTTTCGACGGGTTCAGCTCCTTGTGGTTAGATATTTTTCTTTCAAAAACATTATGATATACATTTTACACTAATGACCGCATTTATTTAAGGACTCTCATAAATACAATTTAAACGGAAAACAGTGTTGTAATACATTGCTAAACATGAGAAAACAGTGTTGTGATACATTGCTAAACATGAGAAAACAGTGTTGTGATACATAGCTAAACATGAGAAAACAGTGTTGTGATACATAGCTAAACATGAGAAAACAGCGTTGTGATACATAGCTAAACATGAGAAAACAGTGTTGTGATACATAGCTAAACATGAGAAAACAGTGTTGTGATACATAGCTAAACATGAGAAAACAGTGTTGTGATACATAGCTAAATATGAGAAAACAGTGTTGTGATACATAGCTAAACATGAGAAAACAGTGTTGTGATACATCGCTAAACATGAGAAAACAGTGTTGTAATATATCGCTAAACATTTATATTTTAAGTTTTTTGGCTAACTTTTAGGACATTTTCGAGAATGCAAGGCTTTAAAGCTTCCGAGAAGAACAGAGAAAACTGCTTGTCTAACTTTACCCATTACGGTTTTTAAGGCATCGCAATTTAAAATCCCGTGAAAATTTAAAATTTAAAGCCCGTGACCATGATAAATTTTCGTTTAGAGGCCCCCAGATGCCAAAAACAACATTCGTTCAAATTCAGATGTATGTATATTTATATATAGGTATATTTAAGTGTCCATAAGCACGATATCTTTCGTAAAAATGGTCCGATCTTGATGAAATTTGGAAGAAACGTGTAAGGCAAGATATATTTTCATACGCTCGAGAACCAGACACGTGGCTCTATTTTAAAGGGGATTTGGGGGGGTTTGTACCCCAAACATTTATTAAAACTTTTAACATGTGATTATTCTTAAACCCAAATTTTCTTAGACCATTAAATTTACCTTAAAAAGACACACAATTTGGTATTTTGATCATCGCTCTACAACAATTGGTTACCGAGATATTAAAAGTGCTAAACAAAGTACGTTGTCCAATGTTAATCTTAGGGAGAATAAGTAAAATTTTATATCTCGCTTATTAATGAACAAATATTAATGAACCTTGGTTTTTGGCTTCATCTGGTTGTGGTCTATTCTTATTTACACAAAAACAATTTTTACCCATACTTCCTGTAGCAGCAAACCTGCGTACTCATCCCCCATGTTATTCATTTAAGGAGAATAAGTCAAATCTTATGTCTCCCTTATTATGAAATAAATTAATACAATTGGGTATGTAGTTTCATCTCTTGTTGAGTTATACTTTTACTTGCATAAAAACCCATTTTTTGTGCTCCTTGTTGCAGCAAACCTGCGTACTCATCCCCATGTTATTCTTATGGAGAATAATTAAAATATGGTATATATCGCTTATTTATGGTTATAGATAGATGAAACTTGGTATGTGGCTTCACCTAGTTGAGTTATATTGATATTTGAATGAAAACCCATATTTTGCATTCCTTTTGCAGCACACCTGCTTACTCAGCCCCATGTTATTCTTATGGAGAATGATTAAAATGTTATAAATCGCTTATTCATGAATGAATATTGATAAAACTTGGTATTGGCTTTCGCTACTTGAATTGTATTGATGTATCAAAATTGTGTCAGCAAACCTACATACTCATCCCCAATGACATTCTTATGTAGAATAAATAAAATATAGCTTATTTGTTAATATATTTTTATGAAACTTGGTAAGCGGCTTTATGTAGTATTAAGACAAAAATTTGCATCGGAAATTCGCTGAGTGCGCAGGTTTGCTGCGACGGGGGTATTTTACATAAACGATTTCCCCATGCATTTATTTTCTATGAACACTCAGTGCACGGAAAATCATAACTTGTTAACGTAGCCTGTACCAGGAAGGGCAGAAAAGACCTAGTAGAAGGTTACTGAAATATTCTCTGTAAAGTTTTTAACCTCAATTTCAGATAAAAATGTTATTTACAGGATCGTTCGCAGAATTTGGTTTTCATAATAATTTCAATATTAATAAATAAATTGGTTATAGGTAAATAACGGACATAACTTTGGTTAACATATTGACATTCTTATATAGAGTTGGTTGGTTCGATATCAACATGGTTAAACCAGGAATGCATTTCAAGCCCGATCCAATAATACGACGCGGGACATCCACATGGAGTTTATTTAGTTAAAAATAAAACTAATAATCTAATAACAGTAAATTTTACAGATATTATCTATTTTACAAAGGTAAAACTATGACGTTTGTTAAATTTTTTTTTTACATTTTGGAACCACCCCTAAACATGTATTTATCAGAATCTTTTTATACTATTAACGAAACAGGATAAGGCACAGCTCTTACGCTTATAAGAAGATGTCCAAAAAGTAAATTAAAAGGAAGCGCTGGAGAGAGTTTTAATTTTTAAACTTTGAATAACGGAAGAGAATAATTAAATTTTAAAAATACCACTTACTTACTGTTGATGTAATAAATTGCTTACACTTTATTATAAAAAGAATATTTTTTAGAAATATAGGTAAACAAACAGAATTTAACCTTACTGATACAAAATTAATAAATGTTCATATTGTAAACAAATTTGTGTTTATTCGTATTATTAGTTGGTGCCAATGAAAGGAACATTTCTGTACTAATTACAACAATGTTTAGGCTTTTAGTAGCACTGGTAATAATGGCCCTCGACGGCTCTCTGACTGGTCTATACTAGTACAGAGGTCAACATTGGGTACAGCAAAATAAAGCTGTCACAGTATTGGTAAGCCTTTTGGCTATCCAGTGTGACCAAATTCCCTTCCTTGGTTCCTCCTTGTCTCTTCTGGGGGCTTGACTTCCAATTAAGCCTGAATATCCAGGGTAGTCCAAGTCCTTGGAGGGAGCAGTGGATCTTCCTTGCAGCCTGGGACGGGTCCCAGGGAGGAAGGGTCCTTACCCGACGGCCTCCGGTCTGCCGGGCTGGGGACGAACCGTCCTGGATCCACCTGACGGAGGTTGGAGGCTCTGTGCCATGGAGGTACCTATCTGGTGGACTTAGGTGGACGTCGGGTTAGGGGGCGAATCGTCCTAGGGTGTTGTCACCCACAGAGCCCGGGAGCTAGGTAAGGTTTTCCCTCCCTTTCTGGAGCGAGACAGACTGACCCCGTCCTACCACCTTTCCCATCCCTATTTTCCCTCTTTCCGGTGGCTGCACAGTATCCCAAGGGAGATGTGCCTAGCCGGCTAAACAAAACAAAAAAAAATAGCCGGGCCTCCTAATCCCCCCAAAAAGAAACAAACAACACTAATAATATTTTTCAGATAGATGTATTCACTTCTTGTGAACTGTAACCTGGTGGGGACTACATCAAGTAAAGACAACTTATTTATTACAGAATATTTAAACACACACAATATTTTTACAACAGTTAAAATGATATAAAAGTAAATGTTTGTTATATCACTAAGAAACACGTCTAAATAACACTGTAATGTCATGTATAACAACATTTTCAAGTTTTAACAATTATCTTGCCGGGTATAAATTAAGGGGTTTTAGAGGTTTGAATTTCAAAACTAACTTTGCTCTATACGTTTTACTAAATGAAGAATCTTTTTGAAATCATCGTTCAGTTAAATAACTTAATAAGCTTTTATTCTTCTTAATTGTACATTTATATTTTAAAACGACTGTTTTCGAAGTTATATTGCTTGTACGTTAATAAACAAACGTTAGGTTTCCCAACATTATTTTATAAATACATAATGTATTTATATATGTATAAGTAATGTTAAAGCAGAAAATACTCATTAAGTATATTGATCAAGAGTACTAGTCACACACAAAACGCTGTACTCGTTGTCAATGAACTCATTCTCCATTCCATGAAGAAGGAGAGCTTTTCTGACCTCCGACACTTCCTGGTTCGGATAGCTTTCTGAAATAAAAATAAAGTTTATAGCGAAATTCATGAATATTCCCTTACTTACTTAATTAATTTAATTCAAATCTCTTTTTTTCTGAGATAAAACGTTAACATACAAAATACACATGATGGAACAATTTAAAATAGATAATATGCAAATAAATTCCTTTTAAAATCCGTTGAGTAAAGCACAGTTAACTTCTCAGTTGTTTTCTCCAATTGGGAATAAGAGTATTACAGTAAACTTTTATCTTAAGACACGCAGTATTGCTGTACTCTCGAGTTCCCTTAAGAAACATTTAGGATAAAGAGAAATTGGACCACTGCGCAAACCCTCCCCTATATCACCCTAGAGTCACAATATTCCCGACTCTGATATTTCGTTTTACGTGTTATTATCTTCTAATGTTGCCGCCGCTATCTTATTTCACAAATAAAGTGTTTTGTTGAAAAATACGGAAATACATTTACATAAAATACAAAGAAGTTTAATTACGAGACTAAATATATCTTAGGAATAAAAGTGTTTGGAATCTTCTTAACTTCTTGCAGGTTTTCAATCTCTGGATCGGTGTTATTCGGGTCCATTTCGCAGGCCTGCAGTACCTGGAAATACAGAGTGTGTAGTTGGTGAGAAACCATACTGCACCACTGCACTGGTCTATGCGTCTTAGAAAAATATTACACTAAGACTTTATATACATTATTAGTACCCATTAAATTAGCTCATTAATGGGAGGTGGAGTCCCAATCGCTTAAGTTGTACTAAACAAATTGGAAATTTTTATGTTTGTATGAGTTTTAATACAACTTTCTACAACTAAATATTGAGCTCTACTGACTGATTTGAATGGTTCATTGAAAAGCTATATGTATACAAATTTGCAACAAAAATATGATCTTGGTATGTATTTTCTGAAAGTTTAAGGAGAAAAATAAAATGCTTAATATTTTCAATAAGAATAACATTAGAAATAATATTTTGAGCTTTAATTTTACAGAGAACAAGTTTTTACTGCATTTTTCTACGTATACGCTTGTAGGAAACTGAATGTTTTAAAATATTAAATTCACTTAAGCTGATTTCCCTTTAGGAAATCAAGTAATCTACGTAGGAAGATTTAAAAATATCCAAATAATTACTTGGAAAGAGAATCGTGTTTAATTTAATTTTTTTTAGATATAAACTAAAAAACTAAAAATAAAAAAATAAAAAATAAGCAATAAAACAGACTTTATGCAAGAAAAACTCTAAAAATTACATATTTCATTTTTCTTTTAGTATTAAGGACACGTCGATAACATGGTTTAAGTTAAAATTAGCACTATTGGTTACCCCTTTTATATACATTAGCCTCTAACTGAGGTTGATATACTCAGTGGTAAAACAAGATAGAAAACAAACATATTGATCAATCAAGTTTAGATATGCATTTTATGTGTCAATGCCTAAAACCGCATCCATCCTACCCTTCATTTTCAGTAGCATTTTCCTAAAATAGTTTTTAATTATTGGCAAACATAGTCAAGTTAAATAGTTTAGGAACTAGATTGGTGTAAATTTTAGAATAAATTTCTTTGTAAAATAAAAACAAATATACCAATTTGAGTGAGGCAAAAATATAGTATTCATATATATTTACAACACCATTGTGAATCAGACTAATGGTATGTGTCGTTACTACCGTTTTTGTACTTGCGATGTAGACATGAAATACATAACACCTCATACACGCTAAATGAGCAAACCTCACAAACGAATTTAAACGTCATTGCCTTCTTAAACAGTCTTAACTAAGTGGAACAGTTTTGTAGAAAATAACAAGATTAAAATTTGTATGAGGAGAAAACGTATATTATTTTATGGTTTTAGCGATTTTTCTCTAAATGGAAGAAGCTATTACCGTAGTTGGCATGGTAAGACTTCGGCCTGGGACAGTAATAACTTTTAGTTTTGAGGTTCCCATTTGCCAAAACACCATTCGTTAAATTGTTATATATGTATATATATATATATATATATTTATATTTATATATATGTATATGAGTCAGCAAACACGATAACTATAGTAAAAAAGACCGACTCTAGATTATTTTACAAGAAAAAGAAACTTAAGGTTTGCCGCCACTTAAACTAAAATTTGTATACAAAGCCCACGGTCATTTTGGGAACCGATTAAATTAGTTTAGTATTAGTTTAACACTAGCAAGGCCTAATATTATGTGCATAACCAATTCTACAAGCGCTACCTATAATTTTGTCGCAACAGTGCTATCACCTGTCAAAACCGAGCTACTGCATTAGCACCAGCCAATTTGAAATGCTAATCAATATACATCAGGGTGTTTTAGACCTGTCCAGGTTTATTCTTGTAATTTATATAGCCTCATTATATGCACGGAATAATAATTTTTTATTTCACTGAAATTTGTTTTTAAAATACTTATAATATTGACATCTCTTTGCTAAACACACCTGTGACTTCCGTGATCCTTGAAATCGGTATAATATATTTTACGGCATAAATTTTTCACTTTTAACTTTTATTAATTATATACACTTCTTTAATCCGTTTTAAAGTTATTTACCTCTTAACATTTTAAATAGACACAACTTTGAAACCGTAAAAGCTACAAAACTCAAGTTGAAGTGTTAACCAAATCTGATGTAATTATATCAACATATATTCAGACCACCAACGCCAACCAAGCATCATAGGACCCTTCTTAATAGGAGTTTTTCCTAATAATATGAAAGGAACCCGATACACTCTGAATAATTGTAAATTATGATACTCCTTTTGTTAAAAGTATTATAATGAGTGCACAAGCGGTTTACATGTATTTTAATTCCAGCAGCGTGCATCTTTACAATAACATCTTCCAGGGAGGTCTTGGTAAAAACTAAACTCGCTATACCTATATAGAAATAATCTCTATGAGCTCTTTGGTAGCAAAAGCATACAAATCAGACGTTGAGTTTAATTCAGTTGTTGTTCAGAGATTTGGGTTAGGCATTAACATGTACTCGGGAACAATTTCTGTTAACATCTGCGGATCCCCGAGAATATTACCCATGAGCATCCATTCTGGCTATTACTGGTGTGTGCAAACAGTATGACATGTTATATCATTGTAATTACAATATTGGGAGAGAGGTTGAACCATCCGCAAGAAGTTCATAACCTAACAACCACATTCTAATGTAAGTGTTGTGTTTGTTCTTTTAAAAGTTTATTCTACATAGTTAAGAATAAGATAAGTTAAAAAGTCGCAAAAATCAGAGGAAATCCTTTAAACCACCCAAGCTATTTCTTTTTGGATTCTCATATAAAGTTATAATATAATATAAAGCATATTAAATAATGGGTGAGCGTGCCACAAAAGCTACATTAAAATGGACGTCTAAAGGTTTACTTTTACGATACTACTGATAAGAATAATTAATGCAAATCTATGTACTATATGCATTTATCTATTTTTCATGTTATTCATGAGAAACTTAACTTTTCTAATTTAATTTTAACACGGGATGTAATAAAAGACGTTTTACAACACTTAAGATATATTTACACTTATACTGATTCACATACAGACAATAAACATATATAAAAGATGGTACTAGGCTATCTCATTGCTCATTGCTCTCATTGGCCTGATGATGACTGGTGTGACTGGTCGAAATCGATAGCCTAGTACCATCTTTTATATATGTTTACTGTCTGTATGTGAATCAGTATAAGTGTAAATATATCTTAAGTGTTGTAAGACGTCTTTTATTACATCCCGTAAGTAATAACAACACGTAATATGCTAATAAAAAAGTTGTTTAATTTTAACCCCAATTATTTAATGGTTGTATAATTTTGTCAGGAAATGTGAACTTGACACAAGTAAACACATAGTAGTAAAGTATAATTTGTTTGTTCCATATTACAGTTTTATGTGATAAAGGGGTTTATAATTGTGTTAACTGAAACGAGAGTTGAAAGTCTTTACCAGAGTTTCATCGTAGATATGTTTTAAAACTACATGTATTAGTTGTTAAAAATGTCCTTGTTTGTAGTATAATGGAGCAGCTTGTAGCATTGTAATACAAAATTGGATTGTAGCACTGTGTTTTAATATTTGCATGCAATTACGACATATGCATATAATAACTATTGCTTAAAGTTTAAAATACCAAATTTATATTATTCAAAACATTTAAATCTTTATAAAGTTTAAAATAAAGCTACAACTATTTATAAACTATATATTCACGTTTAGTAGTGAGGTTATCAAATAGTGTAAGTAAACATATATATATTATTTTTAAAAACATTATTAACAAGTACCCTTTTTTTGAAACATTTTTATTTTGACCTCCTAGTTTCAACCATAATGGCCATCTTCAGAGTCACATAACCTCAACAAATTTTCTTTTATATTAATTACAAACATATGTTAAAAATAAATAATATATGATCACTAATTCTAAAATTGTGTATATAAATATAAAGGTAAAGATAAAATAAAATATTAATTTGTATATACTATGTAAAGTTACTTTCTCTGAGTTCTAATTTCATCAATTTTTTCAAAGATAGGGTGTTGTTGGAAAATTCAAAATTTTATGTGTGTGAACGTACAGGAATTCATGAGTTCTGGCTACTTGGAAAATATATATATATATATATATATATATATATATACACTAGAAATTTCAATGTAATTGTGTATAGTATAATATTACAACAGAATATAATAGAAAAATTGATTACGTACCCAAAATATTAAGATTAATTGATTTTCCACTATACACAAGGATATTTATCTTTGTTTTGTAAGACACCAAATTTGAGGTTCTCTATCACTTGTTCGAGAGATAAACACAATTTTACTGTCAGAGATACGATTTCCATTGGAAATCAGTCATTTAACTGAAGGGTTTTACATATTGATAACATCAACATTCAAACATTCATACTGTACGATTCCCTTTTTTTAAAAAAAAAACGTTAACTAAATCATGCGGAATTAAAAGGTTTGTATTTTATACATTTATACATACATTCAATTTAGTTTTAAGTTTGCTATAATCTTATGTAGTGGCTAAATACCGTTGTAAATCATTTTCATTTTTTCCCATAATAATAACATTTGGATCTGTTTATACACTGTCGCCAGATTCCAGAGTTCATGCGTCAAGTTTCAATCAAATCGGAATATTTTTTGTTTTAAAGTATAGTAAACCATAAATTTACATCGTACATTATTAATATTCCTATACACAATCATGACATCTCCCCCTTCTTATGTGAGTGTTAGTGTAATTATATGATTTATACAGGTATTGGGAATGTTTTTTTTTTTTTTTTTTTTTTTTTACGTAGGAGGAACGCTTAATGCGCGAACCCAAAGGAACAGTGTGGGACTCCCTCTTACGAGGTATACCCACTAAACCTCCTACGGAGCCACGGGGGAAAAACCAGGCCGGAACCCTTATCGGACAACTTCGGCACTGGCCCGCGTGTCTTGCGCCCAGACGGGTCACGTCACCGTTTCGGGAAACTTAGAGGTCACCTAAGCATCCCTCGTCTCGCTTTCCCCGAAGAACGGATTGCACGAAGAGCGCAACCGCTCTCCAGGAGTCTTCATTTCGAAGCATCGCCCCCACCACGACGACGTCCGGGGACAGATCGCCGACAGCAGAGACGAGCCTCCTCCTGTCTTCAGCGAAACGACTGCACCGGAAGAAAGTATGATGAGCATCATCCACCTCCTCCGGGCAGTAACTACACTGAGGTGACCTCACCTTCCCCATGCGGAAAAGGTATTCCCTGAAGTACCCGTGGCCCGTCAGGAATTGACACAAGAAAATGTCAATTTCCCCAAATGCACGGCTCAACCACGGGCTTATGTCTCTGATGAGACGAAACGTCCATCGCCCTTCCAGTCCACCGTTCCAACGCTCTTGCCAAACTCGCAGAGTTTCGAGTCTGGCTTCCACAGCAGCTTGGTCTCTTCCGAGATCAGGAGCACGGTGAAAGATGTTCTGCCTCTCAGCGGCGAGCAGATCAAGGGGAAACACTCCAGCCACAACCATTACAGCCAGTCCAGACACAGTGCGATACGCACAGGCAACCCTAAGAGCCGCCCTGCGCTGAACGGAGAGAATTCCCTTGCTGTGTTTTTTGACTCTCATGGCACCCGCCCACACTTCTGCGCCGTACAGGAGAGTGGCGTTGACGGTGGACATGAGAAGTCGCCTCTTGCTGGACCTCGGGCCTCCGACATTCCCCATCAATCTGCTGAGCGACAGAACAACCCTCGTCGCCTTGTTGCAAACCGCCTGGATGTGCTCCCACCATGTGAGGCGGCGGTCAAGCACCACTCCCAGATACTTCGCCGCAGTCTTCGTCTGGACCTCCACGTCACCAACAGTCATAGGGATTACTGTTTGGATCCTCCGTCGCGTGAGCATGACGATCTCAGTCTTGGCGACCGCCAGCTCAAGTCCATGACCGCTCATCCATCTGTTGACCCGAAACATCACCTGGTTGAGGCGAAGCTGGGCCAACTCCGGATTCCGAGCCGTGATGACTGCGGCTACATCATCTGCGTAGCCCACGAGATAGGCTTGTGGTGGCATCTCGAGGCGAAGCACTCCGTCATATGCCACGTTCCACAGGTCAGGGCCAAGGATCAACCCTTGCGCCGCGCCGGCGGTGACCACTTTGGAACGGACCCCTGCTTCTGTGCTATATAGCAGCCTGCGCTCCTTCAGGTAGTCCTGTACCACGACCAAGAGATAGTCGGGTACCCTGAAGTCCCGCTGCAACGCCTCGAGCATGTCCACCCAACGGGCCGAGTTAAAAGCGTTTTTAACGTCCAGGGTGACCAGCAGCACGATCGGCCTGGCCTGATGGCAGGCCGTGTCAGCCCGCTGGACGGCGCCCAGGACTTCAGCCACGGCATTCAAGGTTGAGTGGCCCTTCCGAAAGCCGTTGGGAATGTTAAGAGCTGCGAGTCATCTGTTAGTGCTTGAATGCGTGTAAAAGTATTTATTATAAGAATGTACAGTAATTATATTATATATATATGTCAAGCTGTGCGTGTTTTTATGTGAATGTGTGTTGTACGTATGTGGACGTACAGGAATCCATGACTTCTGGCTACTTGGAAAATTCAAAATTGTATGTATGTGAACGCACAGGAATCCATGAGTTCTGGCTACTTGAAAAATTCAAAATTGTATGTTGTGAACGTACAGGAATCCATGAGTTCTGGCTACTTGTAAAATTCAAAATTGTATGTATGTGAACGTACAGGAATCCATGAGTTCTGGCTACTTGGAAAATTCAAAATTGTATGTTGTGAACGTACAGGAATCCATGAGTTCTGGCTACTTGGAAAATTCAAAATTGTATGTATGTGAACGTACAGGAATCCATGAGCTCTGGCTACTTGGAAAATTCAAAATTGTATATATAATAGTACACCATTCCTAATTATAACCTTCTCGAATGCCTTATAACCTTATGCACTTTTATTTCGTTTTAAGAAACACCTGCTTAGAAAACTCTCATTTGGTTTTATTGATGTTTTCTTATTTTCATGGGTAAATCACTGACTTTGTATTCTTAACTTTTGCCGTTGTAAAAATTAGTCCTGTCTATTTGTTATAGCCTTTAGTAAATACATATTTGTCTTTTAACTTTGTATTTTTTAACTTTTTAACTCGTGTTTTAATAGACATTTGTTTAACAATTTTTAGACTGTTACATTTTTAAAAACGTTAGGACTAATTAATTGTATTAATAGTGCAATTATGACGGACTATATAGCTTCTGCTGGAGCATAATATAGCTTAGTAATAACGATTACAGTAACAAAAGTTAATAATACTGTATGGCCAAGCATGATGTGAAATGTGCACTCTAAGGCCATATGTGTTATTTTCTAGATACATCAAGTAATATTTGCTAGAAGTTTAGTGTATGTGGCATCTGTGCCTTTCCTGAAACATCAAGAATTTATAAGAAAACTAGTACCATTCCGATTTTATACGAAACCTTTAGCCGGAAATATCTGATGTTGATATAGTTGTGTCTAAACCCATACATGCAACGCCCGTCCCTAACGTGGAACACATCGAGTGCCGGGGATCACTCTGGAAAAATCAAACGATGAATATATTTCAGCTGTGATATTTAGTTTAAGTGGTGAATTTCAATATTTTATACAAGTTACTATGATTCTTTCCAAAAATTCACCTTCATACAATAGTGAAGAAAATGCTTGAATATGTAGCTTATCTTCTCTTCGGGAACATATAGCCAATGTTTGTGTAGAGGAACTCTGTATAACCCTCCCCCCTCACCAACACCCCTTCCCTTTCCACGCCTCTAACAACCCTCCGGCTCACATCCATGGGGCGAAATGCTAACTATCGTTTTTAAGGATATGTAAATTAAAATTAAAATTAAGTTTTAAGTTCCCAAAAAAATTAAATAAAATCTATTTAAACCAGTACAGATATAATCACTTTAAAACGTTAGTTGAAAATTCAGTCACTACCAATACCAAGTTACAAACTATAATACCTCTATGTTCAATAGATATACAGGAACATACAACTCATTTACCTGAACGTTTTTAAATCCAAACAAAACTTAATGTATTTGTAATTTGTTAATAAAATAAAAAAACCTTATTTTCTGTAATATTTAATACCTTTTCCAAAAATTGTATTACATCTTTTAAAAAGAGGTGTTTGTTTCATCGACAAAATAACTGCTCTTAAATATCTTATATATATTAAATCATAGTCTGTATAACCAATGCATAAGCCAACATTATCGAAGTCAACAAGGTGTAATCGAAAGAGCTTATCAGGCCGCATAATTTCTATGGATTTATATTTTATCTGTTAACAGAGAGTTTACAGCCACCTGTGTAGAAAATGTTCTAATTTATTTTTAATCATACGCTTTTGTGTGAGTTAATAAGTATATTTTCTAAAAAAAGCCTAACTTATACTGTAAGTTTCTGAAAAAAATAGTTTTAACATTGAACTAGATTTATGATCTTTGTAGAGATAGGTATAACAATAAGGAACACCTGTCTCTCTTTACCGAGGCCGGTAGGTACCTCGGGTGTCAAAAAGCGTCCAATAAGCTCTCATTTTCCCGAGAGCCACAAAATTGCTTCCCGTTCCTCCAGGCCTGAGAAGCTTTCTAGTAAATATTAATTTTCTTTATCATGAGCTTCATGTACGAAGTATTTACTTTAACAACTATTTTAAATTACTGTATTGTTTACAGCAAGCTATTAGTTTGGAGCGAGGTGTTTTAAGTGTGTCATCCAGGCCTGAGAAGCTATCTAGTAAATATTAATTTTCTTTATCATGAGCTTCATGTACAAAGTATTTACTTTAACAATTATTTTAAATTACTTTATTGTTACAGCAAGCTTTTAGTTTGGAGCGAGGTGTTTTAAGTGAGTCAATTACAGTATGACGCAATAGGTAACAAATTATCTCGTATACCCTGTCATACGATTCTGCTACTAACCCACTTCGTCCACACCCATGTGGGCGATCTCCAGCATCCTCCCCTTCTTGTCTTGGAACTTCTCAAAATCACCAACGTCCGGCTCAGTGTTCCAACCTCGGCCCTGCTATCCGTACAAACTGTCATCCGAGTCTGCTACTCACCCACTTCGTCCACACCCATGTGGGCGATCTCCAGCATCCCCCCTTCTTGTCTTGGAACTTCTCAAAATCACCTACGTCCGGCTCAGTGTCCCAACCTCGGCCCTGCTATCCGTACAAACTGTCATCCGAGTCTGCTACTCACCCACTTCGTCCACACCAATGTGGGCGATCTCCAGCATCCTCCCCTTCTTGTCTTGGAACTTCTCAAAATCACCAACGTCCAGCTCAGTGTTCCAACCTCGGCCCTGCTATCCGTACAACTGTCATCTGAGTGTGCTACTCACCCACTTTGTCCACACTCATGTGGGCGATCTCCATCATCCTTCCCTTCTTGTCTTGGAACTTCTAAAAATCACCAACGTCCAGCTCAGTGTTCCAACCTTGGCCCTGCTATCCGTAAAAACTGTCATCTGAGTGTGCTACTCACCCACTTTGTCCACACCCATGTGGGCGATCTCCAGCATCCTCCCCTTATTGTCTTGAAGTGTTAACCAAATCTGATGTAATTATATCAACATATATTCAGACCACCAACGCCAACCAAGCATCATAGGACCCTTCTTAATAGGAGTTTTTCCTAATAATATGAAAGGAACCCGATACACTCTGAATAATTGTAAATTATGATACTCCTTTTGTTAAAAGTATTATAATGAGTGCACAAGCGGTTTACATGTATTTTAATTCCAGCAGCGTGCATCTTTACAATAACATCTTCCAGGGAGGTCTTGGTAAAAACTAAACTCGCTATACCTATATAGAAATAATCTCTATGAGCTCTTTGGTAGCAAAAGCATACAAATCAGACGTTGAGTTTAATTCAGTTGTTGTTCAGAGATTTGGGTTAGGCATTAACATGTACTCGGGAACAATTTCTGTTAACATCTGCGTGTCCCCGAGAATATTACCCATGAGCATCCATTCTGGCTATTACTGGTGTGTGCAAACAGTATGACATGTTAGATCATTGCAATTACAATATTGGGAGAGAGGTTGAACCATCCGCAAGAAGTTCATAACCTAACAACCACATTCTAATGTAAGTGTTGTGTTTGTTCTTTTAAAAGTTTATTCTACATAGTTAAGAATAAGATAAGTTAAAAAGTCGCAAAAATCAGAGGAAATCCTTTAAACCACCCAAGCTATTTCTTTGTGGATTCTCAAATAAAGCTTTTATTAAATGGGTGAGTTCGTGCCACAAAAGCTACATTAAAATGGACGACTAAAGGTTTACCTTTACGATACTAGCAATAAGAATAATTGATTTAAATCGATTATACTATATGCATGTATTTATTTTTCATGTTATTCATGAGAAACTTAACTTTTCTAATTTAATTTTAACCCCAATTATTTAATGATTGTATAACTCTCTTTACAACAAAGTCAGGAAATGTGAGCTTGACACTAGTAAACACATAGTAGTAAAGTATAATTTGTTTGTTCATATTACAGTATTATGTGATAAAGGGGTTCATTATTGGGTTAACTGAAACGAGAGTTGAAAGTCTTTACCAGAGTTTCATCGTAGATATGTTTTAAAACTACATTTATCACTTGTTAAAAATGTCCTTGTTTGTAGTATAATGGAGCAGCTTGTAGCATTGTGATACAAAATTGGATTGTAGCACTGTGTTTTAATATTTGCATGCAATTACGACATATGCATATAATAACTAGTGGCTAAAGTTTAAAATACGAAATTTATATTATTCATTAAAAATTTAAATCTTTATAAAGTTTAAAATAAAACTACAATTATTTATAAACTATATATTCACGTTTAGTAGCGATGTTATCAAATAGTGTAAGTAAGTATATATATATATATATATTATTTTTAAAAACATTATTAACAAGTACCCTTTTTTTGAAACATTTTTATTTTGACTGACTAGTTTCAACCATAATGGCCATCTTCAGAGTCACATAACCTCAACAAATTTTATTTTATATTAATTACAAACATATGTTAAAAATAAATAATATATGATCACTAATTCTAAAATTGTGTACATAAATATAAAGGTAAAGATAAAATAAAATATTAATTTGTATATACTATGTAAAGTTACTTTCTCTGAGTTCTAATTTCATCAATTTTTTCAAAGATAGGGTGTTGTTGGAAAATTCAAAATTTTATGTGTGTGAACGTACAGGAATTCATGAGTTCTGGCTACTTGGAAATTAATATATATATATATATATATATATATATATATATATATATATATATACACTAGAAATTTCAATGTAATTGTGTATAATATAATATTACAACAGAATATAATAGAAAAATTTATTACGTACCCAAAATATTAAGATTAATTGATTTTCCACTATACACAAGAATATTTATCTTTGTTTTGTAAGACACCAAATTTGAGGTTCTCTCTATCACTTGTTCGAGAGATAAACACAGTGTTACTGTCAGAGATACAATTTCCATTGGAAATCAGTCATTTAACTGAAGGGTTTTACATATTGATAACATCAACATTCAAACATTCATACTGTCGATTCCGTTTTTTAACTAAATCATGTGGAATTAAAAGGAATGTATTTTATACATTTATACATACATTAAATTTCGTTTTACGTTTGCTATAATCTTATGTAGTGGCTAAATACCGTTGTAAATCATTTTTATTTTTTCCCATAATAATAACATTTGGATCTGTTTATACACTGTCGCCAGATTCCAGAGTTCATGCGTCAAGTTTCAATCAAATCGGATTTTTTTTGTTTTAAAGTATATTAAACCATAAATTTACATGGTACATTATTAATATTCCTATACACAATCAGGACATCTCCCCCTTCTTATGTGAGTGTTAGTGTAATTATAGGATTTATACAGGTATTGGGAATGTTAAGAGCTGCGAGTCATCTGTTAGTGCTTGAATACGTGTAAAAGTTTTCATTTTAAGAATGTGCAGTAATTATATTATATATATATGCCAAGCTGTGTGTGTTTTTATGTGAATGTGTGTTGTACGTATGTGGACGTACAGGAATCCATGAGTTCTGGATACTTGGAAAATTCAAAATTGTATGTATGTGAACGTACAGGAATCCATGAGTTCTGGCTACTTGGAAAATTCAAAATTGTATATATAATAGTACACCATTCCTAATTATAACCTTCTCGAATGCCTTATAACCTTATGCACTTTTATTTCGTTTTAAGAAACACCTGCTTAGAAAACTCTCATTTGGTTTTATTGATGTTTTCTTATTTTCATGGGTAAATCACTGACTTTGTATTCTTAACTTTTGCCGTTGCAAAAATTAGTCCTGTCTATTTGTTATAGCCTTTAGTAAATACATATTTGTCTTTTAACTTTGTATTTTTTAACTTTTTAACTCGTGTTTTAATAGACATTTGTTTAAAATTTTTTAGACTGTTACATTTTTAAAAACGTTAGGACTAATTAATTGTATTAATAGTGCAATTATGACGGACTATATAGCTTCTGCTGGAGCATAATATAGCTTAGTAATAACGATTACAGTAACAAAAGTTAATAATACTGTATGATGTCTGGCCAAGCATGATGTGAAATGTGCACTCTAAGGCCATATGTGTTATTTTCTAGATACATCAAGTAATATTTGCTAGAAGTTTAGTTTATGTGGCATCTGTGCCTTTCCTGAAACATCAAGAATTTATAAGAAAACTAGTATCATTCCGATTTTATACGAAACCTTTAGCCGGAAATATCTGATGTCGATATAGTTGTGTCTAAACCCATACATGCAAAGCTCGTCCCTAACGTGGAACACATCGAGTGCCGGGGATCTCTCTGGAAAAATCAAACGACCAATATAGTTCAGCAGTGATATTTAGTTTAACGTGGTGAATTTCAATATTTTATACAAGTTACTATGATTCTTTCCAAAAATTCACCTTCATACAATAGTGAAGAAAATGCATGAATATGTAGCTTATCTTCTCTTCGGGAACATATATAGCCAATGTTTGTGTAGAGGAACTCTGTATGACCCTCCCCACTCACCAACACCCCTCCCCTTTCCACGCGTCTATCAACCCCTTCGACGCACATCCATGATACGAAATGCTAACTATCGTTTTTAAGGATATGTAAATTAAAATTAAAATTAAGTTTTAAGTTCCCAAAAAAATTAAATAAAATCTATTTAAACCAGTACAGATATAATCACTTTAAAACGTTAATTGAAAATTCAGTCACTACCAATACCAAGTTACAAACTATAATACCTCTATGTTCAATAGATATACAGGAACATACAACTCATTTACCTGAACGTTTTTAAATCCAAACAAAACTTAATGTATTTGTAATTTGTTAATAAAATAAAAAAACCTTATTTTCTGTAATATTTAAAACCTTTTTCAAAACTTGTATTACATCTTTTAAAAAGTGGTGTTTGTTTCATCGACAAAATAACTGCTCTTCAATATCTTATGTATATTAAATCATAGTCTGTATAACCAATGCATAAGCCAACATTATCGAGGTCAACAAGGTGTAATCGAAAGAGCTTATCAGGCCGCATAATTTCTATGGACTTATATTTTATCTGTTAACAGAGAGTTTACAGTCACCTGTGTGGAAAATGTTCTAATTTATTTTTAATCATACGCTTTTGTTTGAGTTAATAAGTATATTTTCTAAAAAAAACCTAACTTAAACTGTAAGTTTCTGAAAAAAAATAGCTTTAACATTGAACTAGATTTTTAATCTTTGTGGAGATAGGTGTAACAATAAGGAACACCTGTCTCTCTTTACCGAGGCCGGTAGGTACTTCGGATGTCAAAAAGCGTCCAATAAGCTCTCATTTTCCCGAGAGCCACACAATTGCTTCCCGTTCCTCCAGGCCTGAGAAGCTTTCTAGTAAATATTAATTTTCTTTATCATGAGCTTCATGTACGAAGCATTTACTTTAACAACTATTTTAAATTACTGTATTGTTTACAGCAAGCTATTAGTTTGGAGCGAGGTGTTTTAAGTGTGTCATCCAGGCCTGAGAAGCTATCTAGTAAATATTAATTTTCTTTATCATGAGCTTCATGTACAAAGTATTTATTTTAACAATTATTTTAAATTACTTTATTGTTACAGCAAGCTTTTAGTTTGGAGCGAGGTGTTTTAAGTGAGTCAATTACAGTATGACGCAATAGGTAATAAATTATCTCGTATACTCTGGCATACGATTCTGCTACTAACCCACTTCGTCCACACCCATGTGGGCGATCTCCAGCATCCTCCCCTTCTTGTCTTGGAATTTCTCAAAATCACCAACGTCCGGCTCAGTGTTCCAACCTCGGCCCTGCTATCCGTACAAACTGTCATCCGAGTCTGCTACTCACCCACTTCGTCCACACCCATGTGGGCGATCTCCAGCATCCCCCCTTCTTGTCTTGGAACTTCTCAAAATCACCTACGTCCGGCTCAGTGTTCCAACCTCGGCCCTGCTATCCGTACAAACTGTCATCCGAGTCTGCTACTCACCCACTTCGTCCACACCCATGTGGGCGATCTCCAGCATCCCCCCTTCTTGTCTTGGAACTTCTCAAAATCACCTACGTCCGGCTCAGTGTTCCAACCTCGGCCCTGCTATCCGTACAAACTGTCATCCGAGTCTGCTACTCACCAACTTCGTCCACACCCATGTGGGCGATCTCCAGCATCCTCCCCTTCTTGTCTTGGAACTTCTCAAAATCACCAACGTCCAGCTCAGTGTTCCAACCTCAGCCCTTCTATCCGTACAAACTGTCATCTGAGTGTGCTACTCACCCACTTTGTCCACACCCATGTGGGCGATCTCCAGCATCCTCCCCTTATTGTCTTGGAACTTCTCAAAACACCAACGTCCGGCTCAGTGCTCTAACCTCTGCCCTGCTATCCGTACAAACTGTCATCCGAGTCTGCTACTCACCCACTTCGTCCACACCCATGTGGGCGATCTCCAGCATCCTCCTCTTCTTGTCTTGGAACTTCTCAAAATCACCAACGTCCGGCTCAGTGCTCTAACCTCTGCCCTGCTATCCGTACAAACTGTCATCCGAGTCTGCTACTCACCCACTTCGTCCACACCCATGTGAGCGATCTCCAGCATCCTCCTCTTCTTGTCTTGGAACTTCTCAAAATTGCCAACGTTTGGCTCAGTGCTCTAACCTCTGCCCTGCTATCCGTACAAACTGTCATCCGAGTCTGCTACTTACCCACTTCTTATATTGAATACATTACAAGCTTATCTGGAATACGATCCTGTCATTATTTGATAAAAATACCTATAACATGAAAAAATAGTACCACTATCCTGGCAAAGCTGGAAAACACTTACAAACTAAAACAGAGAGCTTTAATAATAGTAGAATAAAAAACCAAACAAAAACTAACGCTCCAACAAATTCAGCGCGACTGTTACGGGGGAGAGGGGATTTGTCACGTGACTAGAGACTTGTGGCGCGGTGGCGACAACCTGAAACTGCGTACCGGGCGATATAAAATAACCGCACGTATCGATTTAATAGTTTGTGACTTATTTGTTGTTTCAGGCCTTATTACGGGTTAACATAGTGTGTGAATTTTTAGGAGAATTTAATGTTCCCCTATTTACTGAGGCTCTGTGTTCCCTATTTGTTAGTTCTTTGTTTAGTATAGGCATCCACAATGTCCTCATATCCCTCAACGTTGCCGTCATGTGCCGCACTGTTCACTTGTCTGGCTTTCGCGTTGTGTTTTGTTTGATTTGTTTTCAATGGCTGCTTTTACAGTTCTTTGTTTTACCATTGTTGTATGGTTAAATCTTTGAACCCTGTTATACCCACAAAAATTACACATTCTCTATGCGGGTGGCAAACACATCGAATTGTCAGTAAATTAAGATACAAATACGAAAGTTCATAAAAAATCTAACATCACCGAGTTTAAACTATAATAACGCTTGTCGCGTTGTAAGTCTGTGTAATCATAGGAGAAGGTATTCTGGACGCCCTTGCTGATCGCTGATAGCAGCAGGGCCTCATTACGGCATCACTGTATAATGATTACTTACAGTTGACCGATGGCAGAAGTAACAGGATCAGCTGAATCCGTAGGCATTTTTGGGAAATTGGTCAGCCAATGAGGGTAGAGAGAAGGGGCAAGAAGAATAACTTTGTGGGAAGAAGAAGGAACTAGGGAGGACTTTGAGGAAGGATCAGGGTAGAGAGAAGGGGCAAGAAGAATAACTTTGTGGGAAGAAGAAGGAACTAGGGAGGACTTTGAGAAAGGATGAGGGTAGAGGGAAGGGGCAAGAAGAATAACTTTGTGGGAAGAAGAAGGAACTAGGGAGGACTTTGAGGAAGGATCAGGGTAGAGAGAAGGGGCAAGAAGAATAACTTTGTGGGAAGAAGAAGGAACTAGGGAGGACTTTGAGAAAGGATGAGGGTATAGGGAAGGGGCAAGAAGAATAACTTTGTGGGAAGAAGAAGGAACTAGGGAGGACTTTGAGGAAGGATCAGGGTAGAGAGAAGGGGCAAGAAGAATAACTTTGTGGGAAGAAGAAGGAACTAGGGAGGACTTTGAGAAAGGATGAGGGTAGAGGGAAGGGGCAAGAAGAATAACTTTGTGGGAAGAAGAAGGAACTAGGGAGGACTTTGAGGAAGGATCAGGGTAGAGAGAAGGGGCAAGAAGAATAACTTTGTGGGAAGAAGAAGGAACTAGGGAGGACTTTGAAAAAGGATCTGGTGGAGTTCGTAGACAGTACGGGGATGTACATCTGCCAATCTTGTGAGTGTAAATGGTGTTTGTTACTCTACGCTCTTACTGTCACAACGTTATATGAATTCGTCTAATTGGCGATCAACAATGATATTTTGATTTTTCCATGTTTGTTGTTTTTTAAATTTCAAAATTTAGTACTAATTCCTGTCCTTACTGGTTGGTAATTTTGACAGTGACATGAACTTATTATTATTTTTTATGTAAATAAGACTATCCAGGTGCAATTATTTTATTCAACCGCTCCCAATCTTGCATCTTAGATTAAAGCACCTCGTTTGATTGTATAAACACGCACTGTACTACTGAACACAATGCTTTATAGTTTAATTTTAAAAATAAATCGGAATATCGGATGTTTTACTTAAGACATCACAAAACTGTTGTTATCACTTACAATTAAAATAAATATCCATCAAACTTTTAAGACTTAAATAGATTATCTTACGTCAATAGTCACAATGTGTGAAATAAAATTATGCTAACATGTTTCGTTGCAAGCGCAACATTATCAAAGCTTGCAACTCGTTAAAATATAAAATTAAAAACCGTCACAACACTAAAAACGAACACCGATACAAATTATGTGTTATGTTTGTGTGTTGGGAGAGTTTTTAATTTTTTTTTCGAATTGCAAGCTTTGATAATGTTGGGCTTGCAAGGAAACATGTCAGCATAATCTTGTTTTGTAGACACATTGTAACTATTGACGAAGGTAAGACAACCTATAAGTATTGAATATAGTCCAGGGGCCTCAACATGAATTTTGAAACTTTTAAGACTAATTATGGTTAAAATTAACTATTAATTAGCACTAGTTAATAAAACCAGATTGTTTGAAAAATCCAAAGTTGTATGGAGATCTATTACGATAGTTTTGGGAATGGTTCCGCAGACCTTAAATACTGTGCCTTTATAATGTTATAAAGTTTGCTTTGACAACCATTTTATGTAAATACATACACAAATTAATCTATACAAAGAAATAAAGTTTAAAGACAGTTACAAATTGAATTATTTTATTTTTTTAAACAACACTTCAAAACTCCTGACTGTAAAAGAATAATAAATGTATGTTCGAGTGTAAGGTTCTCGAGTAAAATATTAACATTTTGTGGAGTTTCATTTGTTTTACCTCTTTTAACAATTTGTTCTCATTATCAAGTTGTGATTTGTCCTCTTTTATAACAGCAACACATTTTGTTATTATAACACTGGCAACAGTGCATCGCTTCGCCACATATCACCCACTGCTTGGCAGAGGTCCAAATCGCTTCGATAAACCAACGAGTCTCCGCTGATGTTTCACTATTAATAATTCGATTAAATTTATTATACCTTTCACTTGGGCATTCTTTCTTCCTGACTAGAATCGATTCCCTGACTATATACTAGAATCGATTATGTATATAACAAGAACCAAAACTTAAAATCTTATGGTTTAAGAACTCACCATTATAACACCATGCTGAGAGTCACAGGTCGTCTCTTTTCGAAAGGAAACCCTTGTATTCTGGTACGAAGATTTTTCAAAATTTTACTTTTTACTTTCTCCCATTATACATAGTATATGGAGAAAGTATTGTTTTCGTAAAAGTTTTCGAATTTGAGTTGTAAGTGGAAATATTCTTTTTGGTGCTCCCTGAACCCAAAAAAGTGGTTTTTATGTGATGTCTGTGTGTGTGTGTGTGTGTGTGTGTGTGTGTGTGTGTGTGTGTGTGTGTGTGTGTGTGTGTGTGTGTGTGTGTGTGTGAGTGTGTGTGTGGATGTCTGTGTGGATGTGTACAGAGCTAGAGCCTTAACCAATTGGCCGATTTTTATGAAATTTGGCATGTAGGTACTAATCCACGATATCTCCAGGCATTTTTTTCATTTTTTGAATTTTTGATTTTTAAGGGTAATTTTCCCCCCAAAACCTCCAAAAACATGAAATATCAAAATTTCTCAAAAACGGCTCTAACGATTTTGATTAAACCTTAGTCGTTTGTAGAACTTTAATTTTCCAACAAAATGGTACCACCCGCATTCCTGTAAAAATTCGGGTTCAGAAATTACAGGACTTAAAACATAAAAATCTCTGTTTTTTGGATTTTTCATAAAAATACATAAATATAAAAAAATATTACTATTCACCATTAAAAAGAGCTCAAAAAACTAAATAATTTAGTATTTTGAATTACTATTCTACGATTGCTGGTTTCGGAGAAAATTGAAATTTTCATTTTGCGGTAAACGCAGTACGTTGTACCCATGTTATTCTTATGGGGAATGAAAAAATTACTATTTCTCTCTTATTTACTGATCAATTTCATTCAAACTTGATATGCTTGTCAAGTTAGTATTGACCAACAGAGGAAATTCGAAATATGTTGCCCCTTAATAACCCTGGGGGGAATAGGGGGCATTTCCCCTCTTAAAACCACGAGTGCAGCAATGGATTCTGTAGTGCCTCCAAAGCAGGGATTTGGGTGGATGTTTTTTAAAACAACTTGTTTACAAGATTTTCTGTACATTCGACCGTGCTTTGTACTCTATATTTAGTAAATAAAAAGTAATTTATTCGTTAAAGTTGGGCTAAAAGGGAGAAAGTATGTGTCAGTTTCCTGATACCGTTTATTTATAAGATTATCCAAAATAACAATAAATTCAAACTCACCCAGAGGACTTATTTTCTAAACCACAACTACTATAACGTGGATAGTATTGTTGAGCACATGAAAAGTTATACTCCCCAACCTACCCTAACCTTGGTGGCTAACGTGAGAGTTGGCACCATTTTGACCGGTTCAAAGCTCCAAGAGCCTATGAACGGAAGAATCAAGTATCAAGTAAGTTAAGTATCACTAATACAATATAGAAGTGATTGAAATATGATAGTATTTGTTGGTTTGGATCAAATATTTGTTATTTGATTTATATTTTGGATGCTAAATCTTGATCTTCATTAGCATGAAGACGGATAAGGTTAAGGATTTGTTGATTGTACTTTCACCCCCAAGATTTGCAAAGCCACCATGGTGTTGGGGCAAGGCCCCTCTCCTGGAAAAAAGTATTATCTTAATATTTTTACAAATTAATTTTATTATTTATTATAATTAGCAATTTTCAATTTTATAATCGAACCTAAATTAATATTATACCAACGATTATATGTTTATTATTTTAAACATGTAGATATACAGACGTATAGTTTAGATTATTAACAAATATTACTAATAAACTTAACTAAAGCCTAAAGTTATAACAACCAAGTCTAAGCCATGATCCGAAGGTCTTAGTTTTAAAATGATTAATTCAAGAAATATATTTAGATCGGTTTTAGTTTTAACTATTGTCACTCGAGGAAATAAAATTCCATTTCCAAAAGAAGTTTTTTTATGACACGTTGGCAACGTGATTTATATTGTTATGAAACAATGTTATAAAACATGACCAAATCAAACTGCCTATACGCTTTGAACATCTCACTTCGATTTAAATGCTTCATTCGGTTGCATGTTTTATGGACATTTCATGGATCTCTTTGATGGGAGAATAGATAATATACAATAAGAAATAAATTGTCTCATAATAATTTACAATACAAACTTTTTAAATGAATATGTTGCATTTGAAGACAGTCGTCTCTAGTGATAGTCCAGGTGTAGCAAGGCAGTTTCACCGTTTGCATCTCGTCTTGTAACACCTTTGTGTAGGTCAGATATAATAGATGGGCCTTTAGTAACACATGTGTAAGGGAGTTATCAAATTTTGAGTTTATGTAAGCTTAATCTATCTTCCGTTCAGCCTTTGGTTATGGTTGGCTCTCAGCAGTAACAATATGTGCTAGGCCCAACAAACAAATTGACAATATGACCCTCTTTCCAACTGGCCAATTAAACAATCAAATAACTCATAAAACTAGCCAAAAAAACATAAAGAAATCAACTAACATAGAGGGAATTTGGCTTTAGGTTTTAAACATTGGAATGCAAATCTTATTAGTAAAATGGGTTAAATTATACTGTTCCGAGTGTTTTAAAGTATATGTTATAAATATATTTTTAAGATTATTAAATACTATCTATTTTATAATATAATTATACTATATTACTTACTTAGGTTGTAGTCTTTACCTATCGAGTATTTAAACATATTTTACACAAACTATGTGGTAGTTAAAGTTTAAACAAATTAAAAAACAAAATTCCGATAGTCGTTCTGGAAAATAACCGTGCAGTAACAACAACCGTTTTCGGAGCTTGTGGTTGTTTACTTGAATAGCAAAGCAATTGAATGAAGCCTTTAAATAAATAGTGTATTTCACGGCTTCGGCACCCCTTCACCAAGTTTATTGCCTTGTTTGTTTATATTTCTTAAACTTATAGTGAATATTTTTCACTCTACCACTTCTTTAATTGAACTAATAAATTATTTTAAATGTTGAACACATCAATTGTCTCATTGCTCGCCTACTTTATTTTTAGGAACCCTTAGCTGAAAAGTTATTTTCAGGTATAGTATAGATAGTTATCTTATACCATTTGCCACCAGAGTTTTATGGAAGAAGTTGTGTTCATTTAATAGTGTGGCATGTGATTAAATATCCATAAGCCTAAAATATAAGTTTTCAATTATACGTATGTTGTTACTCATTTTTGATACTAAGAACTAATATTGATTGTACATTACGTTACTATGTATATGGTATATAAATATATACATATATATATATATATATATTGTATTTTAGTAATATTTTATTTAGATAAGTAGCACAATAAAAATACTTAGAACTATCAAATTTATAAATTATAAAAATTTCTGAATAAAAAATATATTTTAAACCCTAATAATCTGTTAATTTGTATTACAATTAAAACTCTTAATAGAGAACTTACTAACGTAAAACTGTATCTCTTTTAGCGAATTTCCCCTATAGGGAAGAAGTTATTACCGTAGTCGGCATGGTAATACCTAGGCCCGGGACCATGATAACTTTTCGTTTTGAGGTCTCCAGACCCCAAAAACACCATTCGTTCGAAACTGTATATATATATATATATATATATATATGTGTGTGTGTGTGTGTGTGTGTGTGTGTGTGTGTGTGTCCGTGAGCACGATAACTCTCGTAAAAATTATCCAATTTTGATGAAATTTGGTATAAACGTGTAAAGCAACATTTATGACTTTAAGTTCGAAAACCAGCCAGATCGCTCCATCCAAAGGGGTATTTTGGGGGGGGGGTTTGTACCCCAAAAATGGTTTTTTCGAATTTTGTACATATAATTTTGGAAATAGTCAAATTTTAGTTTTTCCATTGGATTCAGCTTAAAAAAACACACAATTTAATATTTTGATAATTTCTCTACGTCAATTGGTTACCAAGATATTGAAAGTGCTAAACACAGTACGTTGTCTAATGTTATTCTTATGGAGGAAAAGAAAAATTTTATATCTCGCTTATTTATCAACGTATAGTGACGAAACTTGGTATACGGCTTCATCTGGTTGTGGACCATTGATATTTGCTCAAAAAAACAATTTTTTTCCAAAGGCTCCCGTAGCAGCAAACCTGCCTACTCAGCCCCATGTTATTCTTATGGAGAATAAGTAACGTGTTATCTCCCTTAATTATGAAAATAAATTAATGAAATTTGGTATGTGGCTTTACCTACATGAGTTATATTGATATTTGTATAAAACCCCATTTTTTGTGTTCCTTGCTTTAGCAAACCTGCATACTCAGCCACCATGTTATTCTTATGGAGAATAATTAAAATGTCATAAGTCGTTTGTTTATGAATGTATATTGATGAAACTTGGTATGTGGCTTTATGTGGTATTAAGATACATATATATGCATTGGAAATTCTCTGAGTACGCAGGTTTGCTGCTACGGGGGTATTTAATTCTCTGGAAACTCTCGCCTGAGTTTCCAATGCAAATAGGGAAAACTGAGAAGCAATAAAGCCTTGACAGTTTTGCTTAAGTTAATTTCCCTTGAGATAGCTAACAATTAACACGCTCTCGCAAAGTATTATTTCCAAAATAATATTTGTTATATGTGGCAAACCTGTGTCAAGAGTTAGAGGGATCCCAAAATGATATGTTAAACAAGTTACATCCAGTTTCATTGCAGTGGTCTGTTGGATTGTAGGACATCAAGGAGAAACACGCCGACACTCAACATTAGTAACGCACCTTGAGTTGCGACGCAAACTCTGTATATTGTTTGGGCTGTATAAGTGTATATCCATGATCTTGATAAGACACTTTCAAGCTCTGAGGATAAATTATTTGTGGATTTTTAAGCTGCATGAAAAAACTCAATAAAAGAAGATAAAAGGTTCTACAGGATAGAGTCTCATCAAAATTGTCTATCTTTAATTTAGAAACTAACGTAAGTTAACTGAAGTATGAACTAAGTCCAGACACAGATCATATAATAAACACAAACGATTAAATAATTCATTATATTTGATTGCTCTGGTATTACAGATTTTCAACATCATAATTTTGTTTATTTCAATATAAAAGTACTACATGTGTAGTGCATGAATAATTATAAACACAAGTATTGATAAATAGTATTAACCGCTCCAAGTAAGTTTCAACTCCAAAGTTTAACTCCACTTTTATAAACCTCTTTTTCAAACTGGGTGGTTAAAAATATAAAATATGTTTTATTTTTACTTACATTTCGTTATAACTTTTATTTTATAGGTTTATATAATAAAAATACATATCATATCACAGGCATAGTAAAACTTCTTATTTTTGTATATAATAATAATACACTTCATAAACATAAATAGTTTTATGTATCATACAAACTTAATACTAAAAAAATAGATACCTGTGTCTGGACCTTACTTTGTGCTTTACAATCTCATATTACACATGATTAAACATTCATTAAAGGAGTAATGCAGCTCTTTGAGGCTTTACGTGGTTGTTTGAAACATTAAGCCTACCTCCCGACTAGATGTGTTTAAAAATTCATTCAAGTGTAATGAGGCTCATCGATCAAAAGGGATATTAGTTTATTTTGACAGTTCTTATTTCATGCCGATAGGCGAAATATTCCAACAATTTGCGATATAAGTTGTTTTTAACAAAAAAGTAAGTAGAATGAAGAATGTTAAAATTTTTTATTTCTTTTTCTATGAAAGTTTATTTTAAAAGCGCAAATTGAGTTGTGTATATTATATGTTGAATACGAACAACAATCAATAATATATAGATCATAGATTTATTTATTTTCCAGTTTAAACATATACCTGTAATGATCAACATACTTAATCTTTAACGTTATTCTTATTACACGTTTTTGAAGTAATACAAGTTGATGAAGGATAAAGTTATTGGATCTGCCAGACTCACAAAGACCATAAGTAATATGGCTGGAATCCTGGTAGAGCTGTGACATCTTTTAAATAGACTAAATCCAGTGTGAATTCCTTTTTTTCTCCCATTTTATATAGGTAAGTAGCAACTAGAGTTACTAAACTCCATTTCTAGACCCAAATAGTTTGTATTTTAGATTTTATACACAAGGTAGTATTCAATGTAATACTAGATTGATTAATGTTTTTATTTTTCATAATTAGATTTATTTCGATTTAAAATCTAATATTTATTAAATATTCTTGAAGATCTGATATTAAACACCAACTTTTCTCCTCGTTCGTTTGAATTTTATTTTCATTAAGTTAGTGTCATCTGCATAAAGACTGAGTTCTCCTTGACTTACTGTGATGATATGCAAGATATTAGGAAACTCTTGAATATATCAAAGAAATAACACAAGGCTATCGAAGAAATAACCTTGGTAGACTCGCTGCAACACGTTTTATTTAAAAGGTTTGCCTTTATTAATCTGAATATTAAAATGAAATTTCCCCACATCTAAAGCCTGTTTTAAGATAAGAATCAAACTAATAAACATTACATTTCTCCCTGTAAACCCAGTTATTACCGGCTTTTGGAAATAATCAATCACAAATAAAGCAACTCAGGCTCAATAGCCGTAATAATTACGTTTTAAATTATGTTAAATTGTTGATTAATTATTGATTAAACATAATTGAAAAATTATGGTTAGTAACCATGAAAAAACACTTACTTTTGAGATTAATATACAATATTAATTATTTAAAATCACTTATAAATTCTTTTAAGTATAAAAATGAGCAGAAAGTAAATAAGTAATATTGTAAACAAATACAATACAACTTTATTACCAAAGAATGTATTTATATTAAATAAATTATTACACTACATTAAATTATATTACATTATTTTAAGTAAAAATACATTTTAAGGCTTACTTAGCTCTTCTTGTTACAAAGCGTCCGTCGTAAGTGGACTGTAAAGGAATTTCCAGATGGTACATAAAAAAACAATAAGACCCTTTACGGCTACAGAACAAGACAGTTCTCGGCCGTAACAGCACAAATGCCGTTAACAGTGTTGAACCTTTGTAACATGTTGTTTAGAGGGGATGTTTGGGGGCTTTGTGTGGCTCGTAATAAACGATTGCTTGTCAAATAAATTAAAAGTTACGCAACGTATTATACGAAAAAATAATAGTTTCAATATTTGTCTACGTGTTTAATAAGAGCACCTTTCTATATTTATACAACAGTAATGTTAAAATCCTTCGTAGGGAACCTTTGCTATTAGTAGTCTGGACAAAAGATTTGTTTACGTATATAAATTTGAATTATATTCCATATTTAGGTGGGGACTTACCTTGAACATGAAGACAGTTATATTCTTCTGCTTAAGATGGCCAAAAACCAAATGTCCACCAAGATATATAAATTTGAGACCTCTAAATTTAACTTTTCTCCGTTAACCATTACTGAAAATAAAACATATATATATATATATACCAATGAAAAATATATATATATATATCAATGTCACGTTAAACAATTTGTATTTTAATTTACTTTTTATATATGAGTGAGAACCTAAATACACCGCCAGGCCGCGCCGTTTTGGAACTGAATGTTTTGCAGGAGAGATATAATTTATTCCAAGTTTAATAGTTCTGTTGACGCGTTTTTGCGATATTAAACTGTTGTGAATGAAAAACACATTTCGACTCGAAGACAAAATAAAGCGAGATAGGAAACCAGTTATAATGCAGTATTCATTTGTTTTTTTATCGACAAACAACTCGGTAAAATTGTAGATGGTCAAATCTGGATACCCTGTATATCCTAAATTGTCGTAATGAATCAAACTGCTGATTAATCACTTTTAAACGTCATAACGCTAAACTTCATATTTTATTTTTTTTAATATACACTTTGATAGATTTATTTAAACTATGAATATGTTCTTCTCTATTAGCTACCTTTACCGTGATTTCATATGTTGATTAATATATACAAATGGACTGATCACATCGATCATCATTATCATAATACCAACGAGATGATGACCGGTCGAAATCGATTTGCCATGTACCCCATTATATGTATATTTGCCATTTTGTTATGGGAAGGCCGTAGAGGTATAAAAATATTTAAATTTAGTTAAGTGTATTTATAGTGAAATTATTTCATCTCTAAAGTTGTAAAACAGTAAGATTAATTTTTACATTAAATAAACTACTCTATAATATTGATCAACTCATTGTTTTTTTATATAAATTTTCCTTTAGGAGTTTCCAATTTTTTAAGCAATGGTGTTAGGCTATAATATGTTTACTACGGTTATATATTTGTTTGTTAAACTTATTATGGGTCATATAAACCAAATAAACTTAACAAAAACATGTTCATTTTAGTGCACGTGCGCCAATTTTCGATCAAACCTTTGAATATTCTAAGAGTCCTTACAACGTGAATCATGATACATTTTCAGGTAATAGAAGTTTCCATGTTAGTTATTGATTTAACAATTTATATTTGTTGGACTTTTACTGTTTTACTTAGCTAAGACATTCTTTTTGGCTGCAGGACTATTTTGCAATACCACTTCTGTAAATAAAACATTGACAAAAGACCTAATTTTCTTACTCGATTTGACAGAATCCATTTAAATCACCTTGAATTCCAGTGGTTTTAATTCAAGAATCAAACCCTATAATAATAAATAAGTATTACTATTACTTTAGTTGTACTAACGTAGGGAGTATTATGTTGTATACAATGGTGTTTTTCATTTACTTTTCCAATTTTGAATAATAATTAAAAAGATATATAGTTAATCACAAACCATAGTTAACCTAAAATTAAAAAAAAACATTGCAGAAGACTGTATACTACAACTTTAAAAACTTTAAAAGATACTTGGGAAAATATTATAACGGTTTTACTACAGATGAAGTTGTGTTTTTGAACTTTTAACTTGTTTTACCGTATTTTTGAGTATAATAAATATTTGTCAGTTTTATTTGCTATGGAATTGAGTACTTTTCTTGAGACATTCAAATAATTTATTCACTTTTTTATTTTAAATATGTAATCAAATCAACTTTAAAAAAGGAAATCTTCACAATATTACTTGATATAAATTAAAATTGTACTAAATTGAAATCTTTCACATATGTAAAAGTTGTATTGTTTGATGCCTAGACAAGCTTTGAAATGAAGGTTCAGTTGACCTCGCTCTCGATAGTCCTCAGGGTTACCGTGTCTACCGTCAGAACACAAAGCTGTCATGTAGCCCCAGCCGAGGCCTTCCCCAGTCACAATCCGAGGAAGAAAGTATGTTCCGCGTCGTCTGAAAGGTCAGGGCAGTAAATGCAGTCCGGCATACTCGCCTTGCCAATAATGTACAGGAAGACTCCAAAATGGCAGGCACATAAAAGAAATTGTGTGAGACAGTAGTCCACCTGATCGTGCCAAAGACCTTCCCAGGGCTGGATACTCAGAAATAATCTAGCAACGTCCTCAAGTACCTTGATCCCAGCTGTCATGTCATTGTGCGGAAGCGCTCTTCAAACTTTGCAATGCCGTACCATTCCCGTCCCTACTATGGGAAATCGTCTTCCTCTCCACTGCTAACAGCTTGGCAGGGACTTCTGTGATAATTAAGACTACCGGGTAATTTTGACTTGCCCACATCTCATATCCGTACAGACGGGATATCATCTTCTTCTTAATATAAGACCCCTGAAATTGGCTATCATAGAAGCCTTTCCGGCCGTACGGAAGAACTGCTCCCTCCAAATAATCTTATGGTAATCAGCTAGCCATCGTTGGTTAGTAGTGTAGATATACCTCAACCCCGAGCTATGAAGCAGCACGTGTGATCTCCATGACAACATCTCTCACTTTCAGCAGAACGAGTCTATCTACTTCTTTTAGTGTGACTCGCGATCTCTGTCTTGCTCAATGCGAATGAAACATAGTAATCCAAGGTTTTACTTGCTTTAGCTGGGCTAACTCATTGATGCGTTGAGGACGACGGCAAATCAGGGTTCCTCGCTCATCAGTATTAATCTGGCTTTTCCGATACCTCCTGAGACAGGTACGCGTGTATCCTGACTGTCCCAGGAGATCGTGTTAAACTTAAGGGAGAGGACCGCCTTCTCCAGTTCCTCATTATTAAGTAGCCCTGAAGCTCATACCCCACCTCTTAACAGTGACACGGTGTATTGAGGGCTGTATTTCAAACACATCATTGCCTTCTTGGTTAATTTTTAACTTACAAATTAAATCTTCACACAAACTATTTAAAAACTTAAAGAGTAAATGTTGTACTTTTAAAATGTAGGTTAAATTAGGAAGTTAATCGAAAGCTTTTCTAGAGTAACGAAACAAACATATATAGGTAAAATATAATTTAAAACCCCTGATTATGTCATTATTTAAATCTGAAGGTTTTTACCACTTCAGTATTAACGCCATTTTAAGATTTTTCATATGTTAAAATAAAATAAATGGCGAAAAATAAATATGCCACCTTAAACCTTATGATTTTACTCTAAAACTGGAAATCCTATATAAAGAAAATACTTAATCTTACTTAATCTGGTGTAATCTCAAAGGTATAAATTAAAACTAAAAAAATTTAAAAAAAGAAACAGTTTAGATTTTTTTTATTGTATAACAACTGATTTAATTATCCCTGACAACATTTTCTGATAGGAAGTATTTTTAATATGTTTAACGTATCCTACCGCTAAGAGATAAAAAAGACACTGCGGAACTGAAGGAGTTTGCTGTCGTAAAATTATTATTTACCTCGTAAGAACACTAAATAAGCTGCAGGCCAAATAGTAAAATAGTAAATGCAAGCTTTCTCAAATGAGTTTTGACTATTGATTATTTTCAAATCTGACAGAGTTGAGTAACATAAGTCCCAATTCCCTCAGCTCCTATGTACAGACTTCTAGAGCCATGAAGGGTTGTGTTACGCCCAGATTCACTATCGGCCCCCAATAACCTGTCAGTGATCGACAAACACTTCACTTCACTCCAAAAGGTGACGTCATATATCGCTAAAAGCCTGATAACAAAAGATGATTGATTAGATTCAATCTATCATATGCACGTCTGGCGTGCAGCTTATTTAGTGTTCTTACGAGATAAATAGTAATCTTAACTTCATCCAAAATCGCTCTTTGCAAAATGCACTTCATACCGTTGCAGGGAATCAAGTAAAATATGTAGTCTATTAAAATGGTGTGTTAAACAAACTAAAAGTATATGTTTTATTTTAGTAATTTCTGGGTTGACAAAATAAATACCATGCTGGAAATACATGAAATGGAAGCTAAAACCAAATATAAAGTGGTTATATAGTAAATGTTTGTTTACACATGCATGTATTTGTGCTTCCAGTTGAAATAAAACAAATCTCAGTAGAAACTGTGCTTATGTCCTACATAATATTTGTTTATTTATTTACCTAACAGTTCTTTTTTTACCACATTTAAAACGTGTTTTCGTCCAAATGAAATCTAAACTGTATCGCCCAACTAAATATACACTACATAATACAGTTTAATTTAAGCACTACGGGGGTATTCACTTTAATGGTAAAATTTTATATCTCAATTATTTATGAATGTATATTGATGAAACTTGGTATGTGGCTTCACGTAGTACTGGTATATGTTCTTAACGCCAAACGTTGTAAATATTATTTAAACATAATTTCGAGTCAACATATTTTTTCCATTATGATGAAAATAAATAAAGTTTATATAAGAATATTATTAATTCAATTTACAATAACGAGTCAAAAAAGATGTCAGTAGTGGTGAAATACGGGGGAGACCCCACAATCGGCGCTTTTTTCCCATGTTATTCTTATGGGGAGCCGTTTTTGCACCGACACCAGCTCCCGCCTTACACAAGTTTCCTTGTTGGCCTATATTAATACCCAACCCTTGCCTATATTAAATATATTGTCCCCATCCCCCTCTATACTTTTTAAAATTTTCAAAACTATCTCTGGTGTGTTTTGTGTCCTTGGATGTGTTATTGTCCTAGTGTTTTAATAAATTCCCCCAAATTAAAAAAATACTGCCGCCAACTTCTTGATTTAAAATTTGGATGTGTTATTGTTGTAGTGTTTTAATAAATCCCAACTACGGTCGAACTGCCAACTGATTAATTAAAACACGCAACAATCCGCACCACCGCCTGCACACCCAACGATCCGCATCGCTGCCCACCAACCATGACGCCACGGCACACGCAACAATCCACCGCTTACTGACACACTGACATACTAACACACTAAAGTCGGTCATGTGCAAGCATGCGTCACATTGACCAGAATTTCCACTTACCATAGAGGTAATTTCCTGGTTGAAAGTCCAGCCAATGTGAGGTAATTTCCTGGTTAAATTGAAAAATCCAGCCTCTCGACGTGTATATAAGGAGCCACCGACAAGACACAGCACTATTGTTCTACAAGACCAGTGACACGACATCTCACCACTGACACCTCACCACCGGCACCAGATGACGTCACGGCTCACCTCTCCACCGGACGTCTCGGCGCCACGGCCTCTCCACCGGACGTCTCGGCGCCACGGCCTCTCCACATCTCACACCCAGGAATCCGGTTAGCTGGGAGTGTTAGCGACGGTAGTTGTAGCTAAGGTGGTGTCTTCAGGGACAATCACAACTGTTAATCCATCCGAAAATTGTGAAATAGCCTAATATTTGTAAATCTCCAATTCACCATTTCCAAATTTTAAGGTTTCCATATTTAAATATCCATTTGTAAATCATATTTCGAATGTGACTGCATTTCGAATATGAACTCTCGTAAACTTGTAAAATATAATTTAAAAACCGTTGTTAAATAATTTTTGTCTAATTTAAAAAATGGTAATTTTTTGTTTATAAAAAGCAGAGTAATGTCATCTCAAAACTTATTTACATCCAACATGTTGTCGTGTGCAATATGCTCCGTGCCCTGCTCCAAAAGAGGTAATATAATCAGACACTATCGTAACATTCACAAAGTTATTCCTAAAATTTGTAAAAAATGCCATCATTTGTAATATTTGATAATAACAATCATTTTAAAGCGCACATGCTAGAAAAACATGATAGTTGTAATGTGTGCAAGAGAGTCATCACTCGGAACAAACCCCGACACCACCTACGATGTGACAAACGACCTTACAAGTTGTATATTTTTAACGGTGAATCTGTGGAAGTATTAGACACTCTTCAATCTTGTCCCCTACCTATCAAATGGATTCTTATTAGGAGGGTAAAGTTCATCAAACACTCGGTGGACAATAATGGTGATTTAATCATTGACAAAGAATGTATTGCTGATTTTCGAAGTTTAACTACTTTATCAATTGAGAAAGCACAATTAAAAACTCAAATTAAAGAAGCACTTTTTAAGATCGATACCTCCATGCACAAGTATCAAGCCCAAGGCAGCGGATGGATATATGACCATACTAAATACTGGCAGCTGCATGTTTACAAGTATAAACCCCTAACTCCCAACTCATACATACCCACACCAGAAAATATAAAATCAAAACACGCTGTTTTAAATATTAAAAATAGTGATAATAAATGTTTCGTGTGGAGTGTTTTAGCAAGCTTGAAACCAAGGAATTGTAAACATGCAAATCGAGTATTTTACTACGAACCCTATGAAGGTCAGTTCAATATGTCAAATATAAAATATCCCGTAAAAATATCCGACATTGATAAATTTGAAAAACAAAACAACATAAGTGTTAATGTATATGGAATTGAAGGACAATTAATATGTCCACTGAGAATAACTAAACTAAATAGTAATACGCACGTCAACCTGCTGCTTTTACAACAAGGTCGGAAATCACATTACTGTTTAATTCGTGATTTTGATAAGTTAATGTTTAATTCTACAAAAGACAATAATAAGAAATATTTTTGCAAGTTCTGTTTGCAACATTTTTGCACCAAAGATATATTGGAACGTCACACAACATATTGTAAAACCTTTAATGCCCAAAGAGTACAAATGTCTAAAAAAGATACACTACAATTTACGAATTACAAATATCAACTTAAAGCTCCCTTTGTGATTTATGCAGATTTCGAATGTTTTATAAACTGTGGCAAACACACGCCTTCTGGATTTGCTTATGTTGTGGTGAGAGATTCTAACATTATTTACGAAGAGTTGTACAGCGGTGAAAATGTGATGGATGTGTTTTTCGAAAAGTTATTTAAAACTTATGACTTTATTAAAAGTCAGATGGGAGTATATGTTCCCCTTGTAATGACTGCAGAGCAAGAGATGTTATTCCAAAACTCTACACACTGCCACATATGCCAACAGCTGTTACTGCGTGATAAAGTGCGCGACCACTGCCACCTAACAGGCGAGTTCAGAGGACCCTCCCATAACTCTTGCAATTTAAACTATAAAGTAACCAAGAAAATTCCAGTATTCTTCCACAATCTTAAAAACTATGACGGTCATTTAATAATGCAACACTTGGGAAAATTCAATCGCAAATTGAATTGCATAGCCAAAGACATGGAAAAGTATATTTCGTTCTCTGTTGATGATTTGGTATTTTTGGATTCCTACAACTTTTTGTCTCTTCTCTTAAGCAAATTAGCTTCCAATTTAAATGCGTTTAGATTTATAGACAATCCACTACTACAACGTAAGGGCGAATTTCCGTACGAATACATGACAGGACCAGAAAAGTTTTTAGAGCCCCTCCCACCCATAGAGGCATTTTACAGCAGTCTAACTAAAGAATGTATATCTCCTGCACAATATGAACATGCTAAAAACGTATGGAATCATTTTAATATAAAGAATTTAAAAGAATATCACGATTTATACCTTAAAACAGATGTGTTGTTATTGGCTGATGTGTTTGAGACATTTAGGGACTTGTGTTTAAAGGATTATAAACTTGACCCTGTCCACACGTACTCACTGCCTGGACTAACATGGGAGGCGTGTCTTAGAATGACCGGCATAAAATTAGAATTATTTCAAGACGTTGACATGCATTTGTTTATAGAACATGCCATTAGAGGCGGTGTAAGTATGATTTCCACGCGCCACGCTAAAGCCAATAATAAGTACATGGGCGAACATTATGACCCAAATCAAGAAAGCACCTATCTTGTATACTTAGACTGCAACTCGCTATACTCTACAGCAATGTGCGAGTCGTTGCCCGTTGATGGCTTTAGATGGACAAATGAGAAAGATTATAAATACAATCAAAATGAAAACTTTGGATTTATTTTGGAAGTTGATTTAAAATACGATAAAAGTTTACACGATTTGCATAATGACTACCCGCTCGCACCAGAAAAAATGAATGGAAAATTAATACCAAATTTAAATGACAAAACTAAATATATTTTGCATTATAAAGCACTAAAAAAATACGAAGAACTGGGTTTGGTAGTTACAAAATACCACAGAATTTTAAAATTCAGACAATCAAAATGGCTCGCGCCCTATATTAATTTTAATATTGAAAAGCGACAAAAAGCTAAACACGATTTTGAAAAAGACTTTTACAAACTGTTAAATAACAGTCTCTTTGGTCGAACAATTATGAACCAACGCAAGTTTCGTGATATACATCTTGTAGACGAGTCTAAGTTAACAAAATACGTTACAAAGCCAAGGTTTGACTGTAGCAAAATGTTCGATAACAATTTGCATGCTGTGCATTTAAATAAATTAATTGTAAAGTTTGATAAACCAATATATTTAGGAATGACCATTTTGGATATCAGTAAAGTAATAATGTATGATTTCCACTATAATTATATGTCAAAATTTAAGAATAAAAAGTTCTTAATGACAGACACAGACAGCCTTGTTTATTCTATAGTAACAGAGGACTTTTACAAGGAAATACAAAGTGACTTGGACTGTTTCGACACCTCTGCATATAGTAAAGATCATTTCTTATACTCTGATAAAAATAAAAAAGTTACGGGCAAGTTTAAAGACGAATTAAATGGTCAAATTATGTATGAATATTGTGGTTTAAGGCCAAAATTATACTCTTTCATTCCTTTACAATGGTTATACGAAAAATAAAATCAAAATGAGCTAGAGGTTAAAAAGGCAAAGGGAGCTGACAACGCCACAGTTAAACATCTCTTAAGACACCAACATTACTTACACTGTCTTGTAACCGGGGAAGATTACTATGAGAATGTTACAAGAATTAAATCCACAAACCACCATCTTCAAACATTAACGATGAACAAAAAGGTACTCTCTTTTGATGACGACAAGAGGTTTATTCTGGATGGCATCAACACTCTTGCGCTTGGTCATTATAAAATTGGTCAAACATAAATCTATATTTCCCATTATTCTTTGGCCTTTCCTTGTCTATTACAAAAAAGCCATATTTAGACCTATCCCAGCATTGATGGCAAAGATTTCTAAATTGGTTAAATGAAAAATCATTTCCCACATGATTGTTATACACATGTTTTAAATTTAAATCGTCTTGTTTAAATAATATTAGGAAATTAACATTGTCACGTAAATGTTTGTTTACTTTACTGTAAGATTGACACAAGTAAAAACTGTTAATATTTTTGTGTCTGCCCATTGAGAAAAATTGTGTGATATTTGGACTATTTATGTCGTCAAATACAACTATTGAGTGTGATTCTACATCATTTGGTGTGATTTCACAGTTTGAATATGTGTGTAATTTAACTTCATCACACAGACGGAATATTTCAATTATTTTTTTATATTTTTCTTGTTCTAAAGATTTGGATATTATATATAAATTTGTAAACTTTAATCCTTGTTTTTTTACAATTAAGTTATAAATTACAACAGTCTTCCCCGAACCACTGGGCCCTATTATAAGACAGCGAATATTATTAGGAAATAGACCCAAACTTCTTTGGTGTATTTTCTTTATGTGCTATTTTAAATTTGTTCTTTTGTTGAATAAATGACATTTTTTATATAATAAAAATGGTGTATTTTCTTTATGTGCTATTTTAATTTGTTCTTTTGTTGAATAAATGACATTTTTTATATAATAAAAATGGCAAAGAGAAAGTGTAAAAAGGTCCAAGGTAAGGGATTATTCTTAAAGCCATATAGAGGCCGTGGCTTGTTAAATACCCTTATAAACAACCTTCCTTTCCCTCTCCACATCCCGTCGTATATGTATTGTGGTCCTGGAACTAATATACGTGAAAATTTAGCCAAAAATGTACCTCCAAAAAATAAGCTAGACTCTTATTGTAAAGAGCACGACATATTCTACATGAATAATCCTGATACAGCCACCCGGAACAAGGCAGATATGAGATTAGCGGACCAGGCTTGGACTAGGGTTTCGGCAAAGGACGCCAGTCTGGCTGAAAAAGCAGCAGCTTATGCAGTGACAAATTTGATGAAGGCCAAAGCAAAAATGGGAATGGGATTAAAATTTAATAAAAAAGATGGACAACTTTCAGCTGTTAGAGGCAGCAAGAGACGTGCCTCACTTTCGAGGAGTGTACCTAAAAAACGAGCTAAAACATCTAAGGCCAAAAGTAAGAGAATGTGGAATTATTAATTTAGACAGTGACAGGGGCACACATTGGACAGCATATCGTAAAAATAAAGATGTTGTAATATATTTTGACCCTTTCGGAATACAGCCTCCAAAAGAGGTAATTGAATATTTTGTACCATCTAAAATTTACTATACAACTGATCAAATACAAGATTTAAACAGTTCCATTTGTGGAATTTTATGTTTATCATTTCTGAAAAATTTTAGTTTATAAAAATGGATTCATTTACTATAACATTTACGGGCACAGAGCCAGAGTTGAAGTCGGTGTTCTTTCCTCCTATATAATTAAATGGTGATTATGTAATTGGACTGGTAGATTTTCAAAGTTATAATTCTATATTTAATGTTAAAAAACCTCTAAATACTTTGACATATTACAAAATGCACAACATTACAACCCCAAAAGGGGAGGTCACAATTGACGAATTAAACCGGGCATTAGCTGGTAAAGTTGAAGTTATTATACAAAATAAAGTAGCATTAATTAATACAAAAGTCAAACTTATATTTTACAAAGGGCTAGTTCCAAAATTAAATAAACTTAAAGACACAAAATTAACTATAGACGAGGGTGAGGATGTGTATTATTACGATCACAAAGCCGCAAATGTAATTGAAATTGTTGAAGGTACATACGAAGTGTTTGAGCTTGCGAAGGAAATTCAAAAGCAACTCCCAGATTTTGTACTTATAGCCGATAATAAAACTATGAAAGCCACATTGCATTCTAGCCATGTGTTTGATTTTACAAAACCGTGTTTAGGGTCTGAATTATTGGGATTTAAAGGATTTTCTACTCCAGATATTGCGTTTAAATCCGTAAATAAAATCAACATAAATAATGTAAATGTGATTAGAGTAAAATGTAATATTGCGAATGGGTCTTATTTAAATGGTGACAAATCACACACCATACACAGTTTTTACCCAGAAGCTCCTCACGGCTACAAAATTATTGAGGTCCCCAGAAATATTATATACTTCCCTGTAAATAAGAGAAGTTTAGATGTTGTTAGCATTACATTTGCAGATCAACATGACAAGCCAATTGACTTTAATAAAGAAGAAACTACAATTACTTGTCATATAAAAAAGATATGAGAATTTACAAGAACGGACTGAGTGTGCAAAATGCCAGGTTTCTGCGATCAATTGGGTTGAAGTTAAAATTTTCTATTAATAAAAATGGAAGATTTTCTAGACGTTACAGGAAAATTCCAATACGACGATAGCGTGGTTAAAATTACAAATCACTCCTATGTTCCACACAACACTTTGGCAATAAATAATTCCGATGAAATTCGAATATGCATAAATAATCAAGATTTACTAACACTCCCATGTAGGAGTTATCTGTATATTAAAGGAGAAATAGAGAATCATGATAAAGGACATTTTATAAATAATGCATTTGCATTCTTATTTGACGAAATTAGATACGAAGTTGCTGGTAAAGAAATAGATATTGTAAGAAATCCGGGAATTTCCAGTCTTATGAAAATATTGTGCTCTTACAATAAAACAACTAAATTGTCAAATGTAGCATTTGATTCTGATGAAAATTTAAAGGAGTTCCATAAAAGCGGCAAGTTTAGTGCTTGTGTCCCGTTAGAGCTGTTAATGGGTGTGTTTGAGGATTTTAATAAGGTTTTAGTAAATGTTAAACAAGAATTGGTGTTGAAAAGATCCAAAAACGACTTAAATTGTATATTAACAACATCTAATGCTCCAACTGGGGTCGATCCTATTCCTAAAATTACACTTAAATCGATTCAGTGGGTGATGCCGCATGTGGTGGCGTCTGATGGGGAGAGGCTTCAATTACAAAAGATGTTATTGCAAAATAAAAATTTGCAAATTGCATTTAGAAGTTTGGAGCTACACGAACTCCCATCATACCCCGAAACCAAGAGACATACGTGGTCAGTTAAGACGTCTTCGAGTTTGGAGAAGCCCAGGTATATTATATTTGGTTTCCAAACGGGTAGGGACAACAGTGCACGAAAAAGAACTGATGAATTTGATCACTGTAAATTGAAAAATCTCAAAGTGTTTTTAAACTCTGAATATTATCCTTATAGTGATTTAAATCTCGACTTTGAAAATGGAGAAAGCTTATGAGATGTTTGTGAGGTTTAGGGAGAGTTACTACAACACCGTCCCCGATCCTATGTTTAACAGAGCTGACTTTATAAAGAAATATCCTCTAATTGTAATAGATTGTTCTAGGCAGAATGAATCAGTCAAAGAGGGGGTTGTAGATATTAAATTAGAAATTGAAACTGCAGAAAATGTCCCTTCAAACACATCTGCATATTGCCTAATAATACACGATAAGGTGTTTGAGTATAATCCTTTGACAAATGAGATAAATAAAATGTAAATAAAATGAAAACAAATATTCAACAAGAATTGGTAGAGTCTGCAAAACAAATAAGAGAAAAATATAGGGCGTTAAAACGTGGTAAATTTCTAGAGGCTGAAGAGAGGTTCCAAACATTCCAACCGTTAATAGAGCCTTTGCAAGAATTAAAAAATTTAGCCACAAAAACAGAGAGGCCAGTTCTCCCAATGATTTTAGAAAAGACCCCGTCTAGAATACCAAGAATAACCCAGATAACACCACACAAATTAGATTTTGGTCTTTTAGCATCAGACTATTTAGGAAATTACCTTAGTAGAAGTAGTATGACAGACACTACATATGGTATTAGGCGAGAAGGAAATAAATTTTTTATTGGGAATCAGGAAGTTCAAATTGCCAATGATGATGTTACAGTTGGAGAAAAAATTTATAAAGGGACAAAGGGATTGTGGGAATTGTTAACTTTAAAAGAACCCGTAAACTATAGTCAGGCTGATTTGCAAAATTATAAAGAGATTTTGGAAGCTACAAATGCACATTTAAAGGGTTATAAAACAGGTGCGGCGATGTCAGGTAATAAACACACTAAATATCTTAATATAATTAAACCCCTGTTTAAGACTGTTGGTGAAGGTTTAAGGCAGGTAACTGGTAATAAAATAGACTATGTTTATTGGGATGATCCTAATGAGCTTGTAGATAGGTTAAGACTGCTTTGGTTAAGCCGATTGGCGGGAAATTCTGGAGTGGATAATGAGATAGATTCTATCATAGAAGAATTGAGGGAAAGTGGAATTGTTTATTAAATAAAAAGATGATAGATAAATTTTATCGTGTATATAACCCGTATAGTAAACCAGAAGCTTGAAGTTTTAAAGAAACTACTTTAAATCTAAAAGATGATGGTTGGAATGCTTTAAATTATAAAATTAGTAATGTTAAAGGTGGGGAGTTTACTGATGATGTATCGACTTTGGGGCAGACGTTAACCAGAAAAGGTGATGCTTTTGTACAAGGTAATACTAAATATAAGTTTTTAGAATCCAAGAGTAATAATTGGAACGCTAATAAACGCAAAATTACTAATGTTAAACGGGGTGAAAGCTCAACCGATGTACCCACATTAGAGCAAACTTTAATAAGAAAAGATGGTGTCTTTGTACAAGACAAAAATAATTATGAATTTTTGGAATCGGAGAATGGTATTTGGAATGCCAAAAAGCGAAAAATAAGTAATTTGTTGGCTGGTAAAGAAAGCGATGATGTTGTAAACGTCTCTCAAGTACCAAAAATGGATCTAAACTTTTGGGATTTTAATAATAAAAGGCTAGTTCGTGTTAAACCCGCTGTTGATGAGAACGATTGTGTTACAAAACATCAGACTGTGACTTTAGACGGTCTTAAATTTGATGGTAAAAATAAGCAATTAACAAACATTTTACCTGGAACATTGCCAAATGATGTGGCTGTTGTTAATCAAATATTAACAAAAGGTGAGAAAAGCATAATAAAACAGGGGGATAAATATTATAATGTATTAACATTAGATGGCGATATGTGGGATGCAGAGGACAAATTAATAAAGAATGTACCTGAAGGCAAAGATAGGAGTGATATTTGTTTAATGTCACAGGTTTTGAGGTATGACGATAATATTAAAACTTTTAGACAAGACAATATTAAATTTGATATTTGTTTAAAATCACATGCATTAAGGTTTAACAATAAAACTAATAAATTTATGCAAGACAATAATGAAATCGATTTGATGATGTACAATCCTAAATTGTTGGTTGCAGACCCTACATCTTTAAGCGGATTTAAGACTTTAGATGGAGAGGCATATTTGCCAAAAAACTATGTATATCAAAGAATGAGTGATGGTATGTTAATTGGTAGCAATGGAGGTGTTTTTGAAACGACAGAGACTGGCAGATACGTTAACATTAAAAATAAAGAATAAAAAATGGAAAAAATTGCTTACGAATTGCATAAGCCCGCGAGAAAGAACTTTGTTAGAAGGTCTTTTAAGGTGTTGGGTATAAACGAAACTGTTCAAATAGATTTAATAGATATGCGGAATTATGCTAGAGAGAATTCTGGGAATAAATATATTTTAACTTTAATAGACACATTTTCTAAAAAAGCTTATGCTGCTCCACTAAAGAATAAAACTGGATTAGTAGTCACAGAAGCTATAAAAACTATTCTCCCAAAGGGAGTTAAAAATATTCAATCTGATAACGGAAAAGAATTTTTTAATGAACATTTTACCAAACTAATGAAAATTCTAAATATTAATCACTACCACACTTACTCTACAACTAAGGCGGCTATTGTGGAAAGGTTCCAGAGAACTTTAAAGAATTGGTTGTATAGAGAGTTTAGTGCACAAGGAAGTTACAAGTGGTTGGATTTACTTCCAAAGTTAATAAGGATATATAATAATAAAGTACATAGATCCATAGGGATGAAGCCTAACCAAGTAAGTGCTAAGAACTCTAAAGATGTACATGAAAGGTTAGCATCTAAAGTACAAGTTAAAAAGCCAAGATATAAGGTGGGGGATAGTGTAAGGATATCTAAATATAAACATGTATTTAGTAAAGGATATACCCCTAACTGGACGGGAGAGCTTTTTACAATAGCAGAAGTTAAGAAAACAAAGCCTGTGACTTATATTTTGAAAGATGAAAATGGCAATATAATCAAAGGAGGATTTTATACAGAAGAATTGTTAAAGACTAAATATAAAGACATGTATTTGGTAGAGAAGGTAATTAGGAGGAAGGGTGATTTATTATATGTCAAATGGCTCGGGTTCCCAAGTAGCCAGAACTCGTGGATTTCTGCAAAGGATGTATTAAAATGAGTTTTAAAATAGGGTCAAAATTGGCAGTTCGGCTGTAATGGTTAATTTGGGATTTATTAAAACACTACGACAATCATCCAAATTTTAAATCAGGAAGTTGGTGGTAGTATTTTTTAATTTGGGGGAATTTATTAAAACACTACAACAATAACACTTCCAAATTTTAAATCAAGAAGTTGGCGGCAGTATTTTTTTTTTAATTTGGGGGAATTTATTAAAACACTAGGACAATAACACATCCAAGGACACAAAACACACCAGAGATAGTTTTGAAAATTTTAAAAAGTATAGAGGGGGATGGGGACAATATATTTAATATAGGCAAGGGTTGGGTATTAATATAGGCCAACAAGGAAACTTGTGTAAGGCGGGAGCTGGTGTCGGTGCAAAAACGGCTCCCCATAAGAATAACATGGGAAAAAAGCGCCGATTGTGGGGTCTCCCCCGTATTTCACCACTATTGATGTCTTGAAAATCTCAAATGTCACGTATTAAAATTTGCTTCAGATGGCATTTTAATCTGTAGAGGACCGGAGAGTTTCCATTTCATGCTCCAGTTGACATATAATTCTGATTTCCTTCTATGTCGGTATTTAAGATATTAATGTTTTAATAAATTCTGTTTATTAGCTTATGAATTAAATTTAGGTAGCCCAGAATTAAACTAAAACATATTTTTCATGAACTATTAAATATTTAAACTAAAACGGAATTTGATGAATTTTAGAAAAATAAACTCCATCTTAATTAAATGTATTTTAATTGAACCAGAATTTTACTTTTTATTTACTTAGAGCGAAAACGGAATCCAAATGGAATTACTTTTAATTATTCTAGTTATTTGCCGGCAGGAAAACAAAAACAGATTCCCGTGAAGTATCACCAAGCATTTAGAAGGTTAAAGGTTACACTATCAATTAATCATTATTCTCGTTCGTCTGACAGTGAAATTTACATTTTACAAGGTTTTTCGCTACCCTTAAGTACTGATTGCAAGGTTTTGTGAATAATCCCCGCTTTAGCATGTTTTAAGATATTTGTTACAATTTTGTAAGATTTTTGCGGCCTTTATTTTCCATAATTTTACTCTTTACGTGGGCTTCTGAGTGAAAATTCTCAATATAAAATCAGCTAAAATGTAATTGTCATAAAACTATCTTGTTAGAGGTAATATTCGGGCAATTAGCAGTCAGTGGATTCACCTTGGGTATGGAGTCCACTACTATCATCATCTCTCTAAAGATTTGCTTGAAGAGTTTTAGAAATAGACATAGAGCTGTCACTTGATGAGGAATGACCATCGATACTACATGTAGTACAAAACGAAGGAAAACGATACTTGTTACGTAAAACCATAGAAAACTAATTCAAACAGAGGAAATATACTTAACTATTTATTAATACATATATTTTAATTATCGCATGGGAAAGACTTATGGGTATCATACTAGATCCTTTAGGAAAGATTTTGTATTTATTTATACACTAGACACTAGGGATCACTGTTTCAGTTCCAAGTTGCCAAGTAAAAATAATCTCTTAAGACCACTTTTGTTATCTGTAATTAAACTTACAATATACCTTCAACGTTTTTACACATTGAAACTTATTGTTTTGATTTTATGATGGTAATATTTCACTTAGACTATAAATTTTAACACTCTAATTTATTTATTGAATGTTCAAAATTGTTCTAAATTAGAATCATAAAAATCTTATGTAAATATTATAAATCTTTCTCTAAAAGAACGCTTGTAAAATTGTTCTTCAAATAGTGACATAATTTGTGCAGTATTTCTTGTGTATCCAAGATTATTTCAAGTATACACATATTCATTAACGTGTGTTGCAAGTAACAATTTAGAATGAGATGAGTTTAGTATACAAATTGTCCGTTGTTATGTACAATCTACTGACAATCGTCCAACCACATGCAACTATACACACCATCATAATCTCCCCAACTTTCGTAACGGTAAATTCGTCCGTCGTATAACAGCTTTACTACCAATACAACCACAGACAAAAGTCTTCAGGAAAGATTAGGCGATTGTTTGTTGATGGATAATTTTGAAGGGCTGTAGTGTGCCAAACACTTTAAATCAGAGGCGAGTGTGTTTGTGTTTGCGGCGCTCTCTATCTACGATCAAATAACAAAGTCTTATTTTTAACCCTTCTCATCGAATAACCTAGTTACATTTTTCAAGTAAATAAACTGGTAAGATTGATTTTGATTTGGGACCAAACTAAAATGTAACAAACGATATACAATTATCATTTACTGTTGAGATATGTACTAGTCTAAAGCTCAAGTACGTAAATATATAATATATAACTAGCAGTCACATTAACTTTGATTTAAATGTGATGTTTTAGCGAATTTTCCCTATAGGGAAGAAGCTATAACCGTAGGTCTCATGGTAAGACTTAAGCCCGAGACCATGATAACTTTTTGTTTTGAGGTCCCCAGATGACAAAAACACTATTCGTTCAAATTTAATTATTTATTTTTTATTATTATTATTACTGTATTATTTTTTATTATTTATTTTAGTTTTATATGTATATATATATACATATACAACAAAATAAAAAATTAATAATAAAAAATAATACAGTAATAATAATAATAAAAAATAAATAATTAAATTTGAACGAATATTATTTTTGTCATCTGGGGACCTCAAAACAAAAAGTTATCTAAGTGGTCTCGGGCTTAAGTCTTACCATGAGACCTACGGTAATAGCTTCTTCCCTACAGGGGGAATTCGCTAAAACATCACATTTAAATCAAAGTTAATGTGACTGCTAGTTATATATTATATATTTACGTACTTGAGCTTTAGACTAGTACATATCTCAAGAGTAAATGATAATTGTATATCGTTTGTATATATACATATATATATATAATTTATATATATAAACATAAATATATATAAATTTGAACGAATAGTGTTTTTGTCGCCCCCATGTTATTCTTATGGAGAATAAGTAAAATGTAATGACACCCTTAGTTATGAACATAAATTAATAGAACTTGTTATGTACCTTCACTTGGTTGTTATATTGATAATTGCATAAAAACCCATTTTTTTCGTTGTTGCAGCAAACCTTCTTACTCAGCCCCCATGTTATTCTAATGGAGAGTAACTAAAATGTTCTATAGCTTATTTATGCTTATATATGATTGAATATTGATGAAAATTGGTATGTGGCTTCGCCTAGTTAAATTTTATTTATATTTGAATTTGTATTTTGTCAGTTTGTTTTCGTTATGATAATCTAGAGGAGTTTCCTACTCAATGTACAAGATTGACTACCAGTTTAAAGTTTGACCCAAGTTGAGAAGTTGAGCAAATCTCAATCTTCACTGGAGAATTTTGAATATGCGGGTCGTGAATTCTGTGCTGCTGCGGATTTTCTATTTCATAATGTCTAGTTACCTATATCACCTGTATATTACAAATTATGTACTTTATTTTACATAAAATGTTAAAAAATAGTTTTATAAGCCTAATTTCCCACCCTCTCCGCCTTTGTCATAACTCCGACCCCCCCCCCCAAACAACCACCAGCAAAGACCAACCACCATCCGATTTTTCCATATTCTTGGCTATAGTTTAAAAAAATCTAATAAATCTTATATCAAACTCAATTGTTTAAATTACTTTATCGTAAAGTGACTCTTACAAATATGACTGCTGTTTTGTTTGTATAGCATGACACTAAGAATATATATTTTTTTTGACATGTGTTCTTCATTTCCCATCAATTTTACTACCAGCAGTTTTTGAATGGGTCGATCAGAAACTATATAATATTAATAAATATCTTTAGTACATTTAAAAACATAAATACAATCAAACTCATACGAAGGCGGTTTGGAAATCAATAAAGTATTTTGGTATGTGACACTAACCCTATTTTTCCTGAATCTCTCATTTATCAACTTTTATAAATAAGAAGAATTTTATAAAGCTATTTTTTTAAATGATGTTACGAACTTAAACAATAAACACCAAATAACAGAAGTAGTAGTAAATTAAATGTTAGAAATGTTAGATAGTGATAGATATATATTAATAAATGTCTAGATATAATGACAAACTGTCCACTCTATGTAGACGGGCAAAAACTCGGATGGACTAGGTCGCAGTCGACTCGGACCTCTGAATTAAATATTACAAGAGACCGCCTAATGGTCGACATTCTACCAAATATTTGTTGAATATAAAGTCGACGAATATATAACAAAAAGTTAAATATAGTGAGTTCTGTTGCGCTCATCTCTCTCTCCCTCTCTCTTTCCTCTCCCTCTCGCTCACCCTCCCCCTACCCCTCCCACAACCACTCCATCAGGTAATTTTTTTAACGTGGAGTTGAAACGGATAGGTAAAGGGCGTTACCGTTCCAGTAATCAGTAGCCTTTTTATTTATGCCTTAAACCTCTCCACCTCATCAACTCCCCAACCTCTACCTACCCCCTCAAAGACAGGTTTATTTTTTTAATGTGGGTTTAAAACAGAGAAGGATTTAAAAGAAGGGTGTTACTCAATACTAAGTTACATATTTTATTTTTAAATCATCTGTTCTTGATGTTGTGCTACATTTTTATTTGAATAACGCAGCTGTTTATTAAATGAAAATCAGAACGAAAAGCAGAACGCAAGTTCCCATAAGGATAACATGTAAACTTTGAATTCAAAATAACATAGCCCTACACACCCAAACACACAATTATTTGCATTCAACACATCCCCTAATAGTACTAAATAAGTGTGCCTAGTTTCATCATCCTACGATGCCGCACATCCAAGAAATCGGTACCACAAAAGTTTCCTTAGACTATTAATATATAGATTATGAATTAAATATTTGGTTAAGCTGTTTTTCTGGCATTTGTTACATAAACAGCTGTCAAATATACTATTCAATCAGTTACTGTTCTTCCATAAGATTAACATTGAAACTTTGAAGGCCTGTGGGGCAAAGCCCAGAGGGCCGATTTAAATTATAATGGGTTTCTGCTCATCTAGAAGACAATACCTTTCTAACGGTATTTGTGAATTTCTCCTACGATGGACATAAGCTGAGATAAAAGGAGGGACAGTTTTGTGCTTGCCTATAAGTATAAAGATAACATAAACCTACTCGAATCTGCGAGTCTGGCAGTTTTAGCGAGTTGGGACTCCTACCCTATTTAATGTATCACCTATCACCAACTGATAACAACATTCCAGTAACGATATTGGGAGTTATTCCTTGACTGTGTTAACTGTGAATATAAGGCAATTGCTTTGGAATGTACTATAAGACCTGTAGTCTTCTTAGTAGAGCTGCTCCTGGTTTTTTGTCGAAGCAGGCGTAACAAATGTGTTCTTATGTGTTTTTTATACATTGGGCTGTTTGTCAAATGTTTATATTTCTATTGTTGTCTTTTTACAGTTGACATAAAGCCACATGGCTTGTCACATTTGTTTTTAAAAAAATATTTAGAAGGAATGAATGACTGTAAAATTTTCTTAGGTAGTAAAATATATTTAATTTGTATATAAATGAAGTAAACAAACCTAAAAATAAAGCAATTTTGATACCATTGAGTTATTTTATTTCTTAAGACCTAATTATTTCAGTTATTGTGTATATAGATGTCCGTTTTGCTCTTTAAAAGCACATCGATGACAATGAAATATTAAGAAACTAAGATAGAATTCTTGTCTGTGTCTTATGAGTCAAACTGCTTTATTATAAATTATTAGTAGGAAACGATAATGCTAAATTAAAACGTCATAGAAGAGACGGACGGACAACATTCACTCTACAGACGGTCGGACAACATTCACTCGACAGACGGACAGACCACAATCACTCTACAGACGAACGGAAAACATTCACTCGACAGACGGACAGACCACAATCACTCTACAGACGGACGGAAAACATTCACTCGACAGACGGACGGACAAAATTCACTCGACAGACGGACGGACAACATTCACTCGACAGACGGACGGACAACATTCACTCGACAGACGGACGGAAAACATTCACTCTACAGACGGACGGACAACATTCACTTGACAGACGGACAGACCACAATCACTCTACAGACGGACGGAAAACATTCACTCGACAGACGGACCGGACGGACTGATTGACTTTTTGCACACTCAACCATCACACACTCATTCATAACCGCACTTATAACTCTAATATATACAAGGTAACCATCAAGACCAACAACCTAACTTTAGTTAGTTAACTTCCATAACTTCCATCAAGTGTAATATTAAACATGTTTTTCACTTCGTCGTAGGATAAAGTGAGTAACCATTCTTTCAATCTGTTACAAAAAGATTGTAATGTTATATTTTTTTGTTCTTGAGGAATAATTTTGTAAAATCTAGGCCCAAAGAATAAAAAGGACTTTTGCAAATTTTTAAAATTCGCGCTTGGTGTTCTTGATTTATCCTTCGATCTTGTTACATACTCTTGTTTGATATTTATTTATTTTCCTTCGTTCAGTTGTGTGTTATCTTAAAGGAAACTCTTAAAAGCTTTACTTGAAGGGAAATCTATAAAAATATGAGGTGCAATATTTTAAAGGAACGAAATAAAGGTAGCGATTCAGAAGGTACGATTTCGTTTACTAATTATTATAATAAAAGAGAGCGGATATAAAAACCAAAATAAAAAAAAAATAAATTGAAAGAAATAACGGATTTCAACGTAATTTTCTAAAAGAGTGTAAAATAATATTCAAAAAAAATTCAAGAAATTTAAAAATCAGAATTATCTGACTATGTAAAAAGAGTTTTATAGGGCGTTAAGAATTAGCAAAAGTCAGGTTTTTAAATTTGTGTACTACTTTTTACTACAGTTTTAAAAGAAAGCAATTTTGTTTTTAACCACTTGATAGAACTTAACGAATGAGTATTTTAAATTATTAACCTATAGGTTGGTATTTAAACTGCAATGCAAACTAAACAAATAACCCATTACAAATATTTCCAATGTTATTTATTGGGAAAAAAGTGCTAAGCTACAATCTTATAAAATATTAATTTGATTGATAACCTTTATTTTGCCTTTAGCAATGCGTTTTAAGCACTAAAACACAAACATTTCCGTGTTCAAATAGTTCTTCGCCGATCCGTTGTAGACCTCTACCTACCCCCTCAAAGACAGGTTTATTTTTTTAATGTGGGTTTAAAACAGAGAAGGATTTAAAAGAAGGGTGTTACTCAATACTAAGTTACATATTTTATTTTTAAATCATCTGTTCTTGATGTTGTGCTACATTTTTATTTGAATAACGCAGCTGTTTATTAAATGAAAATCAGAACGAAAAGCAGAACGCAAGTTCCCATAAGGATAACATGTAAACTTTGAATTCAAAATAACATAGCCCTACACACCCAAACACACAATTATTTGCATTCAACACATCCCCTAATAGTACTAAATAAGTGTGCCTAGTTTCATCATCCTACGATGCCGCACATCCAAGAAATCGGTACCACAAAAGTTTCCTTAGACTATTAATATATAGATTATGAATTAAATATTTGGTTAAGCTGTTTTTCTGGCATTTGTTACATAAACAGCTGTCAAATATACTATTCAATCAGTTACTGTTCTTCCATAAGATTAACATTGAAACTTTGAAGGCCTGTGGGGCAAAGCCCAGAGGGCCGATTTAAATTATAATGGGTTTCTGCTCATCTAGAAGACAATACCTTTCTAACGGTATTTGTGAATTTCTCCTACGATGGACATAAGCTGAGATAAAAGGAGGGACAGTTTTGTGCTTGCCTATAAGTATAAAGATAACATAAACCTACTCGAATCTGCGAGTCTGGCAGTTTTAGCGAGTTGGGACTCCTACCCTATTTAATGTATCACCTATCACCAACTGATAACAACATTCCAGTAACGATATTGGGAGTTATTCCTTGACTGTGTTAACTGTGAATATAAGGCAATTGCTTTGGAATGTACTATAAGACCTGTAGTCTTCTTAGTAGAGCTGCTCCTGGTTTTTTGTCGAAGCAGGCGTAACAAATGTGTTCTTATGTGTTTTTTATACATTGGGCTGTTTGTCAAATGTTTATATTTCTATTGTTGTCTTTTTACAGTTGACATAAAGCCACATGGCTTGTCACATTTGTTTTTAAAAAAATATTTAGAAGGAATGAATGACTGTAAAATTTTCTTAGGTAGTAAAATATATTTAATTTGTATATAAATGAAGTAAACAAACCTAAAAATAAAGCAATTTTGATACCATTGAGTTATTTTATTTCTTAAGACCTAATTATTTCAGTTATTGTGTATATAGATGTCCGTTTTGCTCTTTAAAAGCACATCGATGACAATGAAATATTAAGAAACTAAGATAGAATTCTTGTCTGTGTCTTATGAGTCAAACTGCTTTATTATAAATTATTAGTAGGAAACGATAATGCTAAATTAAAACGTCATAGAAGAGACGGACGGACAACATTCACTCTACAGACGGTCGGACAACATTCACTCGACAGACGGACAGACCACAATCACTCTACAGACGAACGGAAAACATTCACTCGACAGACGGACAGACCACAATCACTCTACAGACGGACGGAAAACATTCACTCGACAGACGGACGGACAAAATTCACTCGACAGACGGACGGACAACATTCACTCGACAGACGGACGGACAACATTCACTCGACAGACGGACGGAAAACATTCACTCTACAGACGGACGGACAACATTCACTTGACAGACGGACAGACCACAATCACTCTACAGACGGACGGAAAACATTCACTCGACAGACGGACCGGACGGACTGATTGACTTTTTGCACACTCAACCATCACACACTCATTCATAACCGCACTTATAACTCTAATATATACAAGGTAACCATCAAGACCAACAACCTAACTTTAGTTAGTTAACTTCCATAACTTCCATCAAGTGTAATATTAAACATGTTTTTCACTTCGTCGTAGGATAAAGTGAGTAACCATTCTTTCAATCTGTTACAAAAAGATTGTAATGTTATATTTTTTTGTTCTTGAGGAATAATTTTGTAAAATCTAGGCCCAAAGAATAAAAAGGACTTTTGCAAATTTTTAAAATTCGCGCTTGGTGTTCTTGATTTATCCTTCGACCTTGTTACATACTCTTGTTTGATATTTATTTATTTTCCTTCGTTCAGTTGTGTGTTATCTTAAAGGAAACTCTTAAAAGCTTTACTTGAAGGGAAATCTATAAAAATATGAGGTGCAATATTTTAAAGGAACGAAATAAAGGTAGCGATTCAGAAGGTACGATTTCGTTTACTAATTATTATAATAAAAGAGAGCGGATATAAAAACCAAAATAAAAAAAAAATAAATTGAAAGAAATAACGGATTTCAACGTAATTTTCTAAAAGAGTGTAAAATAATATTCAAAAAAAATTCAAGAAATTTAAAAATCAGAATTATCTGACTATGTAAAAAGAGTTTTATAGGGCGTTAAGAATTAGCAAAAGTCAGGTTTTTAAATTTGTGTACTACTTTTTACTACAGTTTTAAAAGAAAGCAATTTTGTTTTTAACCACTTGATAGAACTTAACGAATGAGTATTTTAAATTATTAACCTATAGGTTGGTATTTAAACTGCAATGCAAACTAAACAAATAACCCATTACAAATATTTCCAATGTTATTTATTGGGAAAAAAGTGCTAAGCTACAATCTTATAAAATATTAATTTGATTGATAACCTTTATTTTGCCTTTAGCAATGCGTTTTAAGCACTAAAACACAAACATTTCCGTGTTCAAATAGTTCTTCGCCGATCCGTTGTAGAGATCGGATATTCAAAGTGCTACATACAGTAGGATACGTTGTCTGTGTTATTTCAGTGGATAATAAATAACATTTTATAACCCACTTTATATATATATATATATATATATATATATATATATATATATATTAATACAGATTTATTGTATATTTTAATAAACTTGGTATATGGCTTGATTTGGTTATTTTAATGATATCCTCAATTTATGGGGAGTCCATTTTCTGTTGCAGCAAACCTTGGTCTGACAAAAGGTTTTCTTTTATTTATCCATGACTCCAACTGTATAAAATGCTCATTGCTAGTTCGGCTAATCATCCATATTAGTCTCTCTTACTAGAATACCAACAGTGCAAATACAAATGTCCTTTGCTTTTACTGATGTTGGCATACTAAATATTACAGATTGGTGCTATGTCCGAGGCTATCCCAACCACCAAAGAGAAGAAGTGCAAACTCAGAGATCTTCATATTGGACTACAAGATTGTTGTTAAAATCTGTAAAAATAAATTGTTATTGTTTTTATTAAATGACTGCGTTCAGGATTTAATGATTACAATTTTACCATTATTCTTTTTGCCTCCATCAGGTGGGGAAGAGCTCGGACAGAAAAGCGTTCTCCGCGGTTCTAGAAGCCGTATAATGACCTACAGGAAGTGTTGTCACTCCCAACAAACGGGTTTCTGTTGACGTGAGGGACCTCAATTCCTTCACGGAGACGTCCGAGTCGTGGGGGTCTTAGAGAAGGTTTTTGGTGGGCAACAGTGACATTCTAAAGATGTTTGTAAACGCACCAAACAAGCAGAAGTTGAAGATGGCAGTGTTGGGCCTTTCTGAGGGAAAGGCCGTCAAGCGTCTAAAGCTGGCCCATCTTAGGGTGGGGTTTGTCAGCAGCATGGTGCGATTGAGGATCGGCTCTACGCAGCGAGTGCACTGGGGTGAATCGGTCCAGCCTCTACTACAAATGAGGAGAGGTGGGCCATAAACACAATGCCTGCAGCAATGGTTCTCACTGCTTCTCTGCAGTGAGCTTTAGCCAGGAAAAAGGCTCACTACATCGCTGGGCCCAGGGCTTGCCGTGTTTTTAGGCTTGCCCTGTAAAAGGTGACTGCCAAAAGCAGTGCTATCAAAGAAAAACAAGTAGTTCCTTTCTCCCAGTGCTGCCAACCTCAGCACGCTGGTTCAGTAGCACGGGTCTCTCTCCCTGAAGTAATATAATAAACGATTCTGCAGGGAGAAAAGCCTATCATGGAGAGACGGGTTAGTGGGTAGGGCTTCGTCGAGTGCCACACTTCGTCCGTAAATGGATTCCGTATCCTATTTATTTATAAGGAGGGGAAGCAAATATACATGGATAGCAAGATTAACATTCGAGTGGAGCTTGTGTATACGTTTGCCACCATATTGCTTCATGATATTAAGAGAAAGAATGTTAACATTTTATCCCAACAACTGCTTACTTACGATATACTTTAATTGTTGAAAGAGGCATAAACAAAACCCGAAGCTCTTAAAGCCACTAACCCTCTTCTTTACTTGCTGGTCTCTAAAATACCATATTTTATAATTTAATCAAAGTTATAAGATCATAATCGCTCTGTAAAGTTGCCTAATCATTTGCAAAATCAAAATATGTATTTTTTTATTATAATGTTACATTGATTTATTAACTAATTACCTGGTGATTTAACTAAGTCATTACTGATTTTTTTATGCATCCGATATTAAAACAAATATTTGTTTAAGTAATCTCAAGTAATGTTATGTTTAAGTAATAACAAGTATAAATTCTCAGAACGAGTGTAGATATTTTGTTGAGAGACGTTTCTCGTTTTAGCAGGATTTATGTCAAGGCAGTTTTATTGATAATAGCTTACGTGCCCCCTAACATTATGGTTCAGGCAACTGTTTTAGTTTCAAAACGTGTAATATTACAGGAGTAAGTAATAAAAACACATCGAGGTAGTCCTTGTACTTATTCTAAACATATTTATTAATATCTTTTGCAATTATAAAATAAAGTTTCTTCAGTCCTATAATATTCTAAATTTATTATAATATTTCAAACCTTGTTCAATTCTCTGTTAAACCCCTATTTAAAACTATTCCAACTCTAAGTAGTAAATTCATTTTAATTCTATTTTAAGGATAAAGAAGATGAAAAATTTAAATATTTTTAACCCTATTCAGTTAAAAAAATTTATATTTAAAAAAATAGTAGGATTGAAATATGTAACTAAGTGACAGCATTATAAAGTTTGTGAAGTAAAATAAATATAATCATTAATCTTACTGGAATCTAGCTGCAAATGACTAATTTGTAGGGAAGATTTACTTACCGTTGGTAACCTAAATAGGAAGTATTACTTAAGAGTAAATTATACTTCATGTAGATTGAAAAGTCTTGGAAAACTTGTCGACGACCAACGAATCTCAGCTGCTAATGGAATGACATTTTGGAGAGTATTTTTTATCTTTTATATTCAAGTAAAGTTTTAATATTTTGTAAACATAAAATTAAGGTTATTTTGTCCAGATGAAAATTTTTTAACAGTATGCAAGCAACGAAAAAACATAAATGTTTTAAATAATTTTGGAGAGACTTTCCATGAAGATATTTATTGTAAATGTAATAAATCAATACAAAGGTCAGTCATGGGGATTTTCCGTTTCTTCCAAAGTGGCTTAGGGATCATTCATCATAGGATCTGTTCAAGCCCTCCACATCATTCCACCCACCTTGATCCTGGAGTGACTGATTCAAAATGCAAGTTCTCGTAATTGATTTGTTATTAAGAGTTTCGAGACTTGTATGGTGATTTAACGTTAATACGTATTTTTACAACGAGATATGGTTTATTTGTGTTTGTATTAAGGTCATTAATTTCCGTATGAATATATCAGTTGGTTGAATTAAAAATTTAATTTGTTTAAGTACACGAATATTATTTAGAATACCTGAAGGGATACTGAGGGATAGTTAATTAAATCTTGGTTCCATATACAAAACTAACCTTTAGTAGTAACTACTAATAACTTTGACATGTCCAAATTTTAAACTGCTCAGAATACGATTTAAATTCAGCTATTAACTAAACTATTATTACCAACAAAAGTAATAGTTTATACAAAATTTACATTAGAAATGTAATAAGCATACAAATATAAGTAAGAATTTAATTAACTAAGTGCAATTCATTTATAATATTTAGGAAAATAAATGTTTATATTTCTCATGAAGTCTTCATTAACTCACATAACACGCTTTACTGCTTTTACAGTTTTCATTTTTAGCTATTTATTTTTTCATTTTTGCTTCGATTGTTCCGCTTATATGTTGTGTAATTTTGATATGTTTTAGGCCTTTTCTCACCTGAAGGTGGGATCAGATTCCAGATCCCTTTACGTCATCAGACTTTATTTTAATAATGAGTAATGGAAAACATCCGTAATAGTTCCTTAAATAGCATACACTCGTCATGACTAGCGAGGAATTTTAAACAAAGGATTAATAAACGAGTTCGCACGCAGCACGCTGACGTGAGGGAAGTGAATTTCCACATAAAAACTTGTAAAACTCAAAATCAGTGTAAAAACATCCATTTGTCCAATTTTTATTGAAATCTGAAAACATTGTTTTTTGGCTGTTTTGATACTCCTGGTTTCATTTACTTGCAAAGCTGGGAATACAATTTTACGCATTATAAGGTTAGGAGAAGGTCCAGACAGGCTTGAAAGTAGGCGTGAGGTTGCTGGGGATAATAAAAGTACTCTAACAAAGGAATAACAGGCTTTTCTAGTGTAAAACCCCCATAAGACAACGTACTGTGTTTACCCGATACACATTTTCTTTAATAACTCGGTAAATATTTATGCTAGAATGACGGGAGAGGGCTTAAAACTTTCGCCTTTCTAATTCCCATCTTTTAACATGCATTAATTTTAGATCTGGGGCTTTACTGAACCTTTTTGGGCCCAAAAACTCAAAATTTGAAAGATTAATCCCCAAAAAATGGGTTTAGAGTTTTCCGATTGTTTTGCCCAACGAACTTGTCCAACAGGTTATAGAAAGAAACGTCCCTACCAAATTTGAAGTAAATCGGACAAAAAATGCGACCGCTAGAGTGCATACACACATATATATATATATATATATATATATATATATGTCTATATATATATACATATATATATATATATATAATATACATATATATATATATATAAAATTTTGAACGACCCCCCAAAACGTGTTCAGGGGGTCACTTTAGGAACTTCTATGGTGGTCCCGGGCTTAAGTTTCACCGTGCGGGTCATGCTAATAGTTCACTTTCCAAAGGAAATTCACTAATAATACAGTATATCACTTTCTTATTTAAACTCAAACTTTTCAAGCTGGTCCTATATTAAAAGTGGGTTGTTCTGGGTTTTCTCACCCTGTTTACATAATCTGACGAGATGGGATCAGTGTCCCAGGGACAAAAGTGCTGAGCTGTCTCTTCTCAACAGGGGCAGCATATTTTAATTTTGCTGGTTTGTGCAATATTTTAAGTTTACACTTAAAGATTTTGGTTTATTTTGGAGATAACTAATGTGAAATTAATTTAATAAATCAAAATGTATTATAAAAATATGTGTTATTACAGTGAATAGAAAAAGTAAATACTCAACTATTAAAAAGTATATTTACAACACAACAAAATGTATCTAACCTTATCGTATAATGATGGCTAATGTAGATAAAAGATTGTACCAAATCTATGGATCTCAAACCCGTTAATATCAGATACAAATAACTTTCATGCATAAGTTCAGTCATGGATTTCATATGTAATTATGTTTAGGGGATCAAGCAGCAATGCAAAAATGATATTTACACTACAAAAAACAGTCATACGAACACATTTTAAAATTCCTAAAACAGATTCATGTCGGCCTTCATTACATGAACTCAAAATCGTAACTTTAGCATCATAACATATTTTACAAATTTCATGTTGTATACACAATAATATATCCAAATTTCAAATGAGAATGAATACTCGCAGCTATGATACAAGAGCAAAGACAATAATTGTCACTCTAACATGTAAAACATAATTTTTACCAACAAGGCCTAGAATATATGGCAATCAAAATTTGTAATAAATTATCAGAAAAGTTCAAGAAAATTAACGTCCAAATACAAATTTAAGAAAATTTTAAAAGAAGAACTTCTTTAAAAGTATTTTTTTACAAAACTGAGGACTTTTTCGCCACTTCGGATTAATCTCAATTAGTTTACATACATGTTACTTTAATATTTATGTAATATTTAAAAAAAGGAAATCCCAACCATATTCATGGCAGTTGGGATGCTATGCATATAAACAAATAAACTAGTTTTAACTTACGGCTGTTTGGTTCAGTTGGTTCACGCTCAGACAAACTACAACATAAATCCCTTAATTTCACGGAATGTTAACCTTTCTCGTCCAAACCACGTTCAGCTTTGTTCCACAAAACTAGAAAACGTGATTTCTTTAATTTATTAGAAAAAATTTTAACTTCTGCGTTATTTAAAAGGTAGGAGTTTACATCCTTTTTGTCATCTATTAAAAAAAAAACTCAACTGCACGTCCACATAGGCTATTGTTTGTTGACCTGTGTGGTAAAATAAAAACAGCGAGGTACCGTAACGGCATTAGTCATATGGGCAAGCCAGAGATGACCGCTCTTGATCTTACAGGAGTCGGCCGGGACCGGGATCGAACCAGCGACGTCTGACTTGCTAGTCAGGCAATTTACCTCTGAGCTACCGCGTCCAGTGATACGCATGATAACAAATTTACGGTGTCAACAAATGTTGCACATACAAGGGAGGGAATGCTGATCCCCTACACCACGTCGTGCACCACGGTACAATCGTAGATACTCGAAATGAAAAGAGGGGTAAGGAGGATATGTCATGTTGACAATTATTGTCTAGGCTACCACCGAACAATTTATAAAAGGCAGTATTCATCATAAATATTTATGACTCATTCCCAGAAGTTCCTATTGTTTTGCTTCCTTGTCGTAGGACGTAATCACTGCGCAGTTGACTTCCCCCAACTTAACTTAAACTAAGGCGACGATACTGTTGACAGCCTACAAACTTTCCTTTGAGAAAATATTTTAAACTTCCTCTTGATCCAGCGGGCGTGTTAAATTTCAGTATCATTATTATGATACAAAATATATAAAGCACTTGCTTCCTTCGACAATACTTTAAATTAACAAATTTCAAAGGGACTAAGTTCTAAAATTTTAAATTTTACTGTCAAACAAAGTAAAATATAACTAGGCAGATTTTTTATAATGCCAACATCCAAAAATAAAACACTACGCCCTCATTTATTATATTGTTAATAATTGCTTGAACGTTGTATATATTTCCTATAATCAGAAATATCTCTTGAGATCGAGTTTGGAGCTGTTCACAGTACCTTAGAGGTAAATTTAATTAGTATAATACGACACATGTTTACCTTTAGATCATAGTCTAATGGAAGTCCTATAGAAGAAGTGATCGTATATTAACAGTTTAGGCCCTTCGGTAGTATCGTACATTACTGCAACCATGACTTTATAGGACCGACATTAGTATTTACAGATTCAAGATGTTTGTTAAAATGTTTAAATCTAATCTTTAAAAAGTACTTTCAACTTAGTGGTACGTTAAAAACCAAAAAATGTTGTACTATTTTTTACAACGCTCAACTACGGTTCGTTGCTCAATTTTTTAAGTTTGCAAGATGTAAAGTTAATGTATCCCATTTGGTACAATGTGAAAGTACCGATAGGTAATTTACATCCGAGAGATCAAGCTACAATACTAAATGCTCATTTATATTCAAATAATTTATATTGAACGAATAATAATTAACACATATAATTTGTAAAATATTATACCGGGGGTGGTAAACCACATTATTTTTAAAGATGTATAGATGAAAAATGTTTGTGGCAAATTAAATCCCTAATGAATGGAACGCGGATCACTTCTAAGCTTAATCATTTAAAGTGATCGACTCTGATTTGCTTTTTCATGGGATCACTTATTTGCATAAGTCATTTATCATTCTATAAATTATCGGTATTTCTCAAAAAGATTTATAAATACCAATTCTGTATTTGTTTTAACAAAAGTACAATATATAATTTAACATAATTTATTTACATAATTAAACCCTACACTAAATCACGTTGAAGATGCTACAACTGCTGCCTTATTGCAAAGCTTTCTCATTATGAGCTGAAAGCTATACACGCTTGTTCTTTAAATCTTCAAGCAATTGTTGATTATTCATTCCTAAAATATAAATTTCATATAAGTCGGATACATTGTAAACCCAAAACAAAACTTATTTTATCCTTTTTTCAACAAATTCTCTTATTCTCCCATCTTTTTTCGTCTTGTGTGACAATTTATCATGCACTCTCTAGTATTAAGAGTGCTTAACGGCATCTTCTCAGTGGTTTCCTCAAAAATTTGTTTGTGGCTATACCATCCCAAATATTTCATAGTACTCCGTGGAAAAAGTGCCACATCCTGTAAAATATTAACCCTCCTTTAAATAAAAATACGTGAGGCTTTTTAGATTGTACTATTTAGTCACCTTCCAGCATCTCTGACATAACTCTCCTTTTCAGAATAAAGTCCGGCATTACTTAATTAACTTAAAAAAGCTTCTCAGAGGACATAGTTGTAACTAAAGGATGTTAATTTTCAATTGTAAATGAGTATATTTTTATATTATAAACTTACCATTTATTAGTAGAAGTAGCCTATAGGTGTCAAATTTCTGATTTTTGCGAGACCGGTTTCAGATTAATTACAATCCATCTTCAGTCGCAATTTTCCTAACCTAGTACATTATACTACTGCAGCACACTTTCGTGTTAGTCGGGATGTATAAATGTTTAACACATAAACAAACAAAGCACACAAAGCATTGCTACGTTAAAACCGAACCGGTTAATCTGAAACCGGTCTCGCGAAAATCAGAAATTTGACACCTATAGGCTACTTCTACCAATAAATGGTAAGTTTATAATATAATTAAAAGGTTTCATGGCTTCAGCAAATATATTATTATGTAATATTTCATTACTTCCTCATACAATACCGTATTATAATTGTTTAATACTACTATCAGTATAACAATCCGGCCAGATTTAACATTAAAGGGTATCCAACAAGTACTCAATATGATTTCAGAACTAAATAATCTTTAATAATTTATGATTTTTATCAAACCACTCTAAAGGAAACATTGTTTTGTGGTTTCTAGTGTAACTTATTCAGATGTTTACTTACGTTAATAATGCCAAAAATAATTGTAAAATTACTGCTGGAAATAGGTATACATATTATGTTATTTCCAAATAGTTAACCTGTTAATTCTAAAATAAAAATGAAAATACGTTTCAGATGATTTGGTTATCTTAATTTATAAGCATTTAAAAGTATAAAGCCAAAGATTTGTATTTATTGTGCAAATAAAAAAATATATAAACACGCCTATTTACGTTAAGGATCAAAGCGTCCTTTGAAGTAAAATTTAGGAAACTCTCAATAATCCAATTAATCGAATATTACCACTAAATTTGTACAACCTAACATAGCCTAACATTATGTCGATATATATATATATATATATCATGTGTCCTCTGTGCACACAATACAAAATAATTTGTTTTACTTCACTCAAGTTTATAATACTAGGAGGATGCTAATTAGTGTTTATTTATAATGGCATTATGTGAAATAGAGGTTTTAAGTTTACCGTTATTTTTAATAAACATATTTGGACTGCTTTTGTCATAGTATTTCGGATCAGTATTGTAACTTTATTCTTGATGGGACATATGTTAAAGGATAAAACTGCCGCTAAAACAAGTAAATAAACAAATTTCTATTTCTTAAGCTGGAAATATTCAAAGCACTCAATTATTCCTTACGATTATGACTATTATTGCTCAATTATTTAGTATTGTGCTTGTTAATTGATGCCAGCCAATATATTAGGTAGACTAGGGTTTCTGAGTTTCTGTATATGTTACCCTATCAGGTAAAAACTACTAGCCGGGATAATTTTCAATTGTATTTGAGCTATTGTATTTGAGATGTACACAAGTTTGCATATAATTTCCTGATGTATATAAAATAGAATAAGTGCAAAACTGATATGTAAATTGGTTCGTAACTAAAAGAACAATACAATAATATAATGAGTGTGAAATGTTTCAAAATAATTGGCTATTTAATTCGCTTGAAATCCATTCAAAAACGGACAGTAATTTAAGCTTGAACAAAGTACTAAACAGACAGCTGAAGCACAAGCTTGTAAATACAATCTAAATTACTTTCATTACAAAACGTACAACATTGATACAATTACTATGTAAAAATTAAAGCTGTTTATATAAAATAATAATCAATACCTTATACGTACGAAATTTAATACTTGATAGTGTATTTAAAACTGCACAGAAACTCTGGTCATAATTAATAAAATCAATATCCATCCTTTGCAACACAGTTGTTAGACTAACACAATCAATTGATATACAAACCGAAATAACATTTTGTAGCTAAACAAGAAGCTAATCAAAATATATCAAACTGTAACTACTTGGCAGTGTTTATTTTTCAGATACAGGCCAGAGTGAGGAGTTGATTGATCACTGTCTCAACACATCAGGCGCCAGAGGTGCAATCCATAATGGCTGACAGCATTGTTCGATGGAAGCACTAAACTTTAACCCGTTGACTCCAAACCCCTTTATGTTGCAGATGCAGGCCAGAGTGAGGAGTTGATTGATCACTGTCTCAACACATCAGGCGCCAGAGGAGCAATCCATAATGGCTGACAGCATTGTTCGATGGAAGCACTAAACTTTAACCCGTCGACTCCATACCCCTTTATGTTGCAGATGCAGGCCAGAGTGAGGAGTTGATTGATCACTGTCTCAACACATCAGGCGCCAGAGGAGCAATCCATAATGGCTGACAGCATTGTTCGATGGAAGCACTAAACTTTAACCCGTCGACTCCAAACCCCTTTATGTTGCAGATGCAGGCCAGAGTGAGGAGTTGATTGATCACTGTCTCAACACATCAGGCGCCAGAGGAGCAATCCATAATGGCTGACAGCATTGTTCGATGGAAGCACTAAACTTTAACCCGTCGACTCCAAACCCCTTTATGTTGCAGATGCAGGCCAGAGTGAGGAGTTGATTGATCGCTGTCTCAACACATCAGGCGCCAGAGGAGCAATCCATAATGGCTGACAGCATTGTTCGATGGAAGCACTAAACTTTAACCCGTCGACTCCAAACCCCTTTATGTTGCAGATGCAGGCCAGAGTGAGGAGTTGATTGATCACTGTCTCAACACATCAGGCGCCAGAGGAGCAATCCATAATGGCTGACAGCATTGTTCGATGGAAGCACTAAACTTTAACCCGTTGACTCCATACCCCTTTATGTTGCAGATGCAGGCCAGAGTGAGGAGTTGATTGATCACTGTCTCAACACATCAGGCGCCAGAGGTGCAATCCATAATGGCTGACAGCATTGTTCGATGGAAGCACTAAACTTTAACCCGTTGACTCCAAACCCCTTTATGTTGCAGATGCAGGCCAGAGTGAGGAGTTGATTGATCACTGTCTCAACACATCAGGCGCCAGAGGAGCAATCCATAATGGCTGACAGCATTGTTCGATGGAAGCACTAAACTTTAACCCGTCGACTCCATACCCCTTTATGTTGCAGATGCAGGCCAGAGTGAGGAGTTGATTGATCACTGTCTCAACACATCAGGCGTCAGAGGAGCAATCCATAATGGCTGACAGCATTGTTCGATGGAAGCACTAAACTTTAACCCGTCGACTCCAAACCCCTTTATGTTGCAGATGCAGGCCAGAGTGAGGAGTTGATTGATCACTGTCTCAACACATCAGGCGCCAGAGGAGCAATCCATAATGGCTGACAGCATTGTTCGATGGAAGCACTAAACTTTAACCCGTCGACTCCATACCCCTTTATGTTGCAGATGCAGGCCAGAGTGAGGAGTTGATTGATCACTGTCTCAACACATCAGGCGCCAGAGGAGCAATCCATAATGGCTGACAGCATTGTTCGATGGAAGCACTAAACTTTAACCCGTCGACTCCAAACCCCTTTATGTTGCAGATGCAGGCCAGAGTGGGGAGTTGATTGATCACTGTCTCAACACATCAGGCGCCAGAGGAGCAATCCATAATGGCTGACAGCATTGTTCGATGGAAGCACTAAACTTTAACCCGTCGACTCCAAACCCCTTTATGTTGCAGATGCAGGCCAGAGTGAGGAGTTGATTGATCGCTGTCTCAACACATCAGGCGCCAGAGGAGCAATCCATAATGGCTGACAGCATTGTTCGATGGAAGCACTAAACTTTAACCCGTCGACTCCAAACCCCTTTATCAAGTTAGCGAGTAAACTCTGAACTAATCAATCCACAAGTTTGCTAAAGAAACTTGTGCCCATTCAAGCTATTATGGTGAGTAGAATCAAAGTTTAGGCGATGTTAGTGTTGGAACAAGGTAGAGCATTAAACATGTAACTTAGTTGTCCGAGAGTTTTGATGGATGTTTATTACGTTAGGTCATTGAAACATTGATAATATCTAGCAGTACCTACGAAGCTTGTTATTCTATTTTTGCGTTAATTTATATAGTTTACTTAAACGTAATATCTAATATAACTTATTTAAACTTGTAATACACCCTTAATGATCTATGTTTAATATTAGTATTCTAAAATCTATAGTATTCAATAAAAATAAAAAATAATTTCTCAGCACCTCTAAGACCTTACTACCCCTCACGGTTTGTATAGGGGTTTCCCACTAAACATGATACAATAACTACATCTTTTTAAAATATAACTTGTATGTACACTAAAACTGAATCAACGTACAAGGCAGTAAACATACGTAAATTGTGTAATCAATTTCAACCAGTTACTCCGGTAATCAGATAATATTACCGTGCTGTTTGTATCCTGTTTAAATTAAAAATATTAAACCTACATTTGGTTTCAACATGGTTGTATAATCAAGTAAAACAATGTTGTGCACAAGTATTTTAGAACACAAGTTTTGACAAATCATGTTCATATTTTGACACACATTTCATAAACATGATTTTTAGTTTTCCTCAATATGTGTTTACAAATTGTAGCCCCCTGTATACCCACAACAAATAAATAGCTTTATAAATAACTCTAACACCCAATTTGTTTACAATTTTATAGAACAATCACATCCTGCAGACATGCGTAACCGGAGAAAAGTGAAATCTATTTATATTGTATCGTAACAGCAAATCTGCTTAGTTGCCTCAATTGTATAGTAAAAGTAATATGTAAAAATTAACCTGGTTTCCTAATATAAAAAATAACCATAAATAAAGAAAATAATGTGGATACAGCTTGAAAACCCTAAATAGCGTTAACTTTTGGGTTATAAAGAAAATAACTACCCTTTTTTGTATGAATAACTATTTTCATTATATTAATAAGTTTGTTTTAAAGCAATGGTCATAGTAACTACAGTGTTATTTAAGTGGGAAAATTTTAGTCAGTTTAACTTTGTTAAGGTGGAGTTAGACACATTTATTTTCAATGGCAGGTTGTTCCTCGAATTAAATTTGTGTTAAAGTCAGTCAGTCTGAAAGGCTGATCGAGGAAACCTTTCGAAGTGTCGGTTTGGATAAGTTTGCTTTTCAACAAATATGAAGACATTGTTAACAAACTATTTGTATGAATACTAATTATGGTTTAAAAAGGCTTACTTATAGAAAGGCATATTTAGCCAATTTAAATTTTTCTACGCAGTAATTTCATATCTAGGGTACCCATCCTGATATATTTTTTTAAATAAGGTTTTTTATGTAGTGAATACAAATATACAGTTTCTACTATTTATTGTAAGTTTAAAAAGGCCCTTAGTCATAAATATGTCAAAAGTAAACTTATAATATGTCGAACGCTTCCCTCTGAAGACACGAATCCAACGTAACCTCGGGGTTATACTTATACTATATCGAACGCTTCCCTCTGAAGACACGAATCCAACGTAACCTCGGGGTTATACTTATACTATATCGAACGCTTCCCTCTGAAGACACGAATCCAACGTAACCTCGGGGTTATACTTATACTGTATCGAACGCTTCCCTCTGAAGACACGAATCCAACGTAACCTCGGGGTTATACTTATGCTATATCGAACGCTTCCCTCTGAAGACACGAATCCAACGTAACCTCGGGGTTATACTTATGCTATATCGAACGCTTCCCTCTGAAGACACGAATCCAACGAACCTCGGGGTTATACTTATACTATATCGAACGCTTCCCTCTGAAGACACGAATCCAACGTAACCTCGGGGTTATACTTATGCTATATCGAACGCTTCCCTCTGAAGACACGAATCCAACGAACCTCGGGGTTATACTTATACTATAACGAACGCTTCCCTCTGAAGACACGAATCCAACGTAACCTCGGGGTTATGTGCCATGTTATTATAGAATTAGGAGAATATTTAGCAGTAAAATATGTCGATATATATTATTAATGAATTAAAAACACTGACAGCCAATAATTGAGGGATAAAAGGACACCTTAACTTTCAACCACTTGCTTTCAATCCTATTGTAAAGTTTGTGAGGATGTTTTGAAGTAATTAATGATGTAAAAGTATACCAAGCGAAGCAAGTTGTAAGCTCTAAAGTATTATGTAATAAAGTAGAATCATTAAATATTTAATATGGAAATAATTACACTATGTATTAAAAACACCTCGTTGCACAACTGTGTGTTTAGGTTATCTATTTAATTTGTAACGGTAGAGAATGATTTGCAGTTTATTATTTGATATTAAACAATGTAAAGACTCGTTATTTAATGGCTGTGACGCAATTGCAATGACGCAGTTAATATTTGTTGATTTGTATTGATTTGTACTGATGCTGTGACTACTGGGGTTGTACAACACAAGGGTAATCAAAGCACTCCGAAAAACGAATTTAACTTTAGTTTTATTACAAGTAACAATTATTTGAATTTAACCAATACAAATATCAATCAACTCAATTAGTAAGAAAGATATTCCGATACAAATATTAAAAACGTTTTATAAACAGTAAAGTTTGCAACCTGTAAAGTTTTATACAATACAGTGAAAAATAATTTGTTATCAAGATTAAAAACAATATATGTAAGCTATAAACACGTTTAAAACAAGAATAGGTTATAACACTAATAAAGATAATTTGTTTATGAAAACGTTATACGGAAGTACCAGCTAAAATAGTGGGCATATTAAAATATGCAAAGAATATGTACCCAATTCTAACAAATTTTGGTAGACGCTGATGATATTTTTCTCACACATTGTGACAAATTTCATCTAAACGTCTTAAAATAACCAACGTGTTATTTCAGTCAGTATTAATGTCATAGTTTCAAAGAATTTACATGAAGTGTAAATAGTCCCATTACGACTAGGAAACGAAAACGACTGCGTAGAGGGAAAGAGTTACACAGTAATTGAACCATGGCTTGGAGTCCCCTGGAACACCTTAGTCCCATCATCACAAAACAACTGCGTAGCGGGAAAGAGTTACGCTGTAATTGAACCATAGCTTGGAGTCCACTGGCAACACCTTAGTCCCATCATCACAAAACAACTGCGTAGTGGGAAAGAGTTACTCTGTAATTGAACCATGGCTTGGAGTCCCCTGGCAACACCTTAGTCCCATCATCACAAAACAACTACGTAGTGGGAAAGAGTTACGCTGTAACTGAACCATGGCTTGGAGACCCCTGGCAACACCTTAGTCCCATCATTACAAAACAACTGCGTAGTGGGAAAGAGTTACACTGTAATTGAACCATGGCTTGGAGTCCCCTGGCAACACCTTAGTTCCATCATCACAAAACAACTACGTAGTGGGAAAGAGTTACGCTGTAATTGAACCATGGCTTGGAGACACCTGGCAACACCTTAGTCCCATCATCACAAAACAACTGCGTAGCGGGAAAGAGTTACACTGTAATTGAACCATGGCTTGGAGACCCCTGGCAACACCTTAGTCCCCTCATCACAAAACAACTGCGTAGCGAGAAAGAGTTACACTGTAATTGAACCATGGCTTGGAGTCCACTGGCAACACCTTAGTCCCATCATCACAAAACAACTGCGTAGTGGGAAAGAGTTCCACTGTAATTGAACCATGGCTTGGAGTCCCCTGGAAACACCTTAGTCCCATCATCACAAAACAACTGCGTAGTGGGAAAGAGTTACGCTATAATTGAACCAAGGCTTGTAGTCCCCTGGCAACACCTTAGTCCCATCATCACAAAACGACTGCATAGCGAGAAAGAGTTAGGCTGTAACTGAACCATAGCTTGAAGTCCCCTGGCAACACCTTAGTCCCATCATCACAAAACAACTGCGTAGTGGGAATAAGTTACGCTGTAATTGAACCATGGCTTGGAGTCCCCTGGCAACACCTTAGTCCCATCATCACAAAACAACTACGTAGTGGGAAAGAGTTACGCTGTAATTGAACCATGGCTTGGAGACCCCTGGCAACACCTTAGTCCCATCATCACAAAACAACTGCGTAGCAGGAAAGAGTTACACTGTAATTGAACCATGGCTTGGAGACCCCTGGGAACACCTTAGTCCCATCATCACAAAACAACTGCGTAGCGGGAAAGAGTTACACTGTAATTGAACCATGGCTTGGAGACCCCTGGCAACACCTTAGTCCCATCATCACAAAACAACTGCGTAGCGGGAAAGAGTTACGCTGTAATTGAACCATGGCTTGAAGTCCCCTGGCAACACCTTAGACCCATCATCACAAAACAACTGCGTAGTGGGAAAGAGTTACGCTGTACTTGAACCATGGCTTAAAGTCCCCTGGCAACACCTTAGTCCCATCATCACAAAACAACTGCGTAGTGCGAAAGAGTTACGCTATAATTGAACCATGGCTTGGAGTCCCCTGGCAACACCTTAGTCCCATCATCACAAAACGACTGCATAGCGAGAATGAGTTAGGCTGTAACTGAACCATGGCTTGAAGTCCCCTGGCAACACCTTAGTCCCATCATCACAAAACAACTGCGTAGTGGGAATGAGTTACGCTGTAATTGAACTATGGCTTGGAGTACCCTGGCAAACCTTAGTCCCATCATCACAAAACAACTGCGTAGTGGAAAAGAGTTACGCTCTAATTGAACGATTGCTTGGAGTCCCCTGGCAACACCTTAGTCCCATCATCACAAAACAACTGCGTAGTGGGAAAGAGGTACGCTGTAATTGAACCATGGCTTGGAGTCCCCTGGCAACACCTTAGTCCCATCATCACAAAACGACTGCGTAGCGGGAAAGAGTTCGGCTGTAATTTGAACCATGGCTTGCAGTCCCCTGGCAACACCTTAGTCCCATCATCACAAAACAAGTGCGTAGTGGGAAAGAGTTACGCTGTACTTGAACCATGGCTTAAAGTCTCCTGGCAACACCTTAGTCCAATCATCACAAAACAACTGCGTAGCGGGAAATAGTTACGCTGTAATTGAACCATAGCTTGGAGTCCACTGGCAACACCTTAGTCCCATCTTCACAAAACGACTGTGTAGCGGGAAAGAGTTACGCTGTAATTGAACCATGGCTTGGAGTCCCCTGGCAACACCTTAGTCCCATCATCACAAAACGACTGCGTAGAGGGAAAGAGTTACGCCGTAATTGAACCATGGCTTGGAGTCCCCTGGCAACACCTTAGTCCCATCATCACAAAACGACTGCGTAGCGGGAAAGAGTTACGCTGTAATTGAACCATGGCTTGGAGTCCCCTGGCAACACCTTAGTTCCATGATCACAAAACGACTGCGTAGAGGGAAAGAGTTACTCTGTAATTGAACCATGGCTTGGAGTCCCCTGGCAACACCTTAGTCCCATCATCACAAAACGACTGCGTAGCGGGAAAGAGTTACGCTGTAATTGAACCATAACTTGGAGTCCCCTGGCAACACCTTAGTTCCATGATCACAAAACAATTGCGTAGCGGGAAAGAGTTACACTGTAATTGAACCATGGTTTGGAGTCCCCTGGCACCACCTTAGTTCCATCATCACAAAATGACTGCATACCGGGAAAGAGTTTCGCTGTAATTGAACCATGGCTTGGAGTCCCCTGGCAACACCTTAGTCCCATCATCACAAAACGACTGCGTAGCGGGAAAGAGTTACGCTGTAATTGAATCATGGCTTGGAGTCCCCTGGCACCATCTTAGTCCCATCATCACAAAACGACTGCGCAGCGGGAAAGAGTTACGCTGTAATTGAACCATAGCTTGGAGTCCACTGGCAACACCTTAGTCCCATCATCACAAAACAACTGCGTAGTGGGAAAGAGTTACTCTGTAATTGAACCATGGCTTGGAGTCCCCTGGCAACACCTTAGTCCCATCATCACAAAACAACTACGTAGTGGGAAAGAGTTACGCTGTAACTGAACCATGGCTTGGAGACCCCTGGCAACACCTTAGTCCCATCATTACAAAACAACTGCGTAGTGGGAAAGAGTTACACTGTAATTGAACCATGGCTTGGAGTCCCCTGGCAACACCTTAGTCCCATCATCACAAAACAACTACGTAGTGGGAAAGAGTTACGCTGTAATTGAACCATGGCTTGGAGACACCTGGCAACACCTTAGTCCCATCATCACAAAACAACTGCGTAGCGGGAAAGAGTTACACTGTAATTGAACCATGGCTTGGAGACCCCTGGCAACACCTTAGTCCCCTCATCACAAAACAACTGCGTAGCGAGAAAGAGTTACACTGTAATTGAACCATGGCTTGGAGTCCACTGGCAACACCTTAGTCCCATCATCACAAAACAACTGCGTAGTGGGAAAGAGTTCCACTGTAATTGAACCATGGCTTGGAGTCCCCTGGAAACACCTTAGTCCCATCATCACAAAACAACTGCGTAGTGGGAAAGAGTTACGCTATAATTGAACCAAGGCTTGTAGTCCCCTGGCAACACCTTAGTCCCATCATCACAAAACGACTGCATAGCGAGAAAGAGTTAGGCTGTAACTAAACCATAGCTTGAAGTCCCCTGGCAACACCTTAGTCCCATCATCACAAAACAACTGCGTAGTGGGAATAAGTTACGCTGTAATTGAACCATGGCTTGGAGTCCCCTGGCAACACCTTAGTCCCATCATCACAAAACAACTACGTAGTGGGAAAGAGTTACGCTGTAATTGAACCATGGCTTGGAGACCCCTGGCAACACCTTAGTCCCATCATCACAAAACAACTGCGTAGCAGGAAAGAGTTACACTGTAATTGAACCATGGCTTGGAGACCCCTGGGAACACCTTAGTCCCATCATCACAAAACAACTGCGTAGCGGGAAAGAGTTACACTGTAATTGAACCATGGCTTGGAGACCCCTGGCAACACCTTAGTCCCATCATCACAAAACAACTGCGTAGCGGGAAAGAGTTACGCTGTAATTGAATCATGGGTTGAAGTCCCCTGGCAACACCTTAGACCCATCATCACAAAACAACTGCGTAGTGGGAAAGAGTTACGCTGTACTTGAACCATGGCTTAAAGTCCCCTGGCAACACCTTAGTCCCATCATCACAAAACAACTGCGTAGTGCGAAAGAGTTACGCTATAATTGAACCATGGCTTGGAGTCCCCTGGCAACACCTTAGTCCCATCATCACAAAACGACTGCATAGCGAGAATGAGTTAGGCTGTAACTGAACCATGGCTTGAAGTCCCCTGGCAACACCTTGGTCCCATCATCACAAAACAACTGCGTAGTGGGAATGAGTTACGCTGTAATTGAACCATGGCTTGGAGTACCCTGGCAAACCTTAGTCCCATCATCACAAAACAACTGCGTAGTGGAAAAGAGTTACGCTCTAATTGAACGATGGCTTGGAGTCCCTTGGCAACACCTTAGTCCCATCATCACAAAACAACTGCGTAGTGGGAAAGAGGTACGCTGTAATTGAACCATGGCTTGGAGTCCCCTGGCAACACCTTAGTCCCATCATCACAAAACGACTGCGTAGCGGGAAAGAGTTCGGCTGTAATTTGAACCATGGCTTGCAGTCCCCTGGCAACACCTTAGTCCCATCATCACAAAACAAGTGCGTAGTGGGAAAGAGTTACGCTGTACTTGAACCATGGCTTAAAGTCTCCTGGCAACACCTTAGTCCCATCATCACAAAACAACTGCGTAGCGGGAAATAGTTACGCTGTAATTGAACCATAGCTTGGAGTCCCCTGGCAACACCTTAGTCCCATCTTCACAAAACGACTGTGTAGCGGGAAAGATTTACGCTGTAATTGAACCATGGCTTGGAGTCCCCTGGCAACACCTTAGTCCCATCATCACAAAACGACTGCGTAGAGGGAAAGAGTTACGCCGTAATTGAACCATGGCTTGGAGTCCCCTGGCAACACCTTAGTCCCATCATCACAAAACGACTGCGTAGTGGGAAAGAGTTACGCTGTAATTGAACCATGGCTTGGAGTCCCCTGGCAACACCTTAGTCCCATGATCACAAACCAACTACGTAGTGGGAAAGAGTTACGCTGTAATTGAACCATGGCTTGGAGTCCCCTGGCAACACCTTAGTCCCATCATCACAAAACGACCGCGTAGCGGGAAAGAGTTACGCTGTAATTGAATCATGGCTTGGAGTCCCCTGGCACCACCTTAGAACCACCAACACAAGTATTGGTCGCAAAAAAATAGCATATAATTTGTTGATTAGATCGTTTTGTTAACAATAAAGAAGTATATTTTGATTGTAGGGATTTTGGTGGGAACTTATTTAGCACTACAATTTAACTCCACCCCACAAGTTCCCATCCCATTATTTTCTCTTAATAAGTGCACCTACAGCCTTAGCTGCAAACTACCGGACATTGTCTTTGTGGCGTTACTTATTAGTTAGGCATTAGTGATAATGGTTGAAAAGCCAAGAGATTCCGGACTAAAGCGACATGTTCTATAATAGTGTACAGTCAAATTGCCAGTTGAGGTCGTGGTTTGCCAGGCTATCAACCAAGGTCAGCTAGTAGCATTTCCAAAATCTCCACACCAGCTGATTGGAATAACATTAAAGTCATATTTTTGTATGGCAAAATGGCAACAATGTACGACCATGCTATTGGCTACAACCCAACTGTCAACTTAATTGTCCGCTATTATTACTACGACACCAAAATTTAAGGCAATTTTGATAACTTTATTGCACTGGCTTTTTTGACTTATAGATATAAATATCCAAAATATATCCAACCTGGTGTAATAATATGATAATCATTATATGTGTTGGAACTAGTTAAAGAATGATTGATCATAAGAAACACATCATGATAGAAAACATGCGTTATGACAAATTATATCACAATAATTATGCATAATACTGAATAAAATTGAACACTGAATGCAATATGAAATCAAAAGAAAGACTATACCTTGGCACCGATAGCGAGGTAACTAAAATGTGTGTCGTACGGTCATAGTTTTTGAGAAGGGTATCCGCACTAATCCTGATAAAAAGCGTTATCGTACAACTTATTTTTCTTTCGTGGTCACCTAATTCTGAACATAAGAGAAGACATTTAACTAGAGAAATGTTTTGTTTTCAGAGGCTGGGAGGAACCTCTCGCACGCTAATATTGTGGTGGACAATGTCAGAAGAATGTTTCGTAATAGGGACATTGCATGCCCAGACCAAAGCTGTGGATACTTTTTTTGTTGGTTGGCTTAAAATACGAGGGTGGATAAATAAACCGTATTTTCTATAAGAACATAAATAGGTATAAATTCAGCAATATGAAATTAAATTATGGAAAATGCATATGACAATCTCCAGTGCAAAACCGTAAGAATGTATGAAGAGAGGTGGCAACCGTGTTAACTACGGCACCATAAAACATTAAACGTTTTAAATGATATGTTAGTATTTAATTTATGTTACTCAACGACAGATTTAAATTACACTTTAACAAAAGTTCCATCGTATAGAAATGCAGATCTTTTTAGATCCAGTTATTAGTGAATTTCCTTTGGAAAGTGAACTATTAGCATGACCCGCACGGTGAAACTTAAGCCCGGGACCACCATAGAAGTTCCTAACGTGACCCCCTGAACACGTTTTGGGGGGTCGTTCAAAATGTTATATAATATATATATATATATATATATATATATATATATATATATATATATAGAGAGAGAGAGAGAGAGAGACATATCTATATATATATATATATATATATATATATGTGTGTTTGCACTCTAGTGGTCGCATTTTTTGTCTGATTTACTTCAAATTTGGTAGGGACGTTCCTTTCTGTAATCAGTTGGACAAGTTCGTTGGGCAAAACAATCGGAAAACTCTAAACCCCTTTTTTGGGGGATTAATCTTTAAAATTTCGGGTTTTTGGGCCAAAAAGGGTCATAAAAGCCCCAGATGTAAAATAAATGCATGTAAGAAGATGGGAATTAGTGAGGCGAAAGTTCTAAGTCCTCTCTCGTCATTCTAGCATAAATATTTACCGAGTTATTAAAGAAAATGTGTATCGACTAAACACAGTACGTTGTCTTATAGGGGTTTTACACTAGAAAAGCCTGTTATTTCTTTGTTAGAGTATTTTTATCATCCCCAGCAACCTCACGCCTACTTTCAAGCCTGTCTGGACCTTCTCCTAACCTTATAATGCGCAAAATTGTATTCCCAGCTTTGCAAGTAAATGAAACCAGGAGTATCAGAACAGCCAAAAAATCAATGTTTTCAGATTTCAATAAAAATTGGACAAATGTATATTTTTACACTTACTTTGAGTTTTACAAGTTTTTATGTGGAAATTCACTTCCCCCACGTCAGCGTGCTGCGTGCGAACTCGTTTTAGTTTGAAATCGTTATTCTTTCATTGTGTGCTATTGGATTAAAAACAACTTTGACGTAGATATGTGCCAGCAAAGCGATGTAAGGTAAAGTTAAGTTTTGTGAACTACCGATAAACTTGACCCATAAAGATAAGCCGTTACTCACACGAGCTGTGGATTGAAGGGCAGGAAGATATTTCACGAAGAGCCCAGTCCTAGATCTTATTTTCAGATTACCGCTGTTTGCTAAGAATTGCCAATCAGCTTTGATGGTTTTCATCCTTTTATTTTGTGAGCGATTAAATTCCTGTCTGAGTTTTTAAAAAAGTAATTAAAATGTATTACTATTATTTATAAAAATCGATAATGATTCTTTTAAAACGGATAAATTAATCAATCGGTCTTGAAATTGTACGATTTGAACATAAATTAAATTTCTATGTACATGTTTCTTTCAAAACTAAACTCTATAACGATGCACATGTTTTATCATATCAACACTGCTGGTAGTAGGTGTAGTCGTTACGTTACGATCTGGGTCAACATGTCCCAGGCATAATGTAGTTAAGCTGAGCGCAGCTGTTGAGTTGGTAGTTATGTTAAACACGCGTTTCTCAGTTGTTATAAACAGATCAGTTGAGCGAATATTACATTTTTTGTTTTAATAACGTTATTCATAAAACATTTATATTTTATCTGTTTATTTAAAAACAATTGAAAAGAGTTGAATCGTCTCATTTAAATTTATGGTGGAAGTTAAATTCATAAAAAAGTCTCGTTTAGTACTGACATTTATTTTAAACAAATATTTATCCAAAATAATACTCGTTCATTTAAAGATGATTTCTTAAACCTTGTAACATAAAGTTATAGAAGGTCTAAAATGTATTCAGTGCTTAATATATTTCCCAATTAAAATGCATAATAATCCATTAAACAAGTTTAACTGATGATAAATTAAAAAGTAAACTCTAAGTTTACTTTGCATAAACAGTGAAATTAAAGCCCCCGTTTTAGAGAATGGGTTCTTCATAAACAGTTGTTTATTATTTTGAACTTATGGTCATTATTTTCTAAAGTACCTGGGGCCGAGCTTTGCTCGGGGGAAGGCCAGTCAGTTTGTTTAGATGAATTGGAGTAATATTTCACCACTTCCCCCTACTGCAATCATATTTGTAAAACTCATTTGCCTCTTTTCTACATTTTTAAGGTCACTCCAGTTGTTATTTATTGCTCAATGTCCCTTTGATTTATTTCACTACTCTATATATGTAACTTCACTCAAAACTTTTAATCTCTGCTCTCAGGAAACCACATGTTAATAATCATAAACAACATGAGTATTACTTTGACAGTTCCCTGATTGATTATGAACAGCTGTTAAAATGCTTTTGTTTTGATTTGAAACTCCATAAGCCCAATGTTAATTTTTTAACTTTTAATTTTAGTTTTTTTTAATTATTTGATTTTTCCTGGGGATGAGGCCTGTCTAGAACTTATTTTTATCCCAGAAATTAGTAATTTCCAACATTTGAAGGAAATCGTTGGAGCCGTTTTCGAGATCCGTGTCGCAAGCAAGCAAGCACGCAAGCAAGCAAGCAAACCTTACTCATATTAGAGTATAGGATAAACATAAGATAAACAACAGCAGTAATTATTAAGTTATATTTTATATGATTTAAACTATTGTATATAGTTAAAGCAACACAGTTGTGTTCTAAAAACCTGCGCCTACTCAATTTCAGTTTCCAAGAGGTCGGGCAGTTTGACAAATGAATCGCTATTTCTTTGATAAAGTAGTCCGTTTTAGAGCCTTTACTGCTTCGGTTTCCTTTACAAATCACAAATGGAATTTTACCACGGGAAGCTTTGTAAAGCACGCCTGTAACAACATGTTTGAAACGATTTATTATGATACCAAGACCTTAATTAAACACTGGTAAGAATAAAGGACAGCTCTGTTTATTTTGCGGTAATCATACGAAAACATTCAATATCCAAGCAATGATGTCCTGAAATTTTTTTTTGGTAATAGCATCACGCCTGCTTTTTTAATGTGTAATATGATTTTATTAACGAAATATTAATATAAAAGCATTTAAAACTATTGAATAAAACCTTTTGATATTATTATAGGCTTTCACTTACTTAAAGAGCGAACAACCAATGTTTAAATCATAACCATGTATAATTTTTTTGTAATATTGAGAAGATAAATGTGCTATTTGAAAAACACCTGTCATGTCACATTCCACGTGCTGGCCGTTTCAGTGACACTCGAGGGTTCGGAATGGTGGAATGCACATGTATTCTTCATACCCGTCATGAAAATACCTAAAGTAGTTTTGTATCAATGTTGTCACTATGTTATTTGTGTTTTATTGCACTCCACACTATTTGATAAAACTTAAAGCAACATGTTGTGTTGGTATGTAAAATAAAATAACCAATGTTTTCCGAGAAATGAAAAATAAGTAGTTTGGAGATTAAAACTCAATCAAATTAAGAAGTTATAATTGAAATGAACACTGAGCCTCAATTGAGTGTTTCACCCAATATAAATTTGCTAAATAGTTCTCATTGAATATTGAAGGTACAATATTTTGTGGCCCAGGAAACTAAGTCCTGATATTTTTTTTAATATTGTTAAATTTAAAAACCAACCGGTTTATTGTTATTGTAAGTTGTATACTGATGAGACAATTCATTGCAATTTTGTGGATTTATATGGTTAAATAAATTTTTTAAGTCTGTCCGTTTATTAATTGTATTTGAGCAATTACATGGTATTTTGTAATACTAGTCATAATTTTAATTACGAACACGCAAATTCAATCTAGTATGCCAAAGGTAAAGTTGATGATGTTCTTTTTTCTTTTTAATCCTTAGCTATCACTAGCAGATTTTGCAGACGTTGACATGCAATTTAAAAGAAATTATACTTTTTGATACTTAGAACACATTAATGTTTTCAGTATTTATTAAAACCTATCACAGGGCGCACATTTACATTTATATAATTCGGAGTCATCATTAGTTTGGTTCACTAAAGTAACTGTGGTACACGACAGTAAATAGGTTTTACCAGTTTATTAAATTAGGAGTTCACTATATTAACTACGACTGGAAATGAATAATTTTGACTCTAGCTTTATAATTTAAAAAATGTTAATATTAACCTAATTTTTCTGGTATTTCCAAATATAAAACACATTAACAATAATAAATGTAAAATTGTAATAATATAAAATGCATCAATCCTTTCAACCTACACTTTCCTGATTGCTGATTAGCGATCAATAGTTTCATATCATTCTAAATCAACCATTGCCTCAAAAAAGGAAGTAAATGTCCATTTATGTTTATGTTTATGTAAGTTGAATCGCTATATTAAACCTGCATGAAGTATACAGCAAACTCGAAGGATCCATTTACAGTAAAAAGGATGAAAGTTTATCGTTTAAAGGAGTGTATTCCAATAAACCACCCTATTCAACTTACCATTTTGAATTAAACCTTTATCACACCAAATCACAAAGTTTAATCAATCAGCTATTATTCTAATAATTTGTTTAGCTTATTTTATTCTAAGAAGTAATTTGAGACTTCCTTACTAATATCTGCAGTTTTATAGCTTAGTGTCTATCAATTTATAGTTAATAGTTTATTTATTTTATAAAACTTTAAATAATTTGCTTTGCGATTCAGGATACATTGTACCGCATAATTTTGTTGGTCATAAGTGTGAAAGGTAAGGGATTACCTTGTTGTGTTCTTGAATCAAAAACATATATATTTCCTGTACTTATTTACAATAACAAAAATCATAAATGGTTTACCTCATCTTCAGATTACTCATATACTCATGTTTTTACTATTCCTGAACAATTTGTTATGATTTGTCTTTTGCTCAAACAAAATTATCAGTTGTTAGTACCAAACACTGTATTCCATTCAAATAAATTTCAGCTAATGCTAATAGCTCATACAATCACAACGAAATGATTACGTACTGTAAATATTTGTATTTATTTAAGGATTTACAGAATTGAGGGTTGTCGGAAAAACAGTTTTTCTTCTTTTGGTTTAATTGCTTTTAGACTTAACAAGGTTCCTAGATAGAGAGGAAGTTTAAACGCTCCAATTACTCCATAGATTACAGGGCTGTCAACAGTAGTGTCACTGTCGAAATAGTTTAAAGTTGGGGAGGTCTTTGCCCAGTGATTATATCCTGGAGTAAGGAATGATAACTACAGAGTTAACAGAAGGCGGTCCGTCGTAGGGTAAGCTAACTATTGCTGGCTGATACTGTAAGTAATATAATATGAGTATACTGTTTAGTATACCCTTTCTGATTCAAAAACTAACTCTTTTGGTAGGTAATACTAAAAATAAACTATACGAGTAAATTTTTGTATTTTTTTAACAAAATTTAAAGCCAATCAGGTATTCTAAATATACCCACTTAATTTTTAACAAAGGTTTATCAGAGTCCGTAATAAATATTTTTAATTTGTATTTAAAGTAAATTTAGATGATTATTAATATTATGGTTTATAAAAGTCATGAAGTTTTCACATTAACTGAGTGAATATCTCTTTGACTACTCAATTATACTAACATATATAATAGTATTTTAGATTTATATCCTATTAGCAATATATAAACCTTAGTAAAGCTTGCTAAAGCACCTTTAGAAATTTCCTTAGAAACGTGGTGATAAAGTGATCTTCACAATATAAAGGGGATAATAAACGAAACTGGATTAATTTCAAAATTTGATTTAGTTATACAGTATAAATATCAGAATTAAAAATATATATTTTTACCTATTGCCAAACAGTTTCTAAACTACTCCAATATGTTGGAAAAAATCAAAATAAATCCTTAGTGGCTTAGACAACACTCCTCGCTGTCACGCTAGGAATCCTATGCTCAAAACCCCAACAATAAAATCAAACCCTAATAACCCAAAACCTTTTTAACAAAATGGACTCTTTAACAGTAGAAAACACACGTTTTGTGCATTTTTTGGTGTCAGTAATAAAACTGGACTTTATTATAATTGTATTAGTATTTTATTATATTTTTGTAAACAAAATCAGTAATCTAAAACATCAACAAAATATATGCTGCGACATTGCAATAAGATAAAATAGTAAGTAAGGAGTTATTAAATTGTTTAATATAAATTTTTTTGAAGTAGTGGTTTTATATGGCAAAAGTAAGTTTTGTTATAGAAAATACATCATTTTGAATGTAACATACATAAATAACAGCATTGTTTGATATAATTGTATTGTTTATTTCATTTTTAGGTAAAAAAAGGTTCCATGTCAGAATAAATAAAATGTTAATATATAAATATTTGGAGAATTACCAACATATATCTAGTATACTACCCGGTATTGTGTAAATATAATTTCACCCGGTATTTTATGCGCCAGGTACTCGTGCTAGAAGGGGTGACATTCGCGATGTCACCCCGAAAATTTTAACGGATCACCTCCTCTTGAATGTTTGAGTTTTTTTTTACTTTTAACTTGTTTTTTAACACAGTAATGATGGAACAAATACTATTTATTTTCAGGTAGACAACGCTTTACATTATTAACCTGATTCGCTCCAAATTAAATTATTCAGCTTAGTTCTTGTTCTTGTATTTTTTATTTAGTAAGTAAATGTCTCCTTATAGAGTGTAAATATATTCAATAGATAAAACATATTTTTTTACTCTATGTTTCTGAAACAACATTTAGTAATAAACAAAATATACTAAATAATTGAATTTCATTATAAATTTAATAAGAATTTATTGACAATTTTCTTCAGCCCTCATTCTTTATTTTTCCCCGCAGTACAAAAACGTTATTCTCAAAAATCTTAAAAGTGATGTAACATGTACTACCCACTTTCTTAAAGCTATGATTCCATACGCGATTTTAATATAATACAAGTTCCTACCTTAAAAATAAATAAATAAATAATTTATAAATACAATAAAATAATAAAAACACATCGAAATAACAATAGACTCAAAATCAAAAATAAGGAAAGTATAAATCTGTATAAATATTCTGCTTCAGTGATGGGATTTGAAAAATTGTTTTATGATAGTACCAATGTAAGATATAGTAACTTATATTAAGCTAAGAAACTTATAGAATCTTCACGCAAACGACACATTCGTAGTGAAGCTGTGCCAATTGTTGATAGCCACAAGAGAAATCTTCTTCATGACGACGGAGGAATCTTGAAAGCTCTTCAATCTTGAATAGACTCTGATTCCCAATGGAATGGATTTTTAATGACATTTGTTTTGAAAAAGGTCTGATTATAGTAGTCGATATTAAATATGTTTATTTTAATTTTGATTTTACAGTGTCAATGTTACAACAATATGTACAGTGTGGTAAGTAAATGTTACTTTTTATACTATGTTTAATTTCGGGAGATAATAAAAGACGTCTTACAACACTTAAGAATATATTTACACTTATACTGATTCACATAACAGACGGTAAACATATATAACAGATGGTACAAGGCTATCGATTTCGACCAGTCAAACCGGTCACAATCAGGACAATGAGAGAAATGACAGAACCAGAATGGCATCCCTGCTTATATCCTTTTGGTTACCGGAAGTTCCGGATACAAGTTCCTAAATTTTCCACCAGTTTCAAAGTTAACTTATTCACACACATTATACATTACATTACATTACATTTATCTTATACATTTACTTATACATTTTTTTATCTTTACATTTTTATTTAAATATAAACAATACTTCCCAGGCATTGATTTCATTTCCTTTTTTACAATTCTAGAGGAATTCAATTCTTGCTGAGGTTGCTTTCTATTCTACCTGTGGTGTGGCCATTTTCTAAAATATGTTTCGCTACGTTTGATCTTACGGGATGTAATAAAAGTTGTCTGACAACACTTCGGAAATTTCTTAAGTGTACTTAAGAATTTTCTTAAGTGTTGTAAGACGTATTTTATTACATCCCATAAGTAATAACACGTAATATGCTAATCTAAAAGTTGTTTACGTTTGATCTTTCCAGTTTCCTGTTCTTTCAATCTGATAAATGGTTCTTAAATCTTTTAACAAAATTAACAGTCTGACCAGTATAAAAGTTATCACGGTTGTTACAGTTAATTTTGTAAACGCCGGGCATGTCGAATTTGTTACAATCTTCTATCTTGGGATTTAGGACTTTGTCCATGGTGTTTTGCTTTCTAAAGGCTGAGGACCGTCTGTTATGTGAATCAGTATAAGAGTACATATATTCTTAAGTTTTGTAAAATGTATTTCATTACATCCCGTAAGTAATAACAACACGTAATATGCTATTCAAAAAGTTGATTATATTTAGTACAAAAGGAACTATTACATTCATTACTATAGGCATTCATCTGTAACTTGCACTGCATCTTGGGAACATTTTCACTCGCTTTATATTAGAGCTAAGAAACTTTACAGGTTTAAAATTAATCAGGCCACAAGGGTTGCCAACACCCAGGCAATAGATAAGTCACTTATCCCCTGCAAAGCTCTGAGGAACCTAGTAAATAGTAATAGAGGTACAAGTAAGCCCCCCCTCTCTTTTTAAAGCTAGTCCTGACGACTATAAAAACTTTTTGCTAAGTTATGTAACTAGTATTGTGAATGGCTTTGATGTGGATTCCCATAGGCAGCGCAATCAATTTTAGTACATGGGCCTACCTTACAGCATTGGCGGGTAACAACAGCTGAGGAGTTTATAGCTATTGTTCGCAAACGTAAGTCCTCCCAAAGCCCAGACATTTATGGGATGAATGGAACTGTTTTCAAGTACATCATTAATAGTATAGCTACACTTTGCACGGTCATAACCTCTATCTGCATGCAGGTGTCTTTCTCAAAATCCATAAAGTTTCACGTAAAGTGCCCATTTTTAAGAAGGGGGATCCGACCAGTATAACGAGTTATCGCCCTATCTCAATAGTACCTATGATAGCCAAAGTTACGGAAACCATCATGAAACAGCAGTTAGTCGGACACTTTGAACAGAACAATTTGTGCTTGGACCTACAGCACAGATTTAGGCAAGGAAGGTCGACTGTAACGGCAATCTCCGTTAACGGCAATCTTAGAAAATGGATGATGATTTTGAAGCTACCAACTCTGTGGCATTGACCCTGTATGACTTGTCTAAAGCTTTTGACCTTGTATCACATGAGATCCTCATGGACAAGTTAGATAGTTATGGTGTTCAAGATGGGGCTCTCAAGACACTGGGTTCGTATCTTAATGACCGACATTAGGTCATCTCTCTTGAGGGTGCGCTATCTGAGGCACTCAGAGTAGAGCGTGGGGTGCCACAGGGCTCGATGGTGGGGCCTGTCTTATTCCTGGTGGCCATAAATGATCTTAGGTTGGATGGCTGTGCCCTGAGGTTTGCAGACGGCACCACACTTATATATTCTGGGAGCTACCAAACTGCGGTTGAGGTCTAAGCTCTTACTTGCAGCAACCAGCGAGTGGTTTAGCCTTAATAAACTTTAATTTAACGAAAATAAAACACAGAAACTTCTATGTTCATTGCATCTCTCACTAATTCAAGAGTCGCAGCTAATCCCTCTTGAGGGTGCGCTATCTGAGGCACTCAGAGTAGAGCGTGGGGTGCCACAGGGCTCGATGGTGGGGCCTGTCTTATTCCTGGTGGCCATAAATGATCTTAGGTTGGATGGCTGTGCCCTGAGGTTTGCAGACGGCACCACACTTATATCTTCTGGGAGCTACCAAACTGCGGTTGAGGTCTGAGCTCTTACTTTCAGCAGCCATCGAGTGAATTAGCCGTAATAAACTTAAATTTAACGAAGATAAAACACAGAAACTTCTATGTTCATTGCAACCCTCACTAATTCAAGAGTCAAAATATTTGTCGCAGCTAATCCAGTCTCAAGCTAAGGATGAGGTGGTTAAAGGTTAAAATATCCATGTAAACCACTTACTTTAATAGCATGTGTTTGAAATGAAATGATGTTTTTGCAATGTATTCTCTTTGCTCTGAACTCATATAATTCGAAATGAAGTGATGATACTGCAATGTTTTCTCTTTGATCTAAACGCATATAATTTCCAAGTATGATTAAACATATAAAGTTTATTTTTGTTGTGTATATTAAAGTTTTACTCTACTTCTCTTGAATTCTCTGAGTCATTAGCAGTTCTTTGGCTTCTTATCCTTTTGTCGGTAGGTGTTCTATTTCTGATGTCAATCCTGTCTGTCTGTCACGAAACATCTTAATACGTTTGACATAGTCTTTCTATGTTCTTCGATCAAACAAAATAAATAACCTGGATGTTAACTTAATGTATGATTTATTTTCGGATTTATATTAGATCAGTATTGTTTTTACGTTAAGAACTGAAACCATTACTTTTTCCAAGGATTTAGGTATTATATCATACTATGCTCGGGGAAGCTCGGGGACTTTGTTGGGGATTAAATACTAAAGTAATTTACTTACAACAAATTGTTTTAAGTTTAAAATGACACAACTATTTTTAAATGTTGTTTTATATCACTTTAATTGGTGAGGTTCAATAAGGTTCTAAAGTTGTACAAAATATAGAGTAATTTTCTTTCGGAAAGTTTTTTTAGTTATAAATGACGCAAATATTCTTATGATATTGTATATAAATTGTAATGGCAAGCTTCAATATGGTTCATATAGTTGTAACAAATACAGGCAGTTCGGTGATTCTACTCAAACCACTATCTATGTCGCGTCACTCATTCCAAATGTTGCGAAGGCTGTGTTATTTCTTAATTAGTTTTCTTGGAGATTGAAGATGTTAAACTGTTGACTTTATATGATTTATAAACCCATTCGCTATCACTATGTTTTGAGGTCCGGATATCTTGGAGGGCAGAATAAGGAGTTGTGTGTGCTTTCGTTGAAAGTTACCTTTAAGGTATTGAGTTTTTAGAATCAAAAACTCATTGAATGATATATTTTGGGAAATTTTATTAAATTTAACTCATTATTTTTGATATCAATGGCCATCTATGAAGTATCTAAAAGCGCCCCGAGAAATTATATAAGTTGTTAAATTATTGGGACTCATGGTATTTTACTGTATTTGTTCAGGCAAACCGAATCTAAGAAATAAATAATTTGCTATAAGACTATTTCATATACATAAAATTCATTGCTCAGTTCCTGGAACTAACTCGGTTACCAAAAATTTTTCAAGTAGTCTACTATTTTCCGTCAGAAAACCATATGCTTTTGGTGCGTTACCGGTGCTACTAGTAGACCCTCCGAGAGGATAAAACCTGCTCCTGATTGGTCGAGAGCCGGTCACGTGACCGATGACGTCACCAAGCCCCGCCCCTTTTCCAAGATGGCGGCGCCCACGTGGCTGACCACGTGTTCTAACCTCACTTTTGACCACGTGTGTTAACCTAACTTTGTACCACGTGTTTTTTCCCGCGCTTTTACAAGATGGCGGCACCCACGTGACTGACCACGTGTTCTAACCTCACTTTACACCACGTGTGTTAACCTATCTTTGTACCACGTGTTTTTTCCCGCGCTTTTTCAAGATGGCGGCACCCATGGAGCGGGAAACCTTTTTTGACTACGTGATTCAAGATGGCGTCCCAGATGACTGAAATAAATATATTGTATGGATAATTAACCATTGTACCATCATACCAAATTGCACTTTGATTGGTTAAAAAATACGCCCACGAAAAATTCCCAAATAGTGGGGGTCGAAGTGTTTTGCGTAACTATTGCGAGGTAACCGTGAGGGTTGGAGCCTAGAATAAAATGTTAAAAAATACTACGTAGTAAGGTCCTGCTATACACCGATTTTCAGAATTTTGACTGAAGTAGTACGGTAGCTACAGTGTTCTTAGTATAGGGGTTGATTGAGGAACTATTAAGGGTTGATGGTTGACTTTGATGCCTAAATAAATTAGAGTGCACCTAATACTACCTACATACCGAATTTGAACTCTCTCAGACTTCCAACAACCGAGCAATATGTACAAAACCGTTTAGGGTTGTTTTCACCCCCCATCAAAAATTCGAGTATTTTCATGCGATTTGATGTTAATTACGCTAGATTCTCAAGTCTCAGATGATTCTGACAAGATTTTGCCATTTTCCTGTTAGGGGGTGTTTTAAGGGTAGTTCACCCCTAGAAGGTATAAAGTGGTAAAGCGATACAGAGTATACACCCCCATACGAAGTTTCAACCCAAACGTAACCTAAATAACGAAGATATGCAAAACTAACTGTTGCAACTTAAACGAGCAGCGTACAGTAGATGCAAGTCGAAACAAGAACGGACAGTATACCAGGAAAGGTCAAACGGACAAATTCCCAGACATGTCTGGCTGGAACCCCGCCAAACCGTCAGTTTATCACCGAAACAATTTACTGCTTCTTTATACCTGCAATTATCTTGAGCCCGCCTCGTTATGGATTCAATCCGCATTCCCCGCCGTCTGGAACTACACCCTGCAATTACCATCAGTACCAGTTGCAATTTATGGAGCCATTAACTGTATTCCCCGCCGTCTGGAACCACACCCTGCAATTATTCCGTGTATGTAGCCAATTTAGCAAGATTGTATCGGTCGTTAATCAATCGGGTTAGAGTGTGGGATAATGGACAACGCCCCAGGATCCTGCAGGGTATATAAGGTGTGACCGGCATCAGTTCTTCACTTCATCCTCCGGTCCTGTTACAGTCAGCAGTGGGTTCACTTTAGTATCAAGTGCTCTTTCACACTCTTGTGTCTCAGGTTAGTGATATTTTTCTTAACTTTTACTATAGTGATAGTTTCTCTTCACTCTTCCGTGTCTTAGGTTGGTAACAATTAATAGTCACTACTATTATTTAGCATTAACTGTCAATCAGTTGTTCTGCCCAAATAGTATTTTTAAATGAAAAAACGAGTATCGTTTCCAAAATCCGTTGTGACGGGTGTGGTTTGGTTGCAGGTGGAAGATAGACGGTCACTGTGGGAACAAGAAGCCAGAGATAGAGTGAGGTTTCATAGACGAATAGAGCTCGTAGGACAAATTCTTAAGCCTGTTCTTTTAAAAAAGTTACAGGAAATATACAACAGTTATACCATCTAGAATATTTTAGTAATTCAAAATTATTTTATCCAACAGTTATTTCAAGCAGCAAAAGCTGACACAAACAAGTTACATAAACCTTTAATTTTGTGCACAGCTCTAGAGTTATCTATCAAGGGTCACCGAGGTTAATATAGTTTCCTGTTGTGCAATCATCTCTTTGCTTTCTATCTAAGGTCACTAGGGTTAACTTGTCCCCTCTTTTGATAGAGGAATTATTAGTTTTGTATTATAATTAGGGTATTATTTGATTGCGGCCTGAAGTTAGCCGTTGTAGTTTAATCATTTAAATTAACCCCTACATAACTTAGTCGCTTAGGTCACCAGTTTATATACAGTTGTCCAAATCAGAAACTTATCCTTTTGCTGCTAGCTTTCGAGCGATACATACTCAAAAGTTGTTTCCCTTGATTTTATAATTTTTAGTTTATAGTTTTTAGTTTTACATTTTTTAAATACTTTTTTTTTCCTTCTTTGATCAGTTGTCATGAATCCTGTCCATGTTGTTAACACCAGTGAAACGTATGTCAGACGTTTCAGAGTGCACGGTACTAGGACCACTTTCAAATTTAACAGTCCTCCGGAAGGAGTGGCTGAACTCGATTGGCTCAGAACGGGGTTTTCTAGTCTTGTTGATAAAATGAAAGCTGAGGCTTCGGAAGGGGATCAGCTTGGGTTTACCTTACGCAGTTTAAATTTAAGAAATAAAGAGCCCGGATACGTTGCGTTCCGACCTGCTTCCGAGGTTGATGGAGACATCCTTTGGGAAATTTTCGGGGGTATTGTTCAGAGTAACGCCGACTCCATCACCTCAGCGGACACCTTCCAGGTCGAGTGCACACGTGTCAATCTCCCTGTAGGCACCGGTAGGATCCGTCCAGGTAGGTTTAACACATTTAACGAGGAATGTCACAAACGGAAGGGCATTATCGTTATTAAAAACACTGACAATCTGTGTCTCCCTAGAGCAATCGTTGTGGCAAAGGCTAAGGTGAAAGGTAACCAAGAATACAATCTAATCCGAATGGACAAAGGTAAAAGGCAGACGATCAAGGCGCGGAAACTAATGCAGAAAGCTAGGGTCGAAATACCTGAGGAGGGGTCGGGTATCCAAGAATTGGTGAAATTTCAAGACCACCTCAAGAAATACAAAATCACTGTGTACAACTATGATAGAAGAGGCCGAGACGTGTACTTTGAAGGAAACAACCCTGATGCCCAGAAAAGAATCAACTTGTTGTTTCATAACGGTCACTTCAACGTTATAACATCGCTGACTGCTGCCTTTGCCTGCGCACACTATTGTGAAGCCTGCCATATCCCCTATGATCATAAAGGGGACCACAGATGCACCAACATTTGCCCAGCCTGTCAGACTGTCTCTCCACCCTGTGTAGAAGAAAATGGCGGGATATCTTGCACAGATTGCAACATGAAGTATAAGAACCAGATATGTTTCATGGCTCATAAGACCGAGCGCTGCAAAACTGTCAGGAAATGTTTGGAGTGTGACAAAATTATCAACCTAAGGTACAGGAAATCAGATCATGTCTGTGGTGAGGTGTTCTGTGTAATCTGCAGAGATTTCATGCCTCCTGACCACCAATGTTACATGAAGGTGGACAAATCTGTCCCTAAAATCAAAGACTCCGTGTACGTATTCTTCGACTTGGAGACACGTCAAGATGAACCCCTGGCTACTGACCCTGATTCTAAAGTTCACATTGTCAATCTGTGTGTCTCGCAGCAGTATTGTTGGAAATGTATTGAGGGCGATGAATGTGACACTTGCGTGAATCGTACAAGAATATTCAGAGAAGATCCAGTGGCCAGATTTGTTGATTACATCATGGAAACTCGCCAAAAATTCAAAAATGTCTGCGTGATCGCCCACAATGGCCAGGGGTTCGATTTTCAATTTATTCTTAAATACGTCATTGAACAAACTAAATTCACCCCTGAACTTATAATGAGAGGTACAAAAGTTATACTTATGGAATTTGACAATGTACGCTTCATGGATTCATTAAACTATTTCCCAATGTCCCTGTCTGAACTCCCCAAAGCATTCGATCTTCCTCCGGAGAAAAAGAAAGGTTACTTCCCTCATCTGTTCAACACAGTTGAAAATCAAAATTACGTTGGTCCTATTCCTGCTATGGAGTTTTACTGTCCCGATTCCATGTTCAAAAAGGCCTACGAGGACTTTGAAAACTGGCACAATGAACAGATGAGTCAAAATTACGTCTTTGATTTCCAAAAAGAAATAATTGAGTACTGTGTTTCTGACGTGGAAATTTTAGCCCAAGCGTGCATTAAGTTTCGAAAGCTCTTCTTGCAGGAATGCAGGGTAGAGCCTTTTCTTGAGTCAGTTACGATCGCGAGTGCTTGTAACAAAGCGTTCAGACGTAACTTTTTGAAACCCAACACAATTGGCTTGATTCCAAAGAACGGTTATCGCATGGTTGACAACCAGTCGGCTGTTGCTCTGCAATGGTTGACTTGGGAGGAAGACCAGCGAGATGTAACGATTCGACACGCTGGGCGGGGGAGAGAAGCCAAAATTGCCGGAATGAAGGTTGATGGATTTGATGGGGAACGAGTTTACGAATTCCAAGGGTGTTACTTCCACGGTTGCCCTAAATGTTTCCCCTATAAACGAGAGGAGCCTCTGAAGGAGGACCCCTCTGACATCCTGCATCTCAGATACGAAAGAACTAAAAACAAAATTCAAAAGTTGTCTGAAACCCCCTATGAGATTGTTGAGATGTGGGAGTGTGTGTTCAACAAAATTAAACGCGATAACAATCTGACGTACTTGAACACGCTACCGATCTTAAATTCTCTCCCCTTAGAACCTCGTAATGCTTTCTTTGGAGGAAGGACCGGAAATGCAAAGACCTACCACAAATGTGAAGAAGGAGAGTCTATTCAATACGTAGATGTATGTTCACTGTACCCCTACGTTTGCAAGAGAGGTCACTACCCTCTAGGACACCCCACTGTGCATGTAGGGGACAGAGTATGCCGAGAGCTTGGATTGAACGTAAACGGTATCCTAAAGTGTAAAGTTCTACCACCGCTTGACCTGTATCACCCTGTGCTCCCAACAAGAATGAACAGCAAACTGATGTTCGTGCTGTGTAGAAAATGCGGGGAACATATGAACCAAGAAGACTGTCAGCACAGCAGTGACGAAAGAGCTCTGACCGGTACCTGGACGATGGATGAGTTGAGAAAGGCAGTAGACAAAGGATATGTGATTCTGGATATGTATGAGATGTGGGAATACAAGATGGCGACATATGAGGACGGAGGGCTCTTCACTGACTTTATAAATAAATTTCTCAAGATCAAACAAGAGGCATCAGGGTATCCTGCATGGTGTGTGACGCAGGAAGACAAGGATAAATACGTCAAGGATTACCAAGATCACGAAGGAATAAGTCTGGACCCCACCAAGATTGAGAAAAATAGCGGGTTAAGATCTCTAGCCAAATTGATGCTAAATTCGTTCTGGGGCAAGTTTGGCCAGAGGGAAAACCAGACAAAAGCGTCACTGATTAGAGACCCTAAGGACTTTTTCGCCTTGATGACAACGCCGGGGATACAGGTAAATACAATTCGAGAGTTAAACGAAGAGGTGCTACTGGTAAACTGGCAAAACATCGACGAAGTAGGTGAGTCGCTTCGGACAGTCAACGTAGTCCTGGCAGCATTTACTACAGCACAGGCGAGACTTAAGCTTTACGAGTATCTTGAAGCTCTTGGAGGTCAGGTCCTCTATTATGATACCGACTCTGTCCTCTACATTTACAAAAACGGGTTGTACAGGATCTCTACTGGTGACTATTTGGGGGAAATGACCGATGAGTTAGCCAGCGAATACGGTCCGGGCTCCTACATTGTAGAGTTTGTTTCCGGTGGTCCTAAGACCTATGCATACCTGGCTTGGTCAACAAACAAAAACAAGTTTGTAGAAGTATGCAAAATTAAAGGTTTAACACTTAATTTGAACACCTCAAAACAGTTGAACTTTGAACAACTGAAAAAAATGATTCTTAGTGAGACGAAACTGACTGTTGAGACGACTGAACGTAGAATTAGACGAACCAAAGATAAAAACATTATAACTACCACGGAAAAGAAACTTTTCAAGGTAACAGGACCAAAAAGGAGGCATGAAGGTGAATTTGACACCCTTCCTTTTGGTTACAAAAAACAGCCAAGGCAATCCTAACCTGTATCCGTTCTCCAACATCTTCCTCCTCCTTAATCATACTCATTAAACATCACACAATCATTTTTGCTGCTCATTAATAAGAGTAAACTGGTGGGGGTACTGATAAACTCTCTTTGAACTCTCATACGCAATCAGTCTTTTTAGCGTGCCCTCTGTGTTATCATGTCCCGAGTAAAATCCTTGTTTGAATTGTGCACACTTCGTATTCACCATGAGGGACTTATATATTGTGTGCTCGATTTTAAATATCTAAATCTGCCCCCATTAATATTAGATTATTTCATCGAACTCGAGTATAACTCACTTGTTCAATGGATGAATAACGGGGATGAACCTACTTTTTATCTACCTGTTTCAACGTTATGCGATTGTGTCTCGTTTCCAAATTCTTTAGATCATTACAAAACTCTAATTTACTCTTCAGATAAAGAACCATGTCACAAAAACCTTCCGAGATTATTACCACCGCTACGTTTCACCGGGATGAGTGTTTGTGAAGGTCTAGTAGAGTAGGGTGACCTACTCGAATGTTCCTTGGCCGTGGGGAATCACTCGACGTCAAGGCAGACTTTAAACATGCCATGATTAATAATACTATCTAAGATAAAACAGGTCGAACTTAGATGTAAACAAGACCAGGGTTTGGACCGTTCCCTATCAAAACGTTGGAGGGTTGGTCTCAAAGACTGGAAAAATGTGTTTCCCCCTCGATTCCCACGGCTTGTCTGAGTGTCTAGTAAACTGAGTGACTCAGTTTCATACCTGGGTGGCTCCTTAGAACGACTCTGTGTGAATGTATTCCGGATGAAACGTGGTGTTGGTAGTAGTGTCTCTTTCGCGGAAATACCTGACCTTAGGCGACAAAAGAAAAAATGGTCGTCGGCCACGATGGTTGCTGGCGGCCCCTAAGGTCAGAAGGGAGGTGAGGTAGCTCACCACTGCACACAGCGAAGGCAGGGGCTGTGTGGGTATTATGTAGGGTTTGCCGGTCTTGCCGGTGATCCTCGCATAATACCAGGGGGGCGGAGACGGCAACTAGTTTGTTTTTGGAGGCCGTCACGCATCTGCGGCGGTGGAGGGGCCGCAGAATCCCGGGGGACCTAAATAAAAAAGTAAAAATCCCCTTTAAATTACCAGTGTAAAAATGGATGTCAGGAAGACAATAGCAGATGAACTGCACAAACAGGCGCGTAAAAATTTCCCTAGACGTAGGGTGGCTTTGAAAGGTATTAAGGACCTTTATCAGGCGGATTTAGTTGAAATGCAACCTTATGCGAAATTGAATAAAGGGTATAGGTACATAATGACGATAATAAATTGCCTGACTAAATATGCATTCGCTGTGCCGTTAAAAAACAAGACCGGGCCTGAGGTGGCCAAAGCTTTAGAACCTATACTCGCGAAACACAAAATGAAAAACTTTCAAACTGACGATGGTACGGAATGGTTTAATCAGTACGTATCCAAGGTTATTAAAGAGTACAAAATAAACCATTACTCTACATATTCGGAACTTAAAGCCAGTATAGTTGAGAGATTTAATCGAACTCTAAAGACTCGTATGTGGAAACTGTTCACAGCTAGAGGTACACACGAATGGTTAAACCTTTTACCAGACATTTTAAAATCTTACAATAACACAAAACATAGAACAATAGGAATGAAACCTAAAGATGTTAAACAAAAACATGTCAAAGATATCCTGGCTAGGATCAATAAGACTAAGTCTGTAAAGTATAAGCCTAAGTTAAAGGTAGGTGACAGTGTCAGAATAAGTAAACACAAGCGAGTTTTTACCAAAGGCTATTTACCAAATTGGACCAATGAGGTTTTTACAGTGTTTGCTGTTAAACCGACTAAACCAACAACATACATATTACAAGACTACAATGGTGAAATACTGAAAGGGGGTTTTTACGAGCATGAAATTAGTTTGTCAAAAGCCGGTGATGTTTACCTGGTGGAAAAAGTGTTGAGACGGAAGGGGGACAGGGTCCTTGTTCGATGGCTTGGTTTTGATAAAACATACGACTCGTGGGTACATAAAAACTCTATAAAATAAATATACAATTATCATTTTCCATCACTCTTAGACAAGATGCGTATTATCAAACACACTTCACAGTTGCCTATAGAAAACTTTGATTCGTTTGTCGGTACAGGTATGAGTACGGAGAGAAGGCACGGACCTCTGCTGCCAAACACCATACGTTGTATTATATGTGGACCGTCAAATTGTGGAAAAACAAACGTTCTTTTCAACTTACTCTTTGACACTAACGGACTCAGGTTTCGTAATGTGTATGTGTTTTCTAAATCTCTATATCAACCTAAATACAAGTTTTTGGCCAAGACTATGCCTAAAGAGGTAGGCTACTTTGCGTTTGATGAAAATTCTCAGATTCCACCTCCTAGCGAGGCGAAATCCAATTCTATAATGATTTTTGACGATATTGCGTGTGAAAAACACGATAACATTAGGAGTTATTTTACCATGGCTCGTCATAAAGATATAGACACATTTTACTTGGGGCAGACGTACAGTCGTATACCTAAACAACTAATTAGGGACAATTGTAACTTTTTGATAATATTTAAACAAGATGATATGAACCTTCGGCATATATACTATGACCATGTTAATACGGATATGAAATTTGAAAAGTTTAAACAGTTATGCAGCGTAGCGTGGAAGAATAACCATGGATTCGTTACCATAGACAAGGATAGTGATATTGAAAAAGGGAGGTATCGTATGGGACTAGACAGTTTTGTCCAAGACTTATAATGGTACGTATCTACACGTACAACGATCTGAGGGGGTTCAATAGAAGACTGCACAATGTCAAGTCAAATTTGTGCACGTTATATTACAAAGACAAAAAGAGATTTTGTGGAAACTATTGCAGTAGGAAGGGTGATCACGGTCATCCGCTCAATAGGAGGTGTTGGAGACACAAAAAGCCAGTAGTTACTACCTTTATACCGCCAGTAGTTTTGCTAATGATTTCAGCTAGTGAAAGGACTTATAATCGGGAAGTATGGGTTAATTTTTTAAACAAATGCGACGATAAGAACATTCCGTTGGAATTGGTGATTTATCACGAGGACATGAACAACTCTACCGTGAGGGACCCTCAAAACTTGATCTCTAGATTTAGACCCTTTCCGGATATATTCGGTAATGTTCTCCCCTTGCGTAACCAGCACGGGAGTATACACTTTGCTCAGATTGTATTGAGAATGTTGGAGTACGGTTGTAAGATACCGCACGCCTCAAGATGCATTGTGTTGACCGAAAGAACTATACCAATCAGACCGCCGCTGGAGATTTACAGAACTGCTTTATCACTGAACTGTTATATCGATATTAGTTACAACACTGCCTGGGGTCCCATTCCTGACGGTACACCAACAGGGCCACGGGGAAAACCTTTCGCTGCTGTCAACAACTATTGTCAGGGGTTGTACACTGTAGAGTTTCTCAGGGAAGCCTTACCGACAGTCTCGTCACAGTGTGAGAGGTTCGGTATAACTTTAAATAAAGGTGTATATAATGTAACAAATAAAAAGTTGTTTGAACAATGGCGGGCGTTTACAGGTACAAACCCGTGTGAATTCTGGCTCTTGAATTCATATTTGATGTATAATAGACGCCACGACAAACCGATGGCGATGTTAAGGAAGTATATGAATAAAACTGTGGAAAATGACAAGTACATCGTGACTCACGTGTCAGAATGGAGGGACGATGTTAAAAGAGCGTGGGTATTTAAAAGCTATACACATAAATACGTGATTCCATGGTTCGACGTTAGAGAGCGTAGGTACTACAGAGGATTGGATCTTGCTGCGGGGGTTTCACTTCTGGACGTAATTAAATATGTACGTAAACATAAGAATCGTGCCATGTTTTTCAGACAGGTAGAGCTACCGTAAGCTATTAATTAATTTACAAGTAGACATAAAGACATTATTGATCATGAAGCCGACCAAGAAACATCTTACTTTACGTATAGCTGAGCTTAAGGAAGCTATTCGACGTAAGTATAACAGTTTTAAGACAGGGGTTGTTGAGAGTGAAAGATTTTTCGAGAAGAAATACAAACCGATAATTACAGAGATAAAAAAAACCAATATCACTCCCAAAAAAGAGTCACTATTGGAACCGAAAAAAGAAGAAGAAGAAGAAGAAGAATTGAAGGAAGAGGAAGATGATGGTGAATATGAGTCACCTGTACCGTCACCTAGAATAACACCGACAAGTGAGGCTGCCAGTACCCGTCTTGACACCATACTATCTACACCTTCTGGCAGAGAGACCGTCTCATTCTTTATAAATACCCATTTTCAACATCCCACAACCAGAAAGTACATGGAAATGTTTATGAAAGATCGTTCGGGTAAAGAACAAAAAATTGATCACTTATACGGCCCGAGGTACGAGAATGGAGATACACTTATGGTTGGCGATAAAGAGCTAGAGTTTGATGATGACGGGTATATTAAAATAGGAGGCATCCGGTACAAGGGCACAGACGGACTTTATGAATTATTATTTAAAAGAATACCGGATGAAGACGAGTACACCACGGAAGATCTAAGGGCTTACAGAGATATTCTGTTGAAAACTAACGCGCATATGAAAGATTACAATCCTCATGGACATATTAACAGGAATTCATCACTAAAATACAGGGGGGTTATTGCCAAACTGTTTCCTGCTACTACGAAAAAAGGATCAGGAATGCAGTGGAAATCTACAAGTTCGCGTGATATTGTTCATTGGGACGATCCGAACGAACTTGTTGATCGCCTACGTTTGATTACCATGTCCGCAGATACAGGCAACACTTCGCATACCAATGAAATGTTAAACATTATTGAAGAGCTACGTGAAGGTGGATTTATAAAAGGATCGGGTAACAAGAGGTTTCAGGCATTGTTAAAATGAACGTAGACAAATTCGGTCGTTACAGGTACACGGGGATGACCATAGACAAATTTGGTCGTCACACGGCGAGGGAAAGATTGCGAGGTCCTAAAGGTGAGGGTTTCAAACTGACAGAAGATGGTGGCTACGATATGGAAAACAAGAGGTTAGCTAACGTGTCGGACCCTTTGCTTGAAACGGATGGTGCCAATTTAAAAACTCTACAGACACACTTAAGTTCGTGTATGAAATTGAACAGTGACAAGCTGTTTGATGCCCAACATAAACGAATTGGTAATACCGGTAATCCGTTAAATCCTGACGATGTAGTCACCAAGGGGTATTTTGACTCAAAATCACCCGTTAAATTAGTAGATAGTTATTCATTTCACCAATACAGGTTACAGGATTTAGGACCTCCAGTATTCGCCGGAGATGCTGTAAATTTAGGCTATATAAAAAATGAAACACCGGGGAAAAAAGATGGAAATTGGGATTTTGGTAACAAACGTCTGACACGAGTTGGCAGGCCTATGAATGACGGGGATGCTGTAAACATGGGTTACCTAACCTCTCATGCACTGATTAAAGTCAAAAAAGGTTATAATTGTTCGGGTCATAGACTGATAATGGTAGGGCCTCCTGAGGATATCTCAGATGCTATTAATCTTGAATACTTAAGATCAAATTCCTTAGTCAAATCCATAGGTTACAGTGACAATCCTAAATCAACAGACGGTACATACGATGCGGGCACTCGTAGAATATCTAATCTCGCTAAACCTCAGGACATGGATGACGCTATAAGTAAAAGGTATCTCAAAACGGCCTTAAGTGAACTCGGCTATGCTATTTACAAAAATATTACCACTAAAGCGAGGAATAGACTTGTTCCTCCTGAACAGTGGAAAAGCAGAGTGTTAGAGTCCAGCTGGGATGATCTATTTAATAGTGAATACTCTTGGTAAATCAGTCACTTATAAAATGGTTAAACGTAAAACAACATCAAACAGTCGAAAGTTAGCTCTTGTTGCAGGAGGTGGTATTATCGGTTCAGTTGTTAACAAAGCAATCGATTTGCTTCCTATTGAATTGCACATACCTGGTTATAATTACTGTGGACCCGGAACTAGGTTGAAGAAGCGATTAGCGAGAGGTGATAAAGGTGTAAACCCCTTGGACGAAGCGTGTAAAATTCACGATATAGCGTACTCGAGTTTTAAAGACGCGGGGCGAAGACAACAAGCTGACAAAGAGCTCGCAGAAAGGGCTTGGCAAAGAGTCAAAGCATCAGACGCATCTTTGGGGGAAAAAGCAGCCGCCTGGACCGTTACAACAGCGATGAAGGCGAAAACAAAATTTGGAGGCGGTAGAAGGCGACGTCGTGTAAAACGTGTAAAACCTGCCAAAGGTAAAGGTCTGTACTTGAGACCGTATCCGAAGAGAGGCGCTGGAAAGAGGAAAAGGAAGAGAATCACTAAAAAAAAACGTCAATCCCACTAAAACCACTTACTAACTATGAACTGCAGTATTACGCTACTCAGCTTAATGTGCCTCACTTTAGAGGAGTATTTATGCGGGACACATTACCTGGTACGCCCAGGAAATACGAATCGGCTATAGTTAATCTAGACTCGAGTAGGGGCAGCGGAACGCACTGGGTATGTTATATGAAGCGTGGGGATAAGGTGTTTTATTTTGACAGTTTTGGCAACCTTCGGCCACCTGTTGAAATCACCAGGTATCTTGGAACGTCAGCCGATATTAAGTATAACTATGATAGACGTCAAAATTTCAACTCAGTTATTTGCGGACATTTGTGTCTAGAGTTCCTAACCAATGTTTTGTCTTAGCGGCACCGGTTCTACCATTAGCTGTGAGGTCTTCCCGCCTCTTGAGCTCAGTGGAGGTGACTGGGAAATAGGTTTAGTGGATCTATCAACGTACAATTCGATACCAAACATTGAGAAAGATGTAAATGACAAGTTTTACTATGGAGACGATCACGAAATAACCATCCCCGAGGGATCGTATGAAATTGAAAACCTCCAGGAGGAAATAAAAAAACACGTACATTTTAGATTAAATGCTAATAACAATACATTGAAGGCCGAGATGAAATGTGAGGAGGATGTACACTTTGAAAAGGAAAAATCAGTAGCTTCGTTATTGGGGTTTGATAAGAAAATGTACCCCAAGAACCAACTACATGTTTCACCAAACACTATAAATATAATAAAGGTCAATTCAATCAGGGTCGAATGTAATATTGCACGAGGATCGTTTCTCAACGGTGTAGAAGGACACACTATACACGAGTTTTACCCTACCGTTGAACCGGGGTATAAAATCATCGTAATTCCAAATCCTATCATTTATTTACCTGTGAACGTCCAGAGAGTAAGTGCAATTTCCGTTCAGCTCAGGGATCAAGACGGAGATCTGGTGAATTTTAGAAACGAGGTAGTATCGTTGAGGTTACACTTAAAAAAGCGTCAGGATGGGCCTGGTATTTAGGAATTCGACAGACCTAACACCTCTCATTACCCAAAAGGGAACGGAACGGTTAACATCGTCTAGTGTAAAGTTTTTAGAATCACTTGGATTCAAAGTGCAAAATGTTCGCTATAGAAAGCGCCGCTGAGTATGAAAATACCGTTACAGGATATGAGTATCACACTTACAAGCCGTATGCCTCATGTACGTATAAAAATAACGATGAAATCAGAATCGCAGTTAGTCAGCAGGATATTATAACCGCTCCCTTTGAAAGTACATTACATATAACTGGGAAGATAATTGGTAAAAAGGCGGGAGGTACTGATGCCGACATTTCGTTTGTCAACAACGCAGTAGCGTATCTATTTGACGACATCAGGTATGAGATTGGAGGGATTGAGGTGGACCATACCAAAAATCCAGGGATCGCTACTACCATAAAAGGTCTTCTTTCCGTGCGTGATGTCGAAAAGGATAGTTTGAAAAACGCCTGTTGGCTAGGAGCGGGAAAAACGCTAAAAGCGGGAAAAGAGTTTACATTTTCTGTTCCGTTGAGAATGTTGCTCGGTTTTGCTGAAGATTACAAAAGGGTCTTGGTGAACGTCAAACAAGAGCTTATCTTGCTAAGGTCAGCTTCTGACCTCGACGCTATCACATCCGCTGACGCGACCTCTTGCACCATAGAGATAAGCAGTTTGTACTGGCGGCTTCCTCACGTCTCGGTCACTGATACATATCGTTTAAAACTTTTGCGAATGATTGAGAAAGATACATCTGTGCAAATACCCTTCCGGTCTTGGGAACTTCACGAATACCCTTCTCTACCGGAAAATAACACTCGCCAGTCTTGGACTGTTAAAACAACTTCTCAGCTGGAAAAACCCCGGTACGTTGTACTGGCCTTCCAGACGGACAAAAAACATAAATTCAACACAGATATGTCCTGCTTTGATAGTTGTGCTCTTTCCAATGTAAAGCTATATCTCAACTCTCAATACTATCCTTATGATAACATCCACGGTGATATGACTATATTTTATGAAATGTTTTCGCGGTTTCAAAAATCCTATTACGGCAGGGATACGTACCCTGGTGTGGATTTGGATACTTTTAAAGACAAGACAACACTATACGTTATCGACTGTTCAAAACAAAATGATACAATCAAGTCGGGACCTGTAGATGTAAGGTTGGAATTTGAAGCTAAGGACAAATTTCCCGCCAATACTGCAGCTTATTGTCTCATTTTACACGACTCTCACCTAGTTTACACTTTACTCACGGGGACCGTGAAAAAGGTTATGTAAGTCAAGGAGGGAGGGGGAAGATGTGGCGGGAATAAGAGTATATCGATGACTAAACATTAATCAGTCTTTAACATGGGTCCGTGCGGTGATGATGTATCTTCGGTCTGCTCGGAGGAGTATGGGGAGGTAGGTTGGATTTGTATAAATCTTTTGAGGAAGGGGAGACTTGTTCGTAAAATAGATTTTGACGGGGAGCCATTGAAGTTGGAAGTGAAAGCTAACGGGAGATTTGACAGAATTGAGTTGGAATTTATGGACAGTGAGGCAATGACTCTTAGTGGACTCTCGTCGGAACAGATTCTCCAAAAAAGGAAATCTTTTTTAAAGTATAACAAATTGGATGTCTACATTTACACCAAGGACGGGTGGCATGAACGCGAATCGTTTTGGCTTGAGGACGAGTGGGATGAGACGGACCGTCCTTATACTAGCCTCTCGGAATCTAGGGAATTTAACAAAGATGATGTAGAATACGTGGTGATTAAATTCAGAAACCCCAAATACGATAACACTTCTGATGAGGGGGAGGAGGAGACTGATGAGGAGGAGGAGGAGCCTGAACCAAAAAAGAGTAAACTAGAAGGTAGGTTAGGTCTCAGTCGTCACGATGGATCCGACCGTGGAGGTTCTCAGGCGTAATTTTAGGGCTTGTAGGGAATATGTCGCGAATAAGGTGGCTGAAGTGACCGTTGCGTTTTCAAAAGGCGGGAGACATTGTAGAGAAATGGTAAAATGGGATCGTAGTGGTGGTGGTAAAAGAATCGACATCAAACCGAACGGGAAATTTGACAGTTTAAAAATCCAAACTATTTCAGGCTCTGACTTTTGCGATTGTTGTGTTCCGGAGAAGCTCCTTAATCTAGTAACTTATCACCAACGATTTAGCCGTGTAGATTTGTATCTTTGTAAACAAGACGGAACTTGTGAATTTAAAACTTTTGAACTGAAAACTCATTTAGTTGTAGAGGTAGACGTGAATGATGATGTAACCCGGGTACTGATTACTTTAGGGTATAATGACTCACCAACGATCAAAATGGAGGAGGAGGGGGAAAACAGCTACCCTGAGGGGTATGACACAGTATACTAATTAAACTCGTGCAGATCCTTCAGTTGCAGACATGGAGCCGACCAGTGCGGATGTATCGTCAGAGATCCTTGGAGAAGAGGTAAGTATGGATATGGACCTTATCCGCTTTAAGCGGCGCAAGGAACCTATTGACGTAATGACCGGTATTTTTCTAAAGACTGTTCACTTTCTAAATTCCGAGCTGACAAAGTGTTTAATTATCGGTATTTTTAAAAACAGAGGCAATAGTCTGGGGATTCTGTTCAAGGGGCATAAAGGGACTGTATACTGGCCACTAGACACTTTTAAACAATTTTCTGTGCAATTTAATGACATAAAAGCCGCTTTGGAGAATCAAACCAAATTCTATTGGTGTCTCGATGGAGGGGAGGATATAAAGGTGAAGAATGTTTTTGGTAAATCTTGCGCATTCCTCTATGACGGAGAGCATACTTTAACTCTAAATCGGAACGAATGGTCTCAGTTTGTGAGTGTCCTCCCTATCGTACACAGGGATATTAACGAACTGTTTTACAACGAACTTTTGATCCAGGAATACATTAACAGAATTAATAGTGGTTCGGAAGACGTGTCGAAACCTGTAGAGCTACCTTGCCTCGTTGCTGACAGGCTATTGGACGAGGTTAGAATTGCAAATGGCGGCAATAGTGGAATTTCACGGGTTCAAGGACAACAATAACCGGTTTATTGTTAAAGAGTTGGCGGTGGTTGGGAAAAACCTTCAAAGTCAGGTCGTATTCAAATCACCTTACAGTTTTTACCATTTAAATGCAAAAATGCGACGCACAGCGCGATGGCTTTCGCGCCATTTTCATCGTATAAAATGGGATGACGATGGTGTCAAGTATAATGAACGGATCATACGTGATTTGTGTAAACCTTTCAGAGTAATATACACCAACGGTCTTGAAAAGGCTGAATTCCTGCGGGAATTTCACCATGATGTCAGGGAAATTACTTGGGATCACGGTGAACCCTGTAGTGTACACTGTTTGCTCCCACAACATCATAATAATCCTGATGCTTACTGTGCATTGCACAGTGCAAAGTCCTTTCAGCATAACCTTTAAAACTGAGGACACAATTCAAATTTAATCATTTGCAATGGAGACCACGTGGCAGTTACTTTCGCAGGAGCACAAAGCTCCAGAAGGCGTTTTGACCGACAGTTTCATTATTAAATTTGACCGTTATATGGACTGGAATTTGCTGTCGGAAAACTATGATTTTTCTCTAGACATGTTGAGAATGTACTTCCACAGAGTTACCTGGTCTAGAATTTTGAGAAGAAAACTGTTTTCTGAATCGTTCCTTAGGGAGATGGCTCCCGGATTTGATGCTACAGCCTGGGAAGTACTGAGTAGATATCAGTTTCTGTCTGAACAGTTCATACATGATTTTTCTGATAAAGTCGATTGGGACAATATTGCATTGTACCAGAATGTAAGCGGTAAATTTCTAACTGATCACAAGTACTTGGAAAACGAATAGACCTCCGCGAGTGATTAGTAAAGGGGCGGGGGCGCTCGGCATTCAGTTGAGGGCAACCCCGTGATGGCTTGAACGGACTTTTGGAGGTTGTAAATAGTTGTAAGTAGTATACCTCTGAGGAGGTTGTAAATAATTGTGCATAGTATACCACTGAGGGTGATTAGTAAAGGGGCGGGGGTGCTCGGCATTCAGTTGAGGGCAACCCCGTGATGACTTGAACGGACTTTAAGTGGTATTTAAATAGCTTATAAGTAGTATACCTCAACGGGTGATTAGTAAAGGGGCGGGGGTGCTCGGCATTCAGTTGAGAGCAACCCCGTGATGGCTTGAACGGGCTCGTGGAGGTTTTAAATATTATTGTAAACTCTGTGTGAAAGGGGGATAGCGATTTGCCTTGGTTTGGCTATCACCGTAAGTGGGCGATGTTGGGGCCCCTTACCCCAGAGGTTAGGACTACTGGTGATGCTCTGGGTAACCAAAAAGAACGCGCCGAGACCCTTACAGCCTGACTGATATGGTCTACTGTGGTGTGGAAACCAGGGTCATGGGAGGTAGCATTTTGTTATGGAGTGGCTACCACCGTAAGTGGGCGATGGATGGGGCCCCTTACTCCAGAGGTTAGGACTACTGGTGATGCTCTGGATTACCAAAAAGAGCGCACTGGGGCCCGTACAGCCTGGCCGATATGGCCTACTGTGGTGTGGAAACTTGGGTCAATCAGGTCAAGTGATACCCTACTGTATAAATAAGTGTTAGCTGATAGCACTGATCATTCCCTGCAACATGCTGACCACGACGGTTGTTCTTTTAACAATCATAGGTTGTCTGAAGGCTACGCCTCCGGTAGGTTTATTATTTGCGTGCACGTGTGTGTGTGTGTGTGTGTGTGTGTGTTTTACCCAATATTCTTACAATGTGTATTTTTTCTACAGCCTTACAGAATGTTTACCTCCTCATCTGATGAGGACCTATTGTTGGCTGCCGAGGACATTGAGGAGCAAGAAGGAATACATACTCCAAGGAGAAGCCGTCTCGTTCTCCCAAGGGTTGATGAGGAGATAAGAAGAACACCTGGAGCCAATCGTCCTGTTACCCCACGACCACCATCTCCTGACCTGTTCTCACCAACCGAAGCGAGACACAGTCTGTTCTCTTCTCCAGAAACACAGAGGAGACACGAAGAAGCGGGCTATACAAACACATACCTTATGGAGTCTGGAGCAGTTCTTCAAATTGACAATGTACGTATAAACGTTGAGGACAAGAATTAGGGCAGCACTTTTCAGGGTCTTTGCGCATAGTAAAATAATTGATTATTTCAGGTAACTGTGCCGATCCAGGGGACGTACCTCAATCCTACGGAGGCGACAAGAATGCTGGATAGAATGCTACAGGGTGGGATTTCAACAACCAACACCTTCATCAACGGGACTCCAGCTCGCATTATTCGTTCATTGGTAGGTATATATCCTGCGTGTAAGGGTGTATGTATGAGAGTAATACTTTGGTTTTTATGGAATACGCTAATACTATTACTTCTTATTCTTCCAGTCGAGACACGCATTCCAGAACGAAGGCCAGGCAGGACCGTCTGGAACGCAGAATCCTCCAAACCTTGGTCAGAGGTATGCTCCTCAGACTCCCGACCCATTTGAATTCCCACCAAGAGGACACAGATTGACGGTGGGTTATATCTTTTGGCGATCGTTTCCTATCTTTACCCTTTTATATTTTATTATTTGTTTGTAAAAGTACTGACATTTTATTTGTTTGCAGACTACCCCCGAACGATCCAACGCAGCTCGAACTACATCTTATCTTTCACCGAGTCCAAGCCAACCGAGGTCTGTGTCATTTGTAACACCGCAGTCGAGTTTAAGACCTATAGCTGAGGAACTACCGCCTAGACGTAGACTATTCCAGCGTGTCTCAACGGTGGGTTATGAGAAATTATTTAAAAATAATAAATTAATTAGATTTATATGATAGCTTTTTTTATTGTAACCACAATGGAATATTTATTTTTTAGAATGACGTCTACGTAGCGGCTCTCGATCCTCATCATACTTCTGAGCAAAGAACGCCTAGAGTAAGGCAACACAACTGGACCTGGAGTGTATGCCAACTTTGTATCCGGCGCATGAGTCCGAGCTGTGACGGGAGTGTCCTCTCAGGGTTATTACATGGCGAAAGCGTACTTGTGGATAATTTATTGCGGGTGAGTGTGGTGTGTGTGTGTGTGTGTGTGTGTGTGTGTGTGTGTGTTTGTGTGTTTATTTGGGAGTTTAATTTTTATTTGTTATGTTTCAGAGTGAATTTCCACCTACATGGCAGTCTCCGGAAGTTGAGGATATTCTCCTTCAATGGATGGTCACTCTGGCTGGAGCGTTGGGCATGCTCAACTACTTCTTTGTTGAATGCAACGACGATGAGAGGAGTGCTCTAGCTCCAGCAGTATGGTCAGAGCTGTATCGACGTCTCAGTACACCCCTTGGTTCTTCCAGCGAGAGAATGGCTATTCTCGCTGAGCGCCATGGTGTGCTTGGTTATACAACTACACAATCTCCGGATCGACCTGGCACACCAGAAGCGACCCCATTCGTTTGTAGGGTCTGCCTTGACCGCAGGCCTACGATCGTACTAAGGTCCTGTGGTCATGTATTCTGTGACACGTGTGTTATCAGGATCTGGAGATGTCCTGTGTGCAGAGGAACTGCTCTCGGGAAGATGCGTTTGTTTTTCTAACTTAAAAATCATAATTTAGTTTATCACTGTAGTGTAGCTTAGTCGTAGTGTAATGAAACAGATTACGTAGTGACCCCGCGGAGCTTATCACTCGGGGTGGGGAGCCCGAGCACTATAAATACTGAGCGCATTCTAGCATCCGATATCAGTTCTCTCTCAGCCTCTCTACTGAGACGTCGATACAGACAGACATTCCGCCGAGATATAACTGTCCTGGTATTACTCTGCAGTAAGTATGATCAGTATGATTTTGAGTGCATGTTTCTAGGGTTGTCTTGCTGTGGTTTTTATTTAACCTTATTAACCTTAACCACTAATTAGGGTATAGTTAATGTGTGTGTGTGTGTCATATTTTTTGTGGAAAGTAATTAACGCAGTTCTTTATTGTTTGATTCACAGATAATGTCCCTCAACGCGAAGTTGGCAGCTTTAAGCAGGAGTCCTGAGACGATTCTTCTGAAGGACCTAGCAGGACGACCAGAGTCGCTGATTGTTGGAGCTCGACGAGTGACGACACGATTCGGCAGGGTAGCAGTCGTCCTGGACGTCCAAGGCTCCGACATCATGAGTTCGGTGTTCCTGCCTGGAAGATACAGCGAGGCCTTGGAGGACGCAGACCTCGAAAGAATGGTGCAGGACGGCTACAAGATCAAAGTCACCGACAGTGAGGGCTCCATTCCAAACATAGAAATTTTCAAATGAATGTAATGTCAATATTTAAGAAAATAAAAATGATTTGTAGTTCTTGAAATATGTATTATTCTCATTTACCCATGGTGTAGTAAAACTAGAAGGTAATTTTTATGCATGAAGAACATGCTCCCATCAAATGGGTTGCCATCTTAGGGAGGACTCGTTAAAACAACACATTATGGAAGGTCGGGGTTGGTAACACTGGTGTAAGTTCAGTTGTATGTTCTGATTGAAAAAGTGAGGTTGGCACCACTTAGGCATGACCATCTTGGAAAAAGTGAGTACCCACCACATGATCATAGCCATCTTGAAAAAGGCTCTAAAAACATGTGGTTGTAACTAGGGTTAGGACACGTGTTCAAAAGTGAGGTTAGAGCACGTGGTCGAGCACTTTCCCGTCACGTGGGCACTGCCGTTGAATACAGGCGGGACAAAAACACGTGGTCATAAGTTGGGTTAGATCACGTGGTCAAAAGTGAGGTTAGAACACGTGGTCGACCGCATGGACGCCGCCATCTTTGAAAAAGGCGGGAAAAAACACGTGGTCATAAGTAAGGTTAGCCCACGTGGTCAAAAGTGAGGTTAGAACACGTGGTCGACCACATGGGCGCCGCCATCTTGGAAAAAGGCGGGGAAAAACACGTGGTCGTAAGTAAGGTTAGCCCACGTGGTCAAAAGTGAGGTTAGAACACGTGGTCGGCCACACGGGCGCCGCCATCTTGTAAAAGCGTGGGAAAAAACACGTGGTACAAAGTTAGGTTAACACACGTGGTCAAAAGTGAGGTTAGAACACGTGGTCAGCCACGTGGGCGCCGCCATCTTGATGACGTCATCGGTCACGTGACCGGCTCTCGACCAATCAGGAGCAGGTTTTATCCTCTCGGAGGGTCTACTGCTACTTGGGTTCCCTTTAGGATTTTTGCTTCGGTTATGCTGCCGTTTACAACAAATGACAACATAAATCCTTAATTTCACGGGACGTTACTTTTTGTTTTCAAGCTATTATTGCTTTGTTCAGGAAACACTGATACAAGACTCCTCCTTTTGTATAAAAGTAAAAATTCATCCTAATTAATAATTTATATGGTAGTAATTTATGATAAATTTACAAATAAAAAAATGTGTTATTTATTTAAAGGAGAAGAATAAATTAAGTACTTGTTTCTAAACGCACAACAATACTAAATAGCATACATATTTACCCTGGACGGGTTCCGTATAAACTTCACTGAAACCATACTTAGTTTATGTTTGTATACGAGTATACTATGCATGTCTCTTATTTTTTTATGTATTTAGTTTTTACGAATCATAGAGCAAGGCTCCTATTTACTAAAATAGACAAATATATTAAATATGTGTTAGAATAACCAAAAAGCTCTCCTAAGGTAAAAAGTAAAGTTTATATTCAGTATTTATGGTGCCCAAATCAAATTAAAATTATTATGTATGCAAACGATAACTAATATTTGGCTATATAACTACGATTTGGTTATATAACTACGGTCTTGGACAGTTTTAGAAAGAAGAAAAGACAGTACAATGCCTAATACACAATGTTTTAATCAAGTATAATCCAAACTTAAATCAGAGTGTTTCCTTGTTGTTTACCATGGACTGACACGATGCAATATTTATTTAGTCTCTACATTAACATACGAGGACTGCATTTACTTAATAAAACTACGCATAATGACAATGTGGAATTGTATTGTTGTTAAAGAATGTTATCAAAACCGAATTAAACGTTAACTTGTCATGCCAAGTTATAAAAATAATGTCCGCAAATTGCAATGTGGCACTAATGCTCACCTGACCTAAAGTAAAAAAAACTTGACGTTGCAAATAGAAGACCTTAGTTCTGTTTTAGCTGTTTTTTATTCGATCTGCATTATGTCCCAACTTTTTTATAATCTAGTTATTCTTCCTAAATTAAAAATAGGGTCAGATTCCATTCCGAAACGTCTGGAAACCTTTGTTTTTGTAATCAATGCTGGCAAACGTCCGGAATATTCTCTAAATTAACGAAACAAATTTCTGCTTCCAATGGTTTTACTTATGAAAGATATCCTACTGGTTTTGTAGGTATTTTTAATACTTGGAACCTTTATTTTGAAAATCACAGGTTGATTTCAAATTTTGTATTTTGTAAATTAGAAAAGCGAGGTAGTGAATTTAAATGTATTTGCATTCGGAGGCCCCCAATGCTAAAATACCCCCGTCGCAGCAAACCTGCGGACTCAGCGAATTTCCAATGCAGAATATTTGTCTGAATTCCACATAAAGCCGCAAACCAAGTTTCATAAAAATATATTCACATATAAGCGATTTTAATTATTCTCCATAAGAATAACATTGGTAATGAATATGTAGGTTTGCTGAAACAAAGAACAGAAACAATTGGTTTTTATGCAAATATAAATAGAATTTAACTAGGCGAAGCCACATACTAAGTTTCATCGATATTCAATCATAAATAAGCGATATATGACATTCTAGTTATTCTCCATAAGAATAACATGGGGGCTGAGAAAGCAGGTTTGCTGCAACGAGGAACAGAAAAATGGGTATATAATTATCAATATAACTCAACCAAGTAAAGCTACATACCAAATTTTATTAATTTATGTTCATAATTAAGGGAGTCAGTACATTTTACTTATTCTCCATAAGAATAACATGGGGGCTGAGTACGGAGGTTTGCTGCTACGGGAATAATCAACAAAAAATCAATTTTTTGTGCAAATATCAATATACCAGTACTACTTGAAGCCACATACCAAGTTTCATCAACATACATTTATAAATAATCGAGATATCAAATTTTATTTATTCTCCATAAGGATAACATTGGACAACGTACTGTGTTTAGCACTTCGAATATCTCTGCAACGGTTGGGCGTAGAATCACAATTTAAACACCAAAATGATTGTTTTGTAGAACTGAACAGATTGGTAAAAGCAAATGTAAAGTTTACATTAAAATAAACTGAGGAAAAGCCAAAAACCTTTTTCCCATAAGATTAAAATGGGAGATTTTATGAGCAGGTTTTTTTGGATTTTCTCCGCAACCTAGGTTAATAATTCAAAATACTAAATTATTTGTTTTTTTAAGCTATATAACATGGTCAAAACCAAAATTAAGTTTTTTAAAAATTTTAAGGTGAAAAATGCAAAAACTGATTTTTGGAAAATTTAAAACCCCCATAAAACCCCCGTTCCCATGGTCCGATTTTTCTGTTTTTCGAACTTAAAGTCATGAATGTCATTTTACACATTTGAGCCAAATTTCATCAAAATCGGACGTTTTTTACTCAAGTTATCGTGTTAACGGACACATATATATATATATACATATATATCAATTTGAACGAATAGTGTTTTTGGCATCTGGGGACCTCAAAACAAACAGTTATCATGGTCTCGGGCTTAAGTCTTACCATGAGACCTACGGTAATAGCTTCTTCCCTATAGGGGAAATTCGCTAAAACACAGTTTTATATCCCTTAAAACCTGTTATACGTTTTAAATACCCCCGTAGCAGCAAACCTGCGTACTCAGTGAATTTCCAATGCATATATATGTATCTTAATACCACATAAAGCCACATACCAAGTTTCATCAATATATATTCATAAATAAACGATTTATGACATTTTAATTATTCTCCATAAGAATAACATGGCGGCTGAGTATGCAGGTTTGCCGAAGCAAGGAACACAAAAAATGGAGTTTTATACAAATATCAATATAACTCATGAAGGTAAAGCCACATACCAAATTTCATTAATTTATTTTCATAATGAAGGGAGATAACACGTGACTTATTCTCCATAAGAATAACATGGGGCTGAGTACGCAGGTTTGCTGCTACGGGAGTCTTTGGTAAAATTTTTTTTTTGAGCCAATATCAATGGTCCACAGCCAGATGAAGCCGTATACCAAGTTTCGTCAGTATACGTTCATAAATAAGCGAGATATAAAATTTTTATTTTCCTCCATAAGAATAACATTAGACAACGTACTGTGTTTAGCACTTTCAATATCTCGGTACCTAACCAATTGACGTAGAGAAATGATCAAAATACCAAATTGTGTTTTTTTTAAGCTGAATCCAATGAAAAAAAAATAAAATTTGACTATTTCCAAAATTACATGTAAAAAATTCAAAAAAAACCATTTTTGGGGTACAAAACCCCCCCAAAATACCCCTTCGGATAGGCTGATCGGGCTGGTTTTCGAACTTATAGTCATAAATGTTGCTTTACACGTTTATACCAAATTTAATCAAAATCGGATAATTTTTACGAGAGTTATCGTGCTCACGGACACACATATATATATATATATATATATATATATATATATATATATATATATATATATATATATATATATATATATATATACATATCTACAGTTTCGAATGAATGGTGTTTTTGGGGTCTGGGGACCTCAAAACGAAAAGTTATCATGGTCCCGGGCCTAGGTCTTACCATGCCGACTACGGTAATAGCTTCTTCCCTATAGGGGAAATTCGCTAAAAGACTAAAATGTCAACGCAATCTGTATAGTACTTGTGACAGCTAATTATTTTAGTAAATTACAATTCAGGAGAGATTTTCTCGGATCCAAGCTACAAGTTAATAGTTTATTTTACTATACGAAATGCATCAACAATTTCCACCAGGTAAGCTAACATAACAGCCTCCAGAGTAAGGATACAATCGTTGTTCCTGAAACGAATTTCCTTCTGGTATGATATTATGATCCAATACCGTCACTGAGCCGGCAAATCTGATTTGACTGTATTGCAAAATCGCTGAATTAAGTGACCTTAAAAAGGATGACTACGTTCAGCCGGTGACTGTTAGGATTTTAATATGTTTATGATTATTTTTTCCAATGCAAGTTCAAAATGTAAATCCCTATTTACAATTCTAATCATCATGCTAACAATATTTTTAATGAGTTTACCAAAAACTCATGTTTGGTTTGGAATGATAAAATCATCATCGTAATTGGTGCCTTTATCCACATCGTTAATATTTTTGCTTGTGTAGTTTAATAAAAAAATTACAAATTACAACCAAAACCAAATATACTTAGGCTATCAGAGAAATATTTTTCAAAACTAATTAATCACGTGACTTTTTCTGAGCTTCCATAATACTGTTACACGAATTAAGGATTATAAGTCCTCCTATTGGCAGTAAGCCTAATGCCACTGTTCTCCGCTGAGCTATAAGTTTGTTGCGCCAGAAAAACAACTGATCAAAACGGAAGGTGCCACACTGGGCTGAAAATATCACTGAGCGCAGTTTCCTGGGTGGTCACCGTGAGACTGGTCAGGGCCTATCGTCACCAGCGACCCTGCCTGTTTTATCGCCAGTCGCGCAGCAGCCACACTCTATTTCGTCCTAGTTTTTGGTGTACTTAATTTACATTTATCTTGTGACATCTGAATACAGTGAATCCCTCTAAATAGATCATGTGGATGGGTAATTATGGAGTGAATGATAAAGTTTTGTGACAGAGGTGAAAAATATCTCTACCTCTACAACTCTAAAACATGTGTTTACATGTTCTGAGTGTTAATTTTGCAATTTGAAATGAAATAAGTAGACATTTTATTACCTATCTTACAGTGATGGGAAACTGTTAACACGAACATTTTCACAGATAATACCTGGGTTTCTTATGTAGCAAGACGTACTGTCCTTCAGTTAGACGATTTATGATTTTTTTAACTTGGTGACTCCGCCATTTTTGTCGGTGGTTACGCCTCCTGCGATGAACAATATAAAAACAATGAAAATTCAATGAAAGTTCATCTTGAATGGTGCGTCACGAAAGCTCGATAGACAACTGCATGAGCCATAGATTAGTGACCCCTTTTTTAAATATTTAGGTTATTTTCAAACGTTTTAGTATATTTTAAAATTAAGGCATGGGTTTTGAATGAAATTGTTTTAGAATAAAATGTAATACCAAATTATAAACTGACTAATTTGCAAATTTATGTAACAGAGTGAGTTTACTAAAATGAATTATACCGACAGCTCACGTTTACGAGGCCCAGTTGCACACGCCCAACTAGTATTTAGGACACAAACACCATATTTAGGGAGTTATTAAAGAGATAAACAAGCCATTTTTAACCGTGTATACATGACAACTCTGACTTTATTTCTAAGGGATTAATGGTTAACTGAAGCAGCAGAGCGTAATGAATAATATACTTTAATCATGAACGTTACTAAAAAGCGTAATAACAAAATTAACGCAATTAAAATCTGACTTTGATTATTTCTTGCCCGTCATCTCGAACATTTCAGGACGTGGACCCAAAATCTGTCATCTTTAAATCTTAACCCCTTCTTGCTTTTAAACCCGCTTTTAGATGCAATCTTGGATGATTTTAGCAGAATTATCTTAGAATATTGCTTTATTTTTTTAATCGAATATCTAAATCATGAAGACCTTTCTTCTAGTGAGATTGCTACTTATACCAATTGATAGTTTATCTTTCATTTTTTACAATCTTATTGTAATCACCTTAAGAACTTTATCAAGAACTTCTTAGGTGATCAAGTAAAAAAAATTATATTAACTGACGCTATTTAATTTTGTTTTGAAAACTTTGTAAAAATCAACACTTAATTTTACAAACAGGACTCATCTCAAAGCTATTTCATCATTATTAAATGTCAGCATTTGTATTATTTAAATCACAAAGTATACATATACTTCGTAAAAATTGTATTTCTTAAGTACATACAAGTTTGTAGTAATGAACAAGAAAATTAATTTCCTTTAACTTTAACTATATAAACTAATTTGTTGACCATTCTGACCTCTCCGGTTTAGCTTCAGCGAATTTCATTGATCATCACAAAGCAACACATGTTTCACAATTTATAAAGAGCGTTTCTCGCCCTCTATCTGTTTGATACTGTGAGACGATTTATCATGACACGTCTTCCCGAAGACTGCTTTAGAATCAAACATCTTGGAAGTGGTTTCTCCCGAATACTTGCTGCCTGCTATACATACTAAAACGTTAGTTTTTTAGTCTACCTTGTTTTACCCATTATTATATTAGTATAGCTACCACCGAAATAAGCAACCTCGAACTTTTTATATTTCCCCGAATAACATTTCGCGTTGTATAACATTTTGTAAATAAGCTACAGGCTAAATAAAGACTTTAGTTTATTTTATAGTTCCAATTTCAACACGGGTGTAGGTTTACGCACATAGTTACATTTAGAAAATAAATTTTAAAGTTGACTAAACCTCAGTATTTGATATTTTTGTATTGCCATTACATGTTAATAAATATTTAATTTTGTATAACGCTTCATTACGTTGGTGGTGAAAGGACCCTTTTAAGGAGTATTTAGAGGAGAAATTCAACAAAAACTGCTAGAATATTTCTCCTCATTCGCACTATTATTATCAATCAATTACTTGCAAAGCCTCTAGGAATAAATAAATTTTGTCCATGGTTCTTAAATTAGTTTTGCTGCATCGTTTGTTAAGCGTAACTTGAACGGCTTTTTGTATTTTTTTCAGTTGGCGTGATTCAGAATACTCAAAATTGCCAATAAAAATTATTGTACTACTAAACTCAATAGAGCACTTGTTATTTTGTTTTGTTTGTTTTGTTTTGTTTTTTTGTTGTTATTTTTGTTGTGCCTCCTTCTCTGAAATGAGAAGGTATTGTTTTTATCTATCCGTGTTATTAGAATTAGGTATACTTGTAGAATACACCCTTTACGTGTATTACTCAAGCGCTTGAACCTACAAACTCGACTGAAATTAAATCCAAGAAGGGTAATTATACTTCTCACAAGAGACGTAGAAGTATTAAAGTTTGCTCAAGCGAAATAAAGGGAATAAAGGCTGGCTTGAATCAACACATAACCACCACATTAAACAATACCCCCATCACAACGTACCTCATGCGCAGGACGTTATACCTCGTTCAGATTTTATATATTATGTAGTTTCATTGGCAGTTATATTATGTGTGGAAAAGTAAAGTGGCACAGTTTGTGAAACTTTATATATAATTAACATAAGTTTACAATGGTTTTCTTGTAGAAAGGATAATATCATTTAAAAGCACTTAAAAAAACTTAGGTTTTGTACTCAACAATTTGATTAAGGAAAATCAACATTACCTTACTTTGAACTCATTATACGTTACAATAAATTTCCAAGCTTAATAATTTATTTTCATTTATAACCCACTGATCATAAGTTAGAGCAATTCAACTATCCACCTCGGTCTCGAATTAGGGTTAAATGTTTAATTTCGGTAGCGTATAACTATTATATGCGATGGTGAGTGTAGTTTTTCAACAAAAGGCCAGTTAGCGTAGAGGGTTTGCTGGTCATTGTGACACCGCCTGAGGCACCAGAGGAGCAATCTATAACGGATGACAGCACCATTGGCTGATAAAGAACTGAACTTTCACCCGCTCACCACCAATCTTTTTATGAAGTTTCCTACTTAATATCTAGATAAATCCTAGTCCACAATTTTATTAGGTCATAGAACGTATTACGGCAAAGAGGCAGATGCGTAGTTTAAGCATGCTATGCTTAAAATAGACAAGACATTTTCATTGTAAATTATTGAAATAAATTCGGTGCAGTAAATATATAAAACTAAAACACCCTAAACCTTCTATTCTTTTTTTCATGGAGGATTTTACGCACACAGGTGGCCAACCTGTGGGGTGGGACTCCTGTGAAAATATTATGAATGTCCGCTAAAAACCCCCTTAACCCTTTAGAACATTGAACTAGAATTTTTTCACATTACTTACGGCTAGGCCTAAATTTGGCTTACGCCTGCAGGGCTCCCTCCGTGTCCAGCCGTTTAATAGATTCTTTGCAGCGGATGCCCTGAACAAGTTGTGAGATACAGTTTTAGTTGACCGTCCTCTATCATCTTTTCACAGGACGTTTGACCTCAATGTGAGGCCTGACAGTGGAAGAAAGTGTGTTCCACGTCGTTGGGAAAACCAGGGCAGTAGATGCAATCCGGAGAACTGGCTTTGCTCATTAGGTGCAGATACGACCTGAAAAAAACCGTTACCTGTAAAAAAAACTGGGTCAGGCAATAATCAACCTCACCGTACCGCTGTTCGTCCCCGGCTCTCCTGTTTGAAGTTGTGTTGCCATTGCTGCTAGGTGCGGGAAAACTCTTAGGATCTAACAGCGTTCTCACCGATTTCCCCTTGACTCTGATAAATCCCCTTCCTCTCCCTTGCCAAAAGCTTGAAAGGGACTACAAGGACGGGATCATAAACACTATACACAATGTAAACATGCTATTTATTTTAAAAGCTACTAAACTTTCAGGGGAGGTTATTGTGGGTTATAATGCTGATATTAATATTACTATATTACATTTTTGTTTGTTATTATATCGCATAAAATTGCCATTTTTTATTTGGAATATCAGGATGCTTCCGTTTTAATTTCTCGGTTTTTATTTTTGGCAGTAAAATTAAATTACGATAGGGGACTTTTACATTGAAATTGTGTACACAGTTAGTTGGCATGAAACATGTTTTAGTTCATGCTTGTGCCACTATTTTTGTTAGGTCAATGGTATTATTTACAGGCACAGGTGACTTTTTCATTGAAGCTGTGTAGCAGTTATTTGGCATTTTAAAGGGATTTGTACTATCAACTATGATTTGGTATAGTTTTCCCCATCTATATAAATTTTCAAATAAATAAAAGCAAAATTTACAGTGATTTAATGTGGTTATTTTAATAATAAATAAATATAATAAATATGAAAACCCTCTTATTAAATCTATCAAACACTATGGATTTATTCTACTACAGGAATCGTCACAGTTTCAATTCACCTTGTGCCGGAAATGTTTTATAAAGATCGATAGTCAGTAATTGAGTGATATATTGGCATTTTCAGCTGCAAACACTTACTTTTAAGCTCTTTTTCAGTTAATAGAGAATATATTTCAGTATTTAATTGAATATAAGTTTGATATTATGTGCGGTAAGTTTTAACCTTTAAGGTATCATTTAATAATTTGGTACGCAAAGTATGCAATATAAAGCTTGAATAAATTCTCCTTTATGCACAGCATTGTAAACATATTCCAAAGATTGGAAAATATGATTTAATCATTATAAAAAGTAACAGAGAGACCAAGACATACTTGGAAATATTTCACTCGTTTCGTGGTGACAATTATGTAAACTCTATATGCAGTTTTTATTCGATGGTTCTAGTCACTGTATTTGTTGATACTTTACCTTGTGTAAGTACTACTTAGGCAGTTCACTTGTTTATATATTCAAAGCTGTTTTTGATTCTTTTGCTTTGATTTGAAACATCATTAGGCTAATGTTAAAGTTTTTCCATTTTTAAATGAGATTTTTGTAAAAATTTTAATTTTCCATGGATTGAGGTTTTTACTAATCGATTGTTTAGTTCAAAAATCCCCTAATTCCAAAGTTTTAACAAAATCGTTCAACTGGACTCCGAGATAAATTTTGCAAACTAACAAACAAACAGAGAGACAGTGCTCGTATTTGAGTAAAGGATTTAAATAACATTTGCTAAACATAAAATATGATGAGAGTTTTGATAGATAAATAAAAACTATTTTTTTTGTCTTTATTGTGTCAGTAAAATTTATTTGCACAATTGCAGTTTGCACAATTTTATAAGGGTTTCTTGCCAGTCCAGTGTAAGAAGACATTTATCAGTAAAAATATTAATTCTGAAAATATAGTGACATCTCCTCTGTGTTATAGTGACATAATACCTTTTCTTTTGTTGTATTTGTATTTCACATTATATATCCTTGAACTACATTGTGTCTTCAACAGAGAGGAATGCCTAGTGTGAGGGCCACATTCAAATAAGTTTAACTACTAAGTAAAACCAATAAAACCAATTATATGGGTGGCTAAAAAGTATCTACCATCCTCTTTAACTATGTTTAACTTTGATTAACTTTTTAATCAGATATTAAAAATGTTAGCAATAACCGTATCAGATGTGAACATTAACGGAATAGTTTTATATTGTCAAATCTCAGGTAGTGTTGGAGGGTTTATCAAAAAATGTTCAAATAACGCTATTAGTTGTGTGGTATATTATTTTAAAGGACTTATTAAAACAATAAAATGAAATGAAAATTGGACTATCCAATTAAATAGCTATCCTAATCGTATTGGTTGAAATTAAACTTATGCCCCCTAACTATGCTAATTTTATAGTTTCAGGGGTTTAAGATATCAGAACCCAAATTTTGGCAATCTCCTTTAATTTTAATTTACAATTTAAGTTATAAATCAGAAATCCTTCATTATTACTTTAAAATATTAGGTTCTCCCCTCCTCAGCCCCAACATCCCAACAGAATCTTAGTCTGATACTGTTGCACACAGATGATTATTGCAGATGTTTGGGTTCTTAGACCTGCAAAACTAGTATATTTATAGGTGGCACGATTGTCTTTAAACAAATCAAGCTTAAATCATCTATTTTGTTTTGGGTGCTCCGATTTTGGTTAACTTTATGACAATTTGTTTTTCAGACCTTTAAAACGAGATATCATCCGTCCATCCGAAACCCCTCTTTCCCTTAGGGTCAAACCATTGACTAGATATACTGAAGGAGACATCCAATGTATATGGTCCAGCTGTACCACTTTTTGTGTTTTACAGAATTTGAAGTGGACGTAGTTTGATTAGTTCACCGACAGATTGTGCTGTCAACTATTTATCGTAGTTGTTTATGATAACTTATAAAATATCTCCACCCCAGAAAGCGGGTGATAGTCAACTTATGTTTTCTTTCTGACACACCAACTGTTGCATTACCCCCTCCTTGATAGGATAAGTAATAGTTGACAGCAGTATACCCAGTTGGTGATTAGTGAGACCTAAGTCTCTTTGAATCCTGGCACACACGAAACTAGGGACAGATTTTACAATGGCAATGAGAAGTATACGTCATACTTTATAGTCATTGGTCAAACATATTAAAGAGATCTTCAATAATATAGACTCTGATATCTGAGAAGATTGCCAAAACCTGATCTCCAAAAACTTAAATAATATAAAAAAGTTAAATGGATTTAATAGTAAAAAATTTACTTTCCAGCCACTCTCTAAAACCTTTTTCTTCTTTCTTTTTAGAAGTTGTATAATACAGACAACTCAAAAATATACTTCAATAGTTAAACATGATTCTAAACATCCCAAAGGAGTATATAAAGACTGTTTCGCAAGGCACGGCTCGAGATATACCGTACTAAATCATCTCTGCAGATTATTATCTCCAGGTCGCTTTACTACCTCTACGTGTGGTTCTAAGATCTCGTAACATCTGCTTTAACTTACTGGGGTTCTTGAGATTATCATTTTAAATTTAATTTGTGGTACTAATTAAATTGTATATTAAAATACATCATTAATTAGGAATAATTTATATTAGTCCTCACTTAAAAATATATATTTTTGACCACAGGACATCAATCTGTAAATGCCAAGCTAAAATTAATGACAAGAATTTAGTTGTCCTTAGGATGAATACTCAGACACATGTTACTTTTGTTTACCCTTAGTCCTAACATAAGATGGTGTAAGATGGCAACAAAATATAGATTTCAAAGGACTATTTGATATTTGTATATTGCTAATGTAATATTTCTTATAAGATTGATTTTATGAAGAAATCTGAGGCATAAATTTAATCAAAGAAATGTTGATAAAATTATATTCTCAACCCCATCTCACTAGGTGTAGGTATAGAAGAGAAAATAATAATCTAAATGATAGTTCCTTACATTATTTTGTCTTTTAGGTTATAATTAAATTTAGTTCGCGTTGAAAATTAATTGAAATGTCTTACTTTAAAGCATATTTGGATTACTGTTTGTATTCATTTCGGAATTAACTAACAACCAATCACATCATTTCAATCACTCTTAAAACAAAACGGTTTGTAGCCCAGCCTTTTTTGAATATTTTCTTTAAGATGAAATGGCTGATCCTGTTAATAACTAAATGCTAATCTAATGATGAGTAACATTTGTTTTAAAACTAAACATAAAGATACATTAAAATCTTATTATTTTCAACGAAGAATACCTTCACTCCAGCTTTAATTATCATTATAACATTATAAAAATTATATAAATAAATATATATTGAATCGTGAAGCACCAGCTAACTTTATATGTGGATTATTGACATTGTAAAGTTCAGTTTTAAAAGACTTTACTTCATAATTTGGATTATGTTTAGGTCGTAATGGGTTTTAATAATTATATTTAATAAACAAACACTAAATGTCGAAATCTATGTCAAAGATAATTATAACTGAACCAATAATTTATAATACAAAATGTCCGGCTTCAAAACTAACCCTTCAGTGTATAATTGACGTTGCGGTGATGCAAAACTTATAATTATTGATATCCTGGAATCCATTTATTTTTATAATGTTTTATGGATATTTCTTTCAAAATTTGTTGTTAACATTTTATCAATGTAAGTATCAAAATAAAATCTAATTGTTTAAGAGTATATAAGGCCTAATAGTTTTTCCATTCCAAAACATTTAAAGGATAATAATAATTCATTTCATATTCATGTCATATTTATTTTATTACTTTCTACAATTATAGCGTAAATATTTTTTAAGCTTAACAGCTTAATATTATAAATATAATTAGAGGGAAAAAATGTCTCCCTTGCCAAAGCTCATTCAATGAAGATGTGTTTCCAAATTTAAGTGTAACTATTGGTTTCAGTGAGTTTTAAGAATATTTTTCGGTTAGAAAAAAAGTTTTTAGTAGTGGTGAAACCAGAAAGAGGCATACTATTCGGCGCTTTTTTCCCATGTTATTCTTATGGGGATCAGTTTTTGCGCCGACACCCGATCCCGCCCTACACAAGTTTCCTTGTTGGCCTATATTAATACCCAACCCTCGCCTATATTAAATATATTGTCCCCATCCCCCTCTATACTTTTTAAAAATTTTCAAAAACTATCTCTGGTGTTTATGTCTGATTTAAAATTTGGATGTGTTATTGGTGTTTTAATAAATTCCCCCAAATTAAAAAAAATACTACCGCCAACTTCTGATTGTCGTAGTGTTTTAATAAATCCCAACTACGGTCGAACTGCCAACTGATTAATTAAAACACACAACGATCCGCACCACTGATTAATTAAAACACGCAACAATCCGCACCGCTGCCCACTAACCATGACGCCACGGCACACGCAACAATCCACCGCTCACTGACACACTGACATACTAACACACTAAAGTCGGTCATGTGCAAGCATGCGTCACATTGACCAGAATTTCCACTTACCACAGAGGTAATTTCCTGGTTGAAAGTCCAGCCAATGTGAGGTAATTTCCTGGTTAAATTGAAAAATCCAGCCTCTCGACGTGTATATAAGGAGCCACCGACAAGACACAGCACCATTGTTCTACAAGACCAGTGACACGACATCTCACCACTGACACCTCACCACCAGCACCAGACGACGTCACGGCTCTCCTCTCCACCGGACGTCTCGGCGCCACGGCCTCTCCACGCCTCACACCCAGGACTCCGGTTAGCTGTGAGGGAGTGTTAGCGACGGTAGTTGTAGCTAAGGTGGTGTCTTCAGGGACAATCACAACTGTTAATCAATCCGAAAATTGTGAAATAGCCCAATATTTGTAAATCTCCAATTCACCATTTCCAAATTTTAAGGTTTCCATATTTAAATATCCATTTGTAAATCATATTTCGAATGTGACTGCATTTCCAAATTTTAAAATAGATTTCCATTAAATTCTCAAGTAAAATATGTTTTGAATTTTAGACTTTAAATATTAAATTATCTGTTCTAATTGAATATGTAGATTGATAGTTGGCAGTTTTATTTATAAAATGATATTGTACAGTGTGAATACGTATCCAGCCCAAACGCTGGTTTCACACATCTTTACATAATTTTTGTCTAATTTAACATTAAAAAATGGTAATTTTTGTTTATAAAAAACAGAGTTATGTCATCTCAAAATTTATTTACATCGAACATGTTGTCCTGTGCAATCTGCTCCACGCCCTGCTCCAACAGAAGCAATTTAATCAGACACTATCGTAACATTCACAAAGTTATTCCTAAAATTTGTAAAAAATGCCATCAAATATTTGATAATAACAATCATTTTAAAGCGCATATGCTAGAAAAACATGATAGTTGTAATGTGTGTAAGAGAGTCATCACTCGTGACAAGAAACGACACCACCTACGATGTGACAAACGACCTTACAAGTTGTATATTTTTAACGGTGAATCTGTGGAAGTATTAGACACTCTTCAATCTTGCCCCCTACCTATCAAATGGATTCTTATTAGGAGGGTAAAGTTCATCAAACACTCGGTGGACAATAATGGTGATTTAATCATTGACAAAGAATGTATTGCTGATTTTCGAAGTTTGACTAATTTATCAATTGAGAAAGCACAATTAAAAACTCAAATTAAAGAAGCACTTTTTAAGATCGATACCTCCATGCACAAGTATCAAGCCCAAGGCAGTGGATGGATATATGACCATACTAAATACTGGCAGCTGCATGTTTACAAGTATAAACCCCTAACTCCCAACTCATACATACCCACACCAGAAAATATAAAATCAAAACACGCTGTTTTAAATATTAAAAATAGTGATAATAAATGTTTCGTGTGGAGTGTTTTAGCAAGCTTGAATCCAAGGAATCGTAAAGAAAATGCAAATCGAGAATTTTACTACGAACCCTATGAAAGTCAGTTGAATATGTCAAATATAAAATATCCCGTAAAAATATCCGACATTGATAAATTTGAAAAACAAAATAACATAAGTGTTAACGTATATGGAATTGAAGGACAATTAATATATCCATTGAGAATAACTAAACTAAATAGTAATACGCACGTCAACCTGCTGCTTTTACAACAAGGTCGGAAATCACATTACTGTTTAATTCGTGATTTTGATAAGTTAATGCTACGGTCTACAAAAGACAATAATAAGAAATATTTTTGCAAGTTCTGTTTGCAACATTTTTACACTAAAGATATATTGGAACGTCACACAACATATTGTAAAACCTTTGATGCCCAAAGAGTACAAATGTCTAAAAAAGATACACTACAATTTACGAATTACAAATATCAACTTAAAGCTCCCTTTGTGATTTATGCAGATTTCGAATGTTTTATAAACTGTGGCAAACACACGCCTTCTGGATTTGCTTATGTTGTGGTGAGAGATTCTAACATTATTTACGAAGAGTTGTACAGCGGTGAAAATGTGATGGATGTGTTTTTCGAAAAGTTATTTAAAACTTATGACTTTATTAAAAGTCAGATGGGAGTATATGTTCCCCTTGTAATGACTGCAGAGCAAGAGATGTTATTCCAAAACTCTACACACTGCCACATATGCCAACCGCTGTTACTGTGTGATAAAGTGCGCGACCACTGCCACCTAACAGGCGAGTTCAGAGGACCCTCCCATAACTCTTGCAATTTAAACTATAAAGTAACCAAGAAAATTCCAGTATTCTTCCACAATCTTAAAAACTACGATGGCCATTTAATAATGCAACACTTGGGAAAATTCAATCACAAATTGAATTGCATAGCCAAAGATATGGAAAAGTATATTTCGTTCTCTGTTGATGATTTGGTATTTTTGGATTCCTACAACTTTTTGTCTCTTCCCTTAAGCAAATTAGCTTCCAATTTAAATACGTTTAGATTTATAGACAATCCACTACTACAACGTAAGGGCGAATTTCCGTACGAATACATGACAGGACCAGAAAAGTTTTTAGAGCCTCTCCCACCCATAGAGGCATTTTACAGCAGTCTAACTAAAGAATGTATATCTCCTGCACAATATGAACATGCTAAAAACGTATGGAATCATTTTAATATAAAGAATTTAAAAGAATATCACGATTTATACCTTAAAACAGATGTGTTGTTATTGGCTGATGTGTTTGAGACATTTAGGGACTTGTGTTTAAAGGATTATAAACTTGACCCTGTCCACATGTACTCACTGCCTGGACTAACATGGGAGGCGTGTCTTAGAATGACCGGCATAAAATTACAATTATTTCAAGACGTTGACATGCATTTGTTTATAGAACATGCCATTAGAGGCGGCGTAAGTATGATTTCCACGCGCTACGCTAAAGCCAATAATAAGTACATGGGCGAACATTATGACCCAAATCAAGAAAGCACCTATCTTGTATACTTAGACTGCAACTCGCTATACTCTACAGCAATGTGCGAGTCGTTGCCTGTTGATGGCTTTAGATGGACAAATGAGAAAGATTATAAATACAATCAAAATGAAAACTTTGGATTTATTTTGGAAGTTGATTTAAAATACGATAAAAGTTTACATGATTTGCATAATGACTACCCGCTCGCACCAGAAAAAATGAATGAAAAATTAATACCAAATTTAAATGACAAAACCAAATATATTTTACATTATAAAGCACTAAAAAAATACGAAGAACTGGGTTTGGTAGTTACAAAATACCACAGAATTTTAAAATTCAGACAATCAAAATGGCTCGCGCCCTATATTAATTTTAATATTGAAAGGCGACAAAAAGCTAAACACGATTTTGAAAAAGACTTTTACAAACTGTTAAATAACAGTCTCTTTGGTCGAACAATTATGAACCAACGCAAGTTTCGTGATATACATCTTGTAGACGAGTCTAAGTTAACAAAATACGTTACAAAGCCAAGGTTTGACTGTAGCAAAATGTTCGATAACAAGTTGCATGCTGTGCATTTAAATAAATTAATTGTAAAGTTTAATAAACCAATATATTTAGGAATGACCATTTTGGATATCAGTAAAGTAATAATGTATGATTTCCACTATAATTATATGTCAAAATTTAAGAATAAAAAGTTCTTAATGACAGACACAGACAGCCTTCTTTATTCTATAGTAACAGAGGACTTTTACAAGGAAATACAAAGTGACTTGGACTGTTTCGACACCTCTGCATATAGTAAAGATCATTTCTTATACTCTGATAAAAATAAAAAAGTTACGGGCAAGTTTAAAGACGAATTAAATGGTCAAATTATGTATGAATATTGTGGTTTAAGGCCAAAATTATACTCTTTCATTCCTTTACAATGGTTATACGAAAAAGAAAATCAAAATGAGCTAGAGGTTAAAAAGGCAAAGGGAGCTGACAACGCCACAGTTAAACATCTCTTAAGACACCAACATTACTTACACTGTCTTGCAACCGGGGAAGATTACTATGAGAATGTTACAAGAATTAAATCCACAAACCACCATCTTCAAACATTAACGATGAACAAAAAGGTACTCTCTTTTGATGACGACAAGAGGTTTATTCTGGATGGCATCAACACTCTTGCCCTTGGTCATTATAAAATTGGTCAAACATAAATCTATATTTCCCATTATTCTTTGGCCTTTCCTTGTCTATTACAAAAAAGCCATATTTAGACCTATCCCAGCATTGATGGCAGAGATTTCTAAATTGGTTAAATGAAAAATAATTTCCCACATGATTGTTATACACATGTTTTAAATTTAAATCGTCTTGTTTAAATAATATTAGGAAATTAACATTGTCACGTAAATGTTTGTTTACTTTACTGTAAGATTGACACAAGTAAAAACTGTTAATATTTTTGTGTCTGCCCATTGAGAAAAATTGTGTGATATTTGGACTATTTATGTCGTCAAATACAACTATTGAGTGTGATTCTACATCATTTGGTGTGATTTCACAGTTTGAATATGTGTGTAATTTAACTTCATCACACAGACGGAATATTTCAATGATTTTTTTATATTTTTCTTGTTCTAAAGATTTGGATATTATATATAAATTTGTAAACTTTAATCCTTGTTTTTTTACAATTAAGTTATAAATTACAACAGTCTTCCCCGAACCACTGGGCCCTATTATAAGACAGCGAATATTATTATGAAATAGACCCAACTTCTTTGGTGTATTTTCTTTATGTGCTATTTTAAATTTGTTCTTTTGTTGAATAAATGACATTTTTTATATAATAAAAATGGTGTATTTTCTTTATGTGCTATTTTAAATTTGTTCTTTTGTTGAATAAATGACATTTTTTATATAATAAAAAATGGCAAAGAGAAAGTGTAAAAAGGTCCAAGGTAAGGGATTATTCTTAAAGCCATATAGAGGCCGTGGCTTGTTAAATACCCTTATAAACAACCTTCCTTTCCCTCTCCACATGCCGTCGTATATGTGGTGTGGACCTGGAACTAACGTGCGTGAAAATTTAGCCAGAAATGTACCTTCAAAAAATAAGCTAGACTCTTATTGTAAAGAGCACGACATATTCTACATGAATAATCCTGATACAGCCGCCCGGAACAAGGCAGATATGAGATTAGCGGACCAGGCTTGGACTAGGGTTTCGGCAAAGGACGCCAGTCTGGCCGAAAAAGCAGCAGCTTATGCAGTGACAAATTTGATGAAGGCTAAGGCAAAAATGGGAATGGGATTAAAATTTAATAAAAAAGATGGACAACTTTCAGCTGTTAGAGGCAGCAAGAGACGTGCCTCACTTTCGAGGAGTGTACCTAAAAAACGAGCTAAAACATCTAAGGCCAAAAGTAAGAGAATGTGGAATTATTAATTTAGACAGTGACAGGGGCACACATTGGACAGCATATCGTAAAAATAAAGATGTTGTAATATATTTTGACCCTTTCGGAATACAGCCTCCAAAAGAGGTAATTGAATATTTTGTACCATCTAAAATTTACTATACAACTGATCAAATACAAGATTTAAACAGTTCCATTTGTGGAATTTTATGTTTATCATATCTGAAAAATTTTAGTTTATAAAAATGGATTCATTTACTATAACATTTATGGGTACAGAGCCAGAGTTGAAGTCTGTGTTCTTTCCTCCTATAGAATTAAATGGTGATTATGTAATTGGACTGGTAGATTTTCAAAGTTATAATTCTATATTTAATGTTAAAAAACCTCTAAATACTTTGACATATTACAAAATGCACAAAATTACAACCCCAAAAGGGGAGGTCACAATTGACGAATTAAACCGGGCATTAGCTGGTAAAGTTGAAGTTATTATACAAAATAAAGTAGCATTAATTAATACAAAAGTCAAACTTATATTTTACAAAGGGCTAGTTCCAAAATTAAATAAACTTAAAGACACAAAATTAACTATAGACGAGGGTGAGGATGTGTATTATTATGATCACAAAGCCGCAAATGTAATTGAAATTGCTGAAGGTACATACGAAGTGTTTGAGCTTGCGAAGGAAATTCAAAAGCAACTCCCAGATTTTGTACTTATAGCCGATAATAAAACTATGAAAGCCACATTAAATTCTAGCCATGTGTTTGATTTTACAAAACCGTGTTTAGGGTCTGAATTATTGGGATTTAAAGGATTTTCTACTCCAGATATTGCGTTTAAATCTGTAAATAAAATCAACATAAATAATGTAAATGTGATTAGAGTAAAATGTAATATTGCGAATGGGGCTTATTTAAATGGTGACAAATCACACACCATACACAGTTTTTACCCAGAAGCTCCTCCCGGCTACAAAATTATTGAGGTCCCCAGAAATATTATATACTTTCCTGTAAATAAGAGAAGTTTAGATGTTGTTAGCATTACATTTGCAGATCAACACGACAAGCCAATTGACTTTAATAAAGAAGAAACTACAATTACTTGTCATATAAAAAAGATATGAGAATTTACAAGAACGGACTGAGTGTACAAAATGCCAGGTTTCTGCGATCAATTGGGTTGAAGTTAAAATTTTCTATTAATAAAAATGGAAGATTTTCTAGACGTTACAGGAAAATTCCAATACGATGATAGCCTGGTTAAAATTACAAATCACTCCTATGTTCCACACAACACTTTAGCAATAAATAATTCCGATGAAATTCGAATATGCATAAATAATCAAGATTTACTAACACTCCCATGTAGGAGTTATCTGTATATTAAAGGAGAAATAGAGAATCATGATAAAGGATATTTTATAAATAATGCATTTGCATTCTTATTTGACGAAATTAGATACGAAGTTGCTGGTAAAGAAATAGATATTGTAAGAAATCCGGGAATTTCCAGTCTTATGAAAATATTGTGCTCTTACAATAAAACAACTAAATTGTCAAATGTAGCATTTGATTCTGATGAAAATTTAAAGGAGTTCCATAAAAGCGGCAAGTTTAGTACTTGTGTCCCGTTAGAGCTGTTAATGGGTGTGTTTGAGGATTTTAATAAGGTTTTAGTAAATGTTAAACAAGAATTGGTGTTGAAAAGATCCAAAAATGACTTAAATTGTATATTAACAACATCTAATGCTCCAACTGGTGTCGATCCTATTCCTAAAATTACACTTAAATCGATTCAGTGGGTGATGCCGCATGTGGTACCATCTGATGGGGAGAAGCTTCAATTACAAAAGATGTTATTGCAAAATAAAAATTTGCAAATTGCATTTAGAAGTTTGGAGCTACACGAACTCCCATCATACCCCGAAACCAAGAGACATACGTGGTCAGTTAAGACGTCTTCGAGTTTGGAGAAGCCCAGGTATATTATATTTGGTTTCCAAACTGGTAGGGACAACAGTGCACGAAAAAGAACTGATGAATTTGATCACTGTAAATTGAAAAATATCAAAGTGTTTTTAAACTCTGAATATTATCCTTATAGTGATTTAAATCTCGACTGTGAAAATGGAGATGCCTCTAAAGCTTATGAGATGTTTGTGAGGTTTAGGGAGAGTTACTACAACACCGTCCCCGATCCTATGTTTAACAGAGCTGACTTTATAAAGAAATATCCTCTAATTGTAATAGATTGTTCTAGGCAGAATGAATCGGTCAAAGAGGGGGTTGTAGATATTAAATTAGAAATTGAAACTGCAGAAAATGTCCCTTCAAACACATCTGCATATTGCCTAATAATACACGATAAGGTGTTTGAGTATAATCCTTTGACAAATGAGATAAATAAAATGTAAATAAAATGAAAACAAATATTCAACAAGAATTGGTAGAGTCTGCAAAACAAATAAGAGAAAAATATAGGGCGTAAAACGTGGTAAATTTCTAGAGGCTGAAGAGAGGTTCCAAACATTCCAACCGTTAATAGAGCCTTTGCAAGAATTAAAAAAAATAGCCACAAAAACAGAGAGGCCGGTTCTCCCAATGATTTTAGAAAAGACCCCGTCTAGAATACCAAGAATAACCCAGATAACACCGCACAAATTAGATTTTGGTCTTTTAGCATCAGACTATTTAGGAAATTACCTTAGTAGAAGTAGTATGACAGACACCACATATGGTATTAGGCGAGAAGGACATAAATTTTTTATTGGGAATCAGGAAGTTCAAATTGCCAATGACGATGTTACAGTTGGAGAAAAAATTTATAAAGGGACAAAGGGATTGTGGGAATTGTTAACTTTAAAAGAACCCGTAAACTATAGTCGGGTTGATTTGCAAAATTATAAAGAGATTTTGGAAGCTACAAATGCACATTTAAAGGGTTATAAAACAGGTGCGGCGATGTCAGGTAATAAACACACTAAATATCTTAATATAATTAAACCCCTGTTTAAGACTGTTGGTGAAGGTTTAAGGCAGGTAACTGGTAATAAAATAGACTATGTTTATTGGGATGATCCTAATGAGCTTGTAGATAGGTTAAGACTGCTTTGGTTAAGCCGATTGGCGGGAAATTCTGGAGTGGATAATGAGATAGATTCTATCATAGAAGAATTGAGGGAAAGTGGAATTGTTTATTAAATAAAAAGATGATAGATAAATTTTATCGTGTATATAACCCATATAGTAAACCAGAAGCTAGAAGTTTTAAAGAAACTACTTTAAATCTAAAAGATGATGGTTGGAATGCTTTAAATTATAAAATTAGTAATGTAAAGGGTGGGGAGTTTACTGATGATGTATCGACTTTGGGGCAGACGTTAACCAGAAAAGGTGATGCTTTTGTACAAGGTAATACAAAATATAAGTTTTTAGAATCCAAGAGTAATAATTGGAACGCTAATAAACGCAAAATTACTAATGTTAAACGGGGTGAAAGCTCAACCGATGTACCCACATTAGAGCAAACTTTAATAAGAAAAGATGGTGTCTTTGTACAAGACAAAAATAATTATGAATTTTTGGAATCGGAGAAAGGTATTTGGAATGCCAAAAAGCGAAAAATAAGTAATTTGTTGGCTGGTAAAGAAAGCGATCATGTTGTAAACGTCTCTCAAGTACCAAAAATGGATCTAAACTTTTGGGATTTTAATAATAAAAGGCTAGTTCGTGTTAAACCCGCTGTTGATGAGAACGATTGTGTTACAAAACATCAGACTGTGACTTTAGACGGTCTTAAATTTGATGGTAAAAATAAGCAATTAACAAACATTTTACCTGGAACATTGCCAAATGATGTGGCTGTTGTTAAGCAAATATTAACAAAAGGTGAGAAAAGCATAATAAAACAGGGGGATAAATATTATAATGTATTAACATTAGATAGAGATATGTGGGATGCAGAGGACAAATTAATAAAGAATGTACCTGAAGGCAAAGATAGGAGTGATATTTGTTTAATGTCACAGGTTTTGAGGTATGATGATAATATTAAAACTTTTAGACAAGACAATATTAAATTTGATATTTGTTTAAAATCACATGCGTTAAGGTTTAACAATAAAACTAATAAATTTATGCAAGACAATAATGAAATCGATTTGATGATGTACAATCCTAAATTGTTGGTTGCAGACCCTACATCTTTAAGCGGATTTAAGACTTTAGATGGAGAGGCATATTTGCCAAAAAACTATGTATATCAAAGAATGAGTGATGGTATGTTAATTGGTAGCAATGGAGGTGTTTTTGAAACGACAGAGACTGGCAGATACGTTAACATTAAAAATAAAGAATAAAAAATGGAAAAAATTGCTTACGAATTGCATAAGCCCGCGAGAAAGAACTTTGTTAGAAGGTCTTTTAAGGTGTTGGGTATAAACGAAACTGTTCAAATCGATTTAATAGATATGCGGAATTATGCTAGAGAGAATTCTGGGAATAAATATATTTTAACTTTAATAGACACATTTTCTAAAAAAGCTTATGCTGCTCCACTAAAGAATAAAACTGGATTAGTAGTCACAGAAGCTATAAAAACTATTCTCCCAAAGGGAGTTAAAAATATTCAATCTGATAACGGAAAAGAATTTTTTAATGAACATTTTACCAAACTAATGAAAATTCTAAACATTAATCACTACCACACTTACTCTACAACTAAGGCGGCTATTGTGGAAAGGTTCCAGAGAACTTTAAAGAATTGGTTGTATAGAGAGTTTATTGCACAAGGGAGTTACAAGTGGTTGGATTTACTTCCAAAGTTAATAAGGATATATAATAATAAAGTACATAGATCCATAGGGATGAAGCCTAACCAAGTAAGTGCTAAGAACTCTAAAGATGTACATGAAAGGTTAGCATCTAAAGTACAAGTTAAAAAGCCAAGATATAAGGTGGGGGATAGTGTAAGGATATCTAAATATAAACATGTATTTAGTAAAGGATATACCCCTAACTGGACGGGAGAGCTTTTTACAATAGCAGAAGTTAAGAAAACAAAGCCTGTGACTTATATTTTGAAAGATGAAAATGGCAATATAATCAAAGGAGGATTTTATACAGAAGAATTGTTAAAAACTAAATATAAAGACATGTATTTGGTAGAGAAGGTAATTAGGAGGAGGGGTGATTTATTATATGTCAAATGGCTCGGGTTCCCAAGTAGCCAGAACTCGTGGATTTCTGCAAAGGATGTATTAAAATGAATTTTAAAATAGGGTCAAAATTGGCAGTTTTAATTCGACTGTAGTTGGGATATGTAGAATTTATTAAAACACTACGACAATCAGAAGTTGGCGGTAGTATTTTTTTTTTAATTTGGGGGAATTTATTAAAACACCAATAACACATCCAAATTTTAAATCAGACCATAAACACTAAAGATAGTTTTTGAAAATTTTTAAAAAGTATAGAGGGGGGGGGGGGGTTGGGGACAATATATTTAATATAGGCGAGGGTTGGGTATTAATATAGGCCAACAAGGAAACTTGTGTAGGGCGGGATCGGGTGTCGGCGCAAAAACTGATCCCCATAAGAATAACATGGGAAAAAAGCGCCGAATATTATGCCTCTTTCTGGTTTCACCACTACTGTTTTTTTTTTATAAAAAACTAAGAATTTTTGAGGCTGGAAATAATATTTCACTATCACAACAAGATATTGTAAGATGAAGACTAGGATAGACAGGAGAGTGCTAAGACGTATTGTGGTGGGAGTTTTTCTGAAACGAAAAGCAGCAGCTAAGTTGATTGTAAACAGGTCGACTGTTATTGCACCTCCCATTAAAACTTAACTAAGAGACTTAAGGGTATTATGCCACTATTCTTGTACTGAGTTAATATATTTTGATTGCATTATTTTAAATCACAGTAATATAACAACTGTAACTATTTCTTACATAGCCTATTGCAATTGGAAATATTATGAAAGCATTGATATTTGTTGGCTTTGTAGTTGGCTTTTTTGTAAGGTATAACATCTAATTTTTATATATCTCTTCTTTAAATCTAATAGTAAACCACATACACTTTAAAGTAACACTGAGGTATTTGTTGGGTTGTGATTTTAGGAAATGACTTTTTTTGGTTGAAACAAATTTAACTCACAAGAAAAATACTAATTTCATACATATTTAAAATAAACATCAATTTATAGGAGCAAATTTTCAGAAGTATTAATTCTAAAAAAATAATTAACATTGTTCTCCTTCAATTTAGTTCAATGGAATCTCAATCAAAATAGGTTTTAACATTAAAAATTGTATTCAACGTAATTATCTGGAATTAAACTTTACAAATAGTATACGACATGTACAACCATTATTTTCCATGTGAAAAATATAAGTAATTAGAGTCAAAGTTTGTAAAAACAACTGAAAACTAGTTAAGACTAATATTTTCAAATTGTATTCCTATTCTGCTGGTGTAGCCAATTACAATATTCATAATTGACTAACATGGGAGGCATGTCTTAGAATGACCGGCATCAAATTACAATTATTTCGTGCCATTGACATGCATTTGTTTATAGAACATTCCATTAGAGGCGGTGTAAGCATGATTTCCACGCGCTATGCTAAATAAGTGTTAGTAAATAAACAAGATTTACTAACACTCCCATGTAGCACTTATGTGTATATTAAAGGAGAAATAGAGAATCATGATAAAGGACATTTTATAAATAATGCATTTGCATTCTTATTTGACGAAATTAGATACGAAGTTGCTGGTAAAGAAATAGATATTGTAAGAAATCCAGGAATTTCCTGTCTTATGAAAATATTGTGCTCTTACAATAAAACAACTAAATTGTCAAATGTAGCATTTGATTCTTATGCAAATTTAAAGGAGTTCCATAAAAGTGGGAAGTTTAGTACTTGCGTCTCATTAGAGCTGTTAATGGGTGTGTTTGATGATTTTAATAAGGTTTTAGTAAATGTTAAACAAGAATTGGTGTTGAAAATATCTAAAAACGACTTAAATTGTATATTAACAACAGCTAATGCTCCAACTGGGGTCGATCCTATTCCCAAAATAACACTTAAATCGATCCAGTGGGTGATGCCACACGTGATGCCATCTGAGGGGGAGAAGCTGCAATTACAAAAGATGTTATTGCAAAATAAAAATTTGCAAATTGCATTTAGAAGTTTGGAGCTACACGAACTCCCATGAAACCCCGAAACATACATGGTCAGTTAAGACGTCTTCGAGTTTTGAGAAGCATAGGTATATTATATTTGGTTTCCAAACAGGTAGGGGCAATAGTGCTTGAAAAAAAACTGATGAATTAGATCACTGTAAATAGAAAAATCTCAAAGTGTTTTTAAAATCTAAATATTATCCTTATAGTCATTTAAATCTCGACTTTGGAAATGGAAATGCCTCTAAAGCTTATGAGATGTTTGTGAGGTTTAGGGAGAGTTACTACAACACTGTCCTCGATCCTATGTTTAACATAGCTGATTTTATAAAGAAATATCCTCTAATTGTAATAGTCTGTTCTATGCAGAATGAATCAGTCAAAGAGGGAATTGTAGATATTAGGTTAGAAATTTCAACTGCAGAAAATGTCCCTTCAAACAGATCTGCATATTGCCTAATAATACACGATAAAGTGTTTGAGTATAATCCTTTGACAAATGAGATAAATAAAATGTTAATAAAATGAAAACAAATATTCAACAGGAATTGGTTGACTCTGCAAAACAAATAAGAGAAAAATATAGGGCATTAAAACGTGGTAAAATTTCTAGAGTCTGAAGAGAGGTTCCAAACATTCCAACTTTTAATAGAGCCTTTGCAAGAATTAAAAAAATTAGCCACCAAAACAGAGAGGCCATTTCTCCCAATTATTTTAGAAAAGACCCCGTCTAGAATACCAAGAATAACCCAGATGACACCGCACAAATTAGATTTTGGTCTTTTAGCATCAGACTATTTAGGAAATTACCTTAGTAGAAGTAGTGTGACAGACACCACATATGGTATTAGGCGAGAAGCAAATAATTTTTTATTGGGAATCAGGAAGTTCAAATTGCAAATGATGATGTTACAGTTGGAGAAAAAATGTATAAAGGTACAAAGGGATTGTGGGAATTTTTAACTTTAAAAGAACCCGTAAACTATATTCAGGCTGATTTGCAAAATTATAAAGAGATTTTGGAAGCTAAAAACGCATATTTAAAGGGTTATAAAACAGGTGCGGTGATGTCAAGTAACACACACACTAAATATCTTAATATAATTAAACCCCTGTTTAAGACTATTGGTGAAGGTTTAAGGCAGGTAACTGGTAATAGAATAGACTATATTTATTGGGACTATCCTAATGAGCTTGTAGATAGGTTAAGACTGCTTTGGTTAAGCCGATTGGCGGGAAATTCTGGAGTGGATAATGAGATAGATTATACTATAGAAGAATTAAGGGAAAGTGGAATTGTTTATTAAATAAAAAGAATATAGATAAATTTTATCGCATATATAACCCATATAGTAACCAGAAGCTAGAGGTTTTAAAGAAACTACTTTAAATCTAAAAGATGATAGGTCGAATGCTATAAATTATAAAATTAGTAGTGTTAAAAGTGGGGAGTTTATTGATGATGTATCGACTTTGGGGCAGACGTTAACCAGAAAATGTGATGCTTTTGTACAAGGTTATACTAAATATGAGTTTTTAGAATCCTAGAGAAATAATTTGAACGCCAATAAACGTAAAATTACTAATGTGAAACGAGGTGAAAGTTCAGACGATCTACCCATATTAGATCAGACTTTTTATAAGAAAAGATGGTATCTTTGTATAAGACAAAAATAATTATGAATTTTTGGAATCGGAGAAAGGTATTTGGAATGCCAAAAAGCGAAATATTACTAATTTGTTGGCTGGTAAAGAAAGCGATGATGGTGTAAACGTCTCTCAAGTACCAAAAATGGATCTAAACGTTTGGGATCTCAATGATAAAAGGCTAGTTTGTGTTAAACCCGCTATTGATGAGAACGAGTGTGTTACAAAACATCAGACTGTGACTTTAGACGGTCTTAAATTTGATGATAAAAATAAGCAATTAACAAACATTTTACCTGGAACATTGCGAAATGATTTGGCTGTTGTTAATAAAATATTAACAAAAGGCGAGAAAAGTATAATAAAACCGAAGGATAAAAATTATAATGTATTAACGTTAGATAACGATATGTGGGATGCAGAGGACAAATTAATAAAGAATGTACCTGAAGGCAAACATAAACTGATATTTGTTTAATGTCACAGGTTTTTAGGTATGACGATAAGATTACAACTTTTAGACAAGACAATATTAAATTTGATATTTGATTAAAACCACATTTATGAAGTTTTAAAAATTAAACTAAGAAATTTATGCAAGACAAATAGATTCTTGCATATGACAAGAATGCAAGACAATAAAGAAATCGATTTGATGATGTACAATCCTAAATTGTTAGTTGCAGACCCCACATCTTTAAGCGGATTTAAGGCTTTAGATGGAGAGGCATATTTGCCAAAAAACTATGTATATCAAAGAATGTCTGATGGTATGTTGGTTGATAGCAATGGAAGTGTTTTTGAAACGACGGAGACTGGCAGATACGTTAACATTAAAAATAAATAATACGAAAATGGAAATATTGCTTACGAGTGGATTTTGTTAGAAGATCTTTTAAGGTGTTGGGTATAAACGAAACTGTTCAAATAGATTTAATAGATATGCAGAATTATGCTAAAGAGAATCCTGGGAATAAATATATATGAACTTGAATAGACACATTTTCTAAAAAGCTTATGCTGCTCCTCTAATAAATAAAACTGGATTAGTAGTGTCAGAAGCTATCTAAACTAAAATCCTAATGGGAGTTAAAAATATTCAATCTGATAACGGAAAAGAATTTTTTTAATGAAGATTCTAACAAACTAATGAAAAAGCTAAATAATAATCATTACCAGACTTACTCTACAACTAAGACGGCTATTGTGGAAAGGTTCCAGAGAACTTTAATGAATTGGTTTTATAGAGAGTTTAGTGCGCAAGGGAGTTACAAATGGTTGGATTTACTTCCAAAGTTAATAAGGATATATAATAATAAAGTACATTGATCCATAGGGATGAAGCCTAACCAAGTAAGTGCTAAGAACTCTAAAGATATACACGAAAGATTAGCATTTAAAGTACAAGTTAAAAAGCCAAGATATAAGGTGGGGGATAGTGTAAGGATATCGAAATATAAACATGTATTTAGTAAAGAATATATCCCTAACTGGACGGGAGAGCTTTTGATAATAGCAGAAGTTAAGAAAACAAAGCCTGCGACTTACATATTGAAAGATGGGAATGGCAATATAATCAAAGGAGGATTTTATACAGAAGATTTGTCAAAGACTAAATATAAAGACGTGTATTTTGTGGATAAGGTAATTAGGAGGAAGCGTGATTTATTATATGTCAAATGGCTCGGGTTCCCAAGTAGCCAGAACTCGTGGATTTCCGCAAAGGATGTATTAAAATGAATTTAGAGCAAATCCACAGATGGAAGGTGGGATCACCTGGAAGTTAAAGGGGGCAGTCAAAATTTTAGGATGCATAATGCAGGTGTACACACTAGCCTAGAACAATATCATCAGTTTAAACACCAAAGTTAGTTTTTATAAAAATATAGGGGACGGATTGGGAAAATGTATTTAATATAGGCAAGGGTCGGGTACTAGTATAGGCCAAAAAGGAAATTTGTGTAGGGTAGGGTCGGGCAAATGTGCAAAAACCGATCCCCATAAGAATAGAATGGGAAAAAAGTGCCAATTACGGGGTCTCCCGGGTAGTTCCCTCTTTAACGAAAATGGTTGATTAGTAATTATGTTATTCTTTAAAGTCTAAGACTTTTATTAATTTTAATAGAAACAATAAAAATAACGGACTTACTACATTTTATAAAATAAAACAGGCATCTTTCTTCACGGTTAATTCTTCTCTTCTGTAAAGAATGAGAAGATTCTACAACATTCAAAATATTTGTTCGTTTTATAATAGAAAACTGTGTATAGTCATATAATTAAAAAACATTACAAGTGGTGTAATTTTAACTTAGTATGAAAGATATAAGATAGCACAAGTATAGCACATTTAGGGGATGAAATCAAAACTTAAATGCCTTTTACTAAGTCCAATCCTTGAATGGTTTTCTCTTTGTCACTCTAAATCCTTATTTTATAAGTGAAAGTTCACTGGCCTATTACTACTACTCTTATACATTTTATTCTCTATAAATACTAATACTTTATTAATTAAAGACTACATCTTGCCAGAGTAAAAAGATTGTGCATTTAATTCGCAATTTTTGAACGTATTATACTGTTTCCATTTCTATAAAAAAATTATTTGTAATGTTCTAGTGGAGGAACTGTTGAAAATAAGTAAATAAATAAATAAATAAAGACACCAATTGCTGAAGCTCTGCAAACAACACATTTATCACTAGTCCTTACCACTGTCACACAACGCACTTCCGGTTGACTGGCTATTGATCATGTAAACAACCGATATCCAAGTTAATATGGACTTGATATTAATTGGCCGTACTAATATGGCTTCATCTATGTTGATGAGATTGGTGTCGTATAATTTATTACCCTATCAGTACTCAACTGGTAAATATTCTGCCTTGCCTCGCAATGCACTACGACATAGGCCTCTCTCACCGTCTTGCAGGCTAGGTGACCATTTAGAATAGTGTTTGGCAGTTATCATCCTGTTTATCATTGCAGGCCTTCTGCTACAATAGCAATGACTGAGGAGGCGCGCCGTGGAAGGCATTGTTTCAGTTCACGAACTAAGGCTTGTTTCCAAAAACCAACTTTTCCTCATGCTACAGCGCTTTCCACTAGTTAACTACAACCCTACACTCGAAAACTAGCAACTTTAACTACCAACCTACTACAAAAAAGACCGCTCATATTTTGTCCGTTTTTATTTTGTTCATTATTCAAAATCCATATTTATCTCCTATCCCATATTATTCAATATTTTATTGCATCGTGTTTCAAGTTAGTTTTATTTTTGATTGCGGTCTTTGCATTTCGTGTGATTAATTTATGCATTTTAAAATGTGGAATTAAGCTGTAGAAGCTCTAAGATACTCTCTTGGTCCATAACGATAAGTGATCCCGTTTATTATGCACATAAAGAAATTTAGATATTATTCATGAGTGTTAGGTAAATAAGAATTCCATATTAAAATTCTCAAACTCACCGTGTTTCTTACCGTAAAACCGCTAGTTAATTTTGTTTGAGATTACAATGTAATTATGTTTTGCTTGCGTGTTAACATCAAGATTAAATCTTTGTTCTAATGTTGACCCGTAGTAAACACTGCCAGCGACGCTGACCATCTGGATGTTATATCTGGATAATATATTTACTTTGGTGGATTAGAATGAAACTTATATTATTAAATAAAACAATTTCTTGATTATAAAAGGGACTATTTTATTAGTAAACTTCTTATAAATAGCAACGAAGAGATTTTATTTATTTATTCATAAATAAAATAACTAAAAGGGAAAACCTCTAATATTTTGTGTTGACAGACATTAGGGCTTACTTTGTTCAATCAGGGCCATTTAAAAAACTAAATTGAAAACAATCACTGATGGAAGCCATTTGTTTAATGTATTTTGAAGTAAATCACGCAATGGAAATGCACTATCTAGATAACCCCTTTTAAGATAAAATAACTGACCTCTTTAAGTATTGCTTGACATTTTATTATAACACTTAAACTCTGAAGAAAATAGGGTAAATCACAATGTATATTAGATTTTATTTCTTCGTGAATTATAGAAAACAGCAAAAATATACGTTGATATTAGGAAATCTTATAAGGCTGTTGTGATGTGAAAACAAATCAAAAATCAAACGCTGTAAAACAGACCGGTTTTTAAGGATATCTTATTCTTTAACATGTATGGCTATGCTTTGAAATATAATTCATATGAAGTCACCTGCATTTAAGAAAATATTATTTTGTTCTGAAAATTACCAAGGTTGTTTTGATACTATATTCATCCTAAATAACACAAGGATCGTAACCATGGTTATGTTATACGGACGATATAAGAGTAACTCAATTCATCTGATATACTTAATAACATACCCTTTAAGCTTATCTTTACCTTTACCAATAGATTAACGCCAGTTACCATTATACTATACTAAGTTTCCAACTTGACCTTGGCACTTTATTAAGTGCTCAGTTTTGTTGGGACATAACGTAATTTTAATCAGAAACACCTAATTGCACTGTGTTCCCAGGCGCATTGGACACGTTATGAAGTAGGCGTACACTTCATGAAGTGTCCATTTGCACAATGTGCCCCCTATACAAATATTGATGGTATTTGGATTGCCCATGCATGGGAAGATATTGTATAACAGCGTTTGTTGAGCTATTAAGTAAACATGTAAATTTCCATTGTTGACCTCAAATAGTTTCAACAGTTTTATTTTGATCATTTTACAACTATCTAGCCTGCGTTTCAAAACATGTTTAAACCTAACTATCAACTTGTGATCTTTATATTTGATGTGTTAAATGTTTGTAAGCAATGAAAAAGGAGGATATCAATATATATTTTTAATGCTTTATATAAATTTAATATTATCACACAAATGCTATTTAAACCAGATTAATCATATCAAAAGCGTTTATATTACACAACAAATTTGAAACGTTGTAATTTGAATAAATTATATTTGCGTAGAGATAATTTATTGTTAAAGCATAAACCAACGAGCTTATTAGCTCTAAGCATAAACCATTTAAACATATTTATCCTCAATATACAATATGATTATGGAAAGTAAATAATTTTAAACACCTTTTTGTAAAGGGATATTTTACAAACCTTTCTCTGGTAAAATTTCCATTCGTGATTTATGGACTTGTATATGGAGTACTTTGTCAAAGAAACTGCGATCTATTTCTCAATCCAGCCCATACAATACACTGCTTTCAAGGTAGCTCGGAGGACGTAAGTCTGGGAAAGTAAAATCAGAATAAAATGTTCAGAATAAAATGTTTCAGAATAATCCTACTAATATTATAAATGTGAAAGTTTAGATGTTTTTTTGGATGTATGGATATTTGGAGTTCTATCATGCAAAAACTACTAGACTTATTAAGCTATAATTTTGCATGAACATAGCTTACATATCACATTAACATATAGACCTGATAATGTCTACATCCAAAATTAGGGCTTCACCCCACGAGCCCTGTAATATCCAATGCAAATCTTATGGAAGGATACTATCTATAAAATTACCAGCTGTAGTTAAAATGTTTGTCAGTTACTGCAAAGAAAGTCATATGGGTAGAACATAAACACAGACTTTATAGGGCTGGCGAGGTTAATATTTGCAATGTAATATATATAATTTCTTATTCAACCCTTTGAGTGCCAAGCTTCTGAAAGGAAAAGTTGAATCTGTGATGTTTTGTTTATTTTTTAAATGCCCGCCCTCCCCTTCAACTCTGCCACAGACAGGTAAAATCTCCATGAGTTGTACATAAAAACCACCGACTGTGACGGGATTTGAACCTTCGATCCAAGAGGTAACAAGAGGTAACAAGAGGTACCCGGCCGGGAAGGTAACGCCTTCGACTGCACAGCCACTGATCAGACTAGCAGCTGTAGCGGACCAGGTGATATTAGAGCCTAGGCGCTGGTCGAGGTAGATCAGTTTTTGTCTACCAGGTTTCACCACATGTCAGACTCAGACTGCAGACTGAGCGCCTAACGGTACAATCGCTTATGAAGCCGTAACAGTGTTTATTGATAACAGATTCAAAAGACGATATATCGGTCCATAGCACCGAAAGGGTTAATAATACTATGACTATTTCCAGGAAACCATTATACCCAAATAATGCTCTGGAAATCCCAAATAATGACCTATTTGTAACAACTATAAGTTCCAGGAGTATAAACAATTATATACCGGTAAATGATGGAAGTGTAAAAATGTCATGATAATACGTTATGTCTGTTTGGAACTTATTATACATTGTTGCGTTTAAATGTGCAGCTATTTATATTTAAACATAGTTTAAAGAATTTAGGTGTAAATTTGGTTTACAAAAGCAAAACAAAAATATAAAGCTAAAAGCTGAAAAAACACAATAATCAGGATGATATTTTGTTTCTGTTTTTTTTTATAATTGTTTATATATACAATCAAATTTTAAAATAAGAGTCAACGTAAAAGGTCGAAAGGATACCTAAAATGGATTTTCCAATATAGTTTTGCTATAAATTATTTTATAAAACGTTATTTTTCTCTTTAGTTTCGTTTAGTGGTTAAGTTCGGTTTGCAGGTACCAGTTTATACCTGTCAACAAACATATGGTCTAAGAGAAAACTTTCCACTTTTTAATGCGGTTTTAACATCATCGCTATAAGAAACATTTATATTGTTTTATTTTTACTTGTAACTATTTTAGTATAAATACGAAACAAAAATATTTTCAATCAAGAGTTATGATAATCTATCCGCAGTTAAAAACCTACTGTCAGTAGCAGCCGGACAAACTTGTTTTTTCCGATAATACAAATTAATTTTTTAAATAAATAATTATATTAAATTTATTCTGCAAAAATACATTTTGAGATGTGAATAAAAAGAAGCACGGCAGCGACAGAGCTCCATGTAATTTTAATCCATACCGAGATCAAATCCTGTCCTGCAAAATTAGCCTTTATTTTAAAAGAAGGATCACATTTTCCAAGACTTTAAATTTTATTTGTAAAGTAACTTAAAAATGTAAAATGTTTAATAATTTATTTAACGCCACGGATCTTATATTTATATTCATAATTATAATATGTTATTATGGTTATATTTTATGGCTGTGTTATGTATAACTCATTTAACCTGATACTTGGTTACTCTATTTGGTTGATAAACATATTTTAACAAATAAATGTTATCCTACTTTAATTTGATATATACGTTTAAAACATTTTTTGCTTATAGTAATTTCATATGGAAGTCCATTCAATCTGAACATGGTTGCGTGTAACCCAGATGTTTATTTTTTATATTCCAAATTTTTTATTTTTTAATACTAGCGTGCTAAACAGAGTAGCCAATAAATGTTAAATATAACACACACACTGCGGAAAACTTTATTCATGTATAAACCTTAAATTTGCATAGAAAATCAACTAATTGGTAATTAAAATTCTTAGTTATAAAAGGATTAAAACCAGGTGTAATAATGCTTGTTATTGTAACTAACCTCCTCTCTCACTTTGCAAAAAAATCAATAAATACAATTACCAACATCTGTACATCTGTTACGCTCCTATCTGTGTTACAAGACAAGTTGCTAATGACAAAACGGCAAGACAAGTTGCCGAGGATCGTTAAACCTAACTCTCAGCATCGAAACAAGAAATAAAGCAGCACATCATCTTGTCCTGTGGTTACTCGTTGTAAGGTAATGCTATTTAAACATTATTAACTGTGTAGGTATTTTAAGATATTTTAAAACGGACCTAATACAAAATCAACCATAAATAATGTTTCTTTTTATTTTAAATTCTTAAATATAAATGAAATATTTGAAAGCGATAGTTATGAATAATTGTACTCACGCAACAAAGGTGTGTTACATCCGTTGAGATAGAAAATATTGTTTGTTTAGTAAACGTTTAAGCACGGCAACAGAGTGTTTTGCGTGCAAAGAAAGATCTAAAATAATTCTGTTATTTCTCACGATCACGTAAATAACATCGCACATCTCTGTTTTGACGGGGAGCATCAAAGGTAGGGCAACCGTGCAGAGGCCTTGAATTTCAAACAACAAGCTGGAAATTATTCTTAGATTCAATTAGAATATCAAGTTGTATTTTGTAAACCTAATCTATGAGTTGGATTGTTTTTTTTTTCCTTTTTTAGCGAATTTCCCCTATAGGGAAGAAGCTATTACCGTAGGTCTCATGGTAAGACTTAAGCCCGAGACCATGATAACTTTTCATTTTGAGGTCCCCAGATGCCAAAAACACCATTCGTACAAAATTATATATATATATATATATATATATATATATATATATATATAAATATATATATATATATATGTCCGTAAGCACGATAACTCTGGTAAAAAAAGTCCGATCTTAATGAAATTTGGTACAAATATGTAAAGTACCATTTATTTAAACGAGTTCGAAAACCAGATGAATCGCTCCATCTGAAGGGGGATTTTTGGGGGGTTTTGTACCCAAAAAATGTGTTTTTTTGGGTTTTCACAGGTAATTTAAATTTAAATCAAATTTTAATTTATACCATTAGGTTGAGCTTAAAAAAACAAACAATTTGGTATTTTGATCATTGTTCTACGTCAATTGGTTACCGAGATATTGAAAGTGCTAAACACAGTACGTTGTCTAATGTTATTCTTATGGAGAAAAAGAAAAATTGCATATCTCGCTTATTTATAAACATAAACTGACGAAATTTGGTATATGGCTTGATCTGGTGGTGGTTTATTGTTGTTTGCACAAAAAAACTATTTTTCGCCTATGGTTCCTGTAGCAGCAAACCTAGGTACTTGGTCCCCATGTTATTCTTATGGAAAATACTTAAAATGTTATATATCGGTTATTTATGAATGTATATGGATGAAACTTGGTATGTGACTTCACTAAGATGAGTTCTATTGATATTTGCATCAAAACCCATTATTCTGTGTGCCTTGTTGCAGCAAACCTGCGTACTCATCCCCAATGTTATTCTTATGGAGAATAATTAATATTTTAAATATCGCTTGTTTGTGAATACATTTCTTATGAATCCTGTTAAGTGTTTTAATGTGTTATGTTATATATTCATTAGAAATTCGCTGAGTATGCAGGTTTGCTGCGACGGGGGTATTTAATATTAGCGTGTCAAACAAACAGAGTAGCCAATACAAAGTTAAATATAATACACACACTGCGGAAATCATTATTCAGATATAAACCTTAAATTTGCATTGAATATCAACTAATTGGTAATTAAAATTCTTAGTTAAAAAAGGATTAAAAACAGGTATAATAATGCTTGTTATTGTAAATAATCTCCTCTCTTACTCTGCAAAAAAAAAACAAACAATAAATACAATAACCAACATCTGTACATCTGTTACGCTCTTATCTGTGTTACAAGACAAGTTGCTAATGACAAAACGGCAAGACAAGTTGCCGAGGATCGTTAAACCTAACTCTCAGCATCGAAACAAGAAATAAAGCAGCACGTCATCTTGTCCTGTGGTTACTCGTTGTAAGGTAATGCTATTTAAACATTATTAACTGTGTAGGTATTTTAAGATATTTTAAAACGGACCTAATACAAAATCAACCATAAATAATGTTTCTCTTTATTTTAAATTCTTAAATATAAATGAAATATTTGAAAGCGATAGTTATGAATAATTGTACTCACGCAACAAAGGTGTGTTACATCCGTTGAGATAGAAAATATTGTTTGTTTAGTAAACGTTTAAGCACGGCAACAGAGTGTTTTGCGTGCAAAGAAAGATCTAAAATAATTCTGTTATTTCTCACGATCACGTAAATAACATCGCACATCTCTGTTTTGACGGGGAGCATCAAAGGTAGGGCAACCGTGCAGAGGCCTTGAATTTCAAACAACAAGCTGGAAATTATTCTTAGATTCAATTAGAATATCAAGTTGTATTTTGTAAACCTAATCTATGAGTTGGATTGTTTTTTTTTTCCTTTTTTAGCGAATTTCCCCTATAGGGAAGAAGCTATTACCGTAGGTCTCATGGTAAGACTTAAGCCCGAGACCATGATAACTTTTCATTTTGAGGTCCCCAGATGCCAAAAACACCATTCGTTCAAATTTATATATATATATATATGTCCGTAAGCACGATAACTCTCGTAAAAAAGGTCTGATCTTAATGAAATTTGGTACAAATATGTAAAGTACCATTTATTTGAACGAGTTCGAAAACCAGATGAATCGCTCCATCTGAAGGGGGGTTTTTGGGGGGTTTTGTACCCCAAAAATGTGTTTTTTTGGGTTTTCACTGGTAATTTAAATTTAAATCAAATTTTAACTTATACCATTAGGTTGAGCTTAAAAAAACAAACAATTTGGTATTTTGATCATTGTTCTACGTCAATTGGTTACCGAGATATTGAAAGTGCTAAACACAGTACGTTGTCTAATGTTATTCTTATGGAGAAAAAGAAAAATTGCATATCTCGCTTATTTATAAACATAAACTGACGAAATTTGGTATATGGCTTGATCTGGTGGTGGTTTATTGTTGTTTGCACAAAAAAACTATTTTTCGCCTATGGTTCCTGTAGCAGCAAACCTAGGTACTTGGTCCCCATGTTATTCTTATGGAAAATACTTAAAATGTTATATATCGGTTATTTATGAATGTATATGGATGAAACTTGGTATGTGACTTCACTAAGATGAGTTCTATTGATATTTGCATCAAAACCCATTATTCTGTGTGCCTTGTTGCAGCAAACCTGCGTACTCATCCCCAATGTTATTCTTATGGAGAATAATTAATATTTTAAATATCGCTTGTTTGTGAATACATTTCTTATGAATCCTGTTAAGTGTTTTAATGTGTTATGTTATATATTCATTAGAAATTCGCTGAGTATGCAGGTTTGCTGCGACGGGGGTATTTAATATTAGCGTGTCAAACAAACAGAGTAGCCAATACAAAGTTAAATATAATACACACACTGCGGAAATCATTATTCAGATATAAACCTTAAATTTGCATTGAATATCAACTAATTGGTAATTAAAATTCTTAGTTAAAAAAGGATTAAAAACAGGTATAATAATGCTTGTTATTGTAAATAATCTCCTCTCTTACTCTGCAAAAAAAAACAAACAATAAATACAATAACCAACATCTGTACATCTGTTACGCTCTTATCTGTGTTACAAGACAAGTTGCTAATGACAAAACGGCAAGACAAGTTGCCGAGGATCGTTAAACCTAACTCTCAGCATCGAAACAAGAAATAAAGCAGCACGTCATCTTGTCCTGTGGTTACTCGTTGTAAGGTAATGCTATTTAAACATTATTAACTGTGTAGGTATTTTAAGATATTTTAAAACGGACCTAATACAAAATCAACCATAAATAATGTTTCTCTTTATTTTAAATTCTTAAATATAAATGAAATATTTGAAAGCGATAGTTATGAATAATTGTACTCACGCAACAAAGGTGTGTTACATCCGTTGAGATAGAAAATATTGTTTGTTTAGTAAACGTTTAAGCACGGCAACAGAGTGTTTTGCGTGCAAAGAAAGATCTAAAATAATTCTGTTATTTCTCACGATCACGTAAATAACATCGCACATCTCTGTTTTGACGGGGAGCATCAAAGGTAGGGCAACCGTGCAGAGGCCTTGAATTTCAAACAACAAGCTGGAAATTATTCTTAGATTCAATTAGAATATCAAGTTGTATTTTGTAAACCTAATCTATGAGTTGGATTGTTTTTTTTTTCCTTTTTTAGCGAATTTCCCCTATAGGGAAGAAGCTATTACCGTAGGTCTCATGGTAAGACTTAAGCCCGAGACCATGATAACTTTTCATTTTGAGGTCCCCAGATGCCAAAAACACCATTCGTTCAAATTTATATATATATATATATATGTCCGTAAGCACGATAACTCTCGTAAAAAAGGTCTGATCTTAATGAAATTTGGTACAAATATGTAAAGTACCATTTATTTGAACGAGTTCGAAAACCAGATGAATCGCTCCATCTGAAGGGGGGTTTTTGGGGGGTTTTGTACCCCAAAAATGTGTTTTTTTGGGTTTTCACTGGTAATTTAAATTTAAATCAAATTTTAACTTATACCATTAGGTTGAACTTAAAAAAACAAACAATTTGGTATTTTGATCATTGCTCTACGTCAATTGGTTACCGAGATATTGAAAGTGCTAAACACAGTACGTTGTCTAATGTTATTCTTATGGAGAAAAAGAAAAATTGCATATCTCGCTTATTTATGAACATAAACTGACGAAATTTGGTATATGGCTTGATCTGGTTGTGGTTTATTGTTGTTTGCACAAAAAAACTATTTTTCGCCTATGGTTCCTGTAGCAGCAAACCTAGGTACTTGGTCCCCATGTTATTCTTATGGAAAATACTTAAAATGTTATATATCGCTTATTTATGAATGTATATGGATGAAACTTGGTATGTGACTTCACTAAGATGATTTCTATTGATATTTGCATAAAAACCCATTATTTTGTGTGCCTTGTTGCAGCAAACCTGTATACTCATCCCCAATGTTATTCTAATGGTGAATAATTCATATTTTAAATATCGCTTGTTTGTGAATACATTTCTTATGAATCCTGTTAAGTGTTTTAATGTGTTATGTTATATATTCACTGGAAATTCGCTGAGTATGCAGGTTTGCTGCGACGGGGTATTTTACTGTTTACCTGATATTCTGTATGACGTATGGTCTACCTAGGAGGTCCTAAAACGTAAATTTCAATGTTACAGGTTTTTAAGGATTAGTTTTCCTGTAAATTTCTAAAATGTTATTCTCTTCAAACGAATAGCAGCAGTTAAAGATTAACTGTAAGAATTTACACTTCACGTAGAATATCTTGAGCCGTGGCTTACTCCACTGCCGGAGTGACTGAGATACCAGCTGGGCCACTGAACATGGAATACTGACGAACAGTTATTTTGTTTACATAACAACAATATTACGATTAGTTGACTGAACAGATAATTTAAACAACAGATGACAGATTTAGAATGATATCTAAATCTCGCTCTACTCCAACTCATTTAACTGAAAACAGTTCCCACAGCTCAAGATATTCTGCGACAAGTGTAATTTGTGTTACAATTTCATTTCCATGAGGACAATATCTTTTTTTCAGTTTAGTTATTTTAAAATTAAATTCACAATTTAGGAAAAAAGAATTAAATATATTTTCCAATCATCATTAAGGTAAATGATTATCAAATGTGGAACCGTTTTGGTTCAGAAAGTGTTATATATTCAGTATGTTTAAACAAGCAATACAAGTTTAATTAGGTTTGGAAATAGTTCATAACTGTTATTTACTTACCGACCCGCTTTGACATAAAATTCGTTTAGTAAATATTTCATTCGACTGGATCAAATATTTACTGGGACGGCCTTTGACTATCAGGTTTATTACATCTTTTTTTGTTTTTTTTTATAATAACTGCGCTAAGTCTCTGTTAATAATAAAATTGATCAGCAGAAAAATTTAAATGGTTAAACCGAATATAAAATTACAACGTATGTAATACTAATGGCAGCACTAAACTCAATAACATGAATCAGTCGCGTAATGTAGTATATTTTTGCAAATACAAAATTACAGACAAGGAACTAAAAATTTAGTAGAAATATTGGTGTACCATTTAACAAGTTTAAAAATTGTACTGGTTTACCACTGCAGAATTAGTTGTACTGTTAAAACTATTTTAGCTAAATATATGATTTTTAAAATTAACTTCAGACCATTAACTGCATAGTTTAGAAATATCTTATATTTTACTGATAAATACTTTTATTAGAATACTGACATTGAAATAGCAGCATTTCCAATAAAAGATTTAAGTAAAGCAGAAATACCTTGAACAATATTTATTTTTACAATACAATACGCACTCAAAGTTATGACTTATATTATATGGAATTTATATGGGTGTAAAATATATTTTACTGAGGTTAAAATGTATTTTTCCTAAAAAAAACTTTGTTTTAACTGTCATATCAATCAGAAAACTTAGAACCCTCCAACCCCAACCCCACAACAACCCCCCAACTCCCCGGTAACCCACCCCCCAACAACCACCAACCCAACAGTTGTCTAAGTATTTCTTCAAGAGTATTTATATAAATCAAGAAAGTTAGAACCATAAATCGAAGAAAGTTTGTAGTTTATTTCTAGAGTCATCATCCAACGTGGTATCAATTTTGTAAAGAGTTAGTCTTCAAGGAGATAGAATATGTCTATGAGTTTAATTAATTTTAAAAATGTTTTGTGTATGAGAGTTTATTTTTTCAAATTACAGATTAGCACCAATATACGTAATATTCCAAGCATAACAGAGCTGCGAGAGAAAAATTATCTGTTTAAAGTTTATAAGGATGTAATCTACGTAGTTTTAAATATTTTGTTTCTTAAACAATTGTAATGCCAGTGAAGTTTACGTTCACACATTTTGTTTAAGTTATGTCACGACATAAATTTTAATTTATTAAACCTCATAACTATAGAATTTTCAAAATAAAGAGTATAATTGCAAAAAAACAGCCATTTGGAGTTTTAGTATACATTTTTTACCCATTAAAATATGTAAAACTTAATAGAAACATATTGCAACTTGCATGCTTTTGCGATGGCAAACATGTTAACTAACTAATGTAATCCGGCTACAGAATATCGTAAAAATACAATCTTTACCCACTTTAATCCCTAGTTATAGTAGTTTTGTTAATGGAAAACACAATGTAAACAGAATGTTAGGGAACTCCTTTGAATTGATTACGCATTGAAGTAGAAATAGTTTTTTTTTTAATAACGTATACATGACGATATTTTTAGAACAAACAAAGCAAACAACTAACCAAACATAACTATAAAATTATTATTACATGACTATAAAATTACAACGTAGTTTTATAAAATCTAAAACGCGCAATCCGCAACGCAAACGTGTAATCTTGATTAAAACGCGCATGTATTTTGAAGTTGTATTAATACTGTTACTAACTATAGCTTTAGTATTGTGGCAGTCCACTGATCAATCCGTCTGCTGATGATGATTCCACGATAACTTTATGATGAGCCATTTAGTACCATTTACGGCTTGTACGTAGGTAACCTTGGTGGTCCATTACTGATATCTTATCACCAGTTGTTATCACATCGGCAGCCCGGGACAGGATATCATCCAATCACTTATACGCAGCTACGATCGCTTGGTTGTACGTGGCAGCGGTAATGTACCCAACTGGTTTTGTACTAATGGTTTTGTACTAATAAACTTCAGCAAGCAGGCGTTTTTCGTGTTTATTCAAACAGTACTGAAACATAAATAACTATTTGGTATAAAAAAGGTTAACAACATGGTTGTCGAGTGATTCTATGTAATTCAATTTATGAAATTACGATCGTTTCGAGAAAATGTTCTCTTCTTTAGATCTTCAAAACATCAATCGTCACTCATATCAAGGTCATCAAAACGGTAAAAAACATTTAACGAGTTCGCACGCAGCACGCTGACGTGAGGGAAGTGAATTTCCACATAAAAAACTATAAAAACTCAAAATCAGTTTAAAACATACAATTATTCCAATTTTTATTCAAATCTGAAAATATTGATTTTTTGGCTGTTTTGATGCTCCTGGTTCTATTTACCTGCAATGATGGGAATACAATTTTGTGCATTATAAGGTTAGGATAAGGTCCAGTCAGGCTTTAAAGTAGGCGTGAGGTTGTTGGGGATGATACAAGTACACCAACAAATGAATAACAGGCTTTTCTGAAGTAAAACCCTTATAAGACAACGTACTGTGTTTGGTCAATACACATTTTCTTTAATAACTCGGAAAATATATATGCTAGAATGACGAGAGAGGGTTTAAAAGTTTTGCTACACTAATTCCCACCGTTTTGTATTCGTTAATTGTACATCCGGGGCTTTTCTGACCCTTTTTGGGCCCAAAACCCCAAATTTCTAAATTTAAAATCCCCAAAAAGGGGGTTAGAGTTTTCCGATCGTTTTGCCTAACGAACTTGTCCAACTAATTACAAAAAGGAATGTCCCTACCAAATTTGAAGTAAATCGGACAAAAAATGCGACCGCTAGAGTGCATACACACACATATATATATATATATATATAAATGTCTATATATATATATATAAAATTTTAAACGAATCCCCAAAACGTGTTCAGGGGGTCACATTAGGAACTTCTATGGTGGTCCCGGGCTTAAGTTTCACCGTGCGGGTCATGCTAATAGTTCACTTTCCATAGGAAATTCACTAAAAACGCACATTGAAACAAACGACCATTTAATTGACCATTAAAGGTCAATGTATTTATTATAAATGTATTAAAGGGGCACCATTTTTGGAGTCAGTGATCGCAATATGCCAGTAGAGAAAAACATATAGAACTTCAATTAGTGTTTAACGGCAAAATGTTCAGTTGTAGTGTTTTTAACATTTGCCCATTGTTCAAGCTCTCAAAATTGGGTCTAATAAATAGTAGATGATGTAAAAGTTATCTTTAAATTGTTATTATTTAGAACACTTCCTGTTATTCTACTCTGTTCACTTGTTTGCATTTGCTCTTATTAAGTATGAATAGTTTTAGTCAAAAGCAATTTTTAGCTACTTAACTATTTTGTTTTAAGGTATGGCTAACCTGAAGCCGGTATAAAAAAGGCACTTATTAACGAATTACGTTAAAAATTGATATTTAAATTAAATTCACAGATTCATATTGGATCAAATCTGAACTGTAAAGAAGCTTACGAAAAGTACTAAGAGTGATCATAAACAAGAATCTGAATAGTTTTTCTTTTGATGAACATTTATTATACGATTATATGGAAAACAGGGTGTACAATATTTTACAATAAGAAGTTATAAGTGTAAACGGTACTAGAACATCTAGTTAGCGTATTGTTCAGCACTTGATCTCAAGTTAAATATGTCTCGAGTTATACTCCTTTGATCTTAGAGTTAAGACATTTCATAGGTACAGTATTTGACTTAGAGGAATCCCTTTCTCTAAGTCAAACGACCTATTGCAGTATTACATCATCATCGTTTATATCATACAATTAATATTGACAAGTGAACACATTAACGGCAATTTTCACATGCTTGTGTTGATTGAAGACATTATAAAGTTCAATCAAATCGTTCCAGAGAAAGATTTAGTTTTTCATAGAAAGAGGAATCGTAAACAAGAACTATAATCATCACGTAAATTAATAACTTCATTTCACACTTATAAGAGAGTTTCTGAAGCTAGCAAAATAAAAACAGAAAATACTTTCATCATTCATTGTTAGAGTACAGTTTTCCTTCTTCGAACTACTACTTGTTTCGTTTTGTTACATGTATTACTCTTTGTAAATATTTTCTTCAATTTCTTTGGCCCTCTTGTTGTTTGCAACAAATGTCAAGAAGAATCCTCTTATTTCACGGAATGTTGACTCTTTCCATCCAAACCATTTTCTGTTTTGTTCGGAAAACACCGATGAAAGTTCCTTCTGTGGTATTTTAGATTAATTTTTTAGGTTTACCTTTACAATAATATAAATTTTCTTATACTTTCATCATCCATCAAATCCAGGAATTATTTAAATATGGAAAACAATATAAATTAGTGTGATTTGTGTTCACAGTTTAATAACAAACAAGGTTTCTTTTTTACCCTTGAGTTACAAAACCGTTCTAAGAAAAACTTGTAGTTTTACAACAACAAAACTCTTTCTGGCATAAAACTAAAAAGTGTTATGATCGAGAGAAATAGGAAACATTGTAAGATTACCTATGTACGATTTATGTATGAAGAAAATAGTATATTTCATCACTAGGCCCAAACGTGAAGGCAATCTTAGTCCTAGTGATAAACTATACCTTTTGTCAAACTGCAAACAATATTAAGATAACAGATTCTCAAAAACTAAATTTTGTTTACATTTTTACCTCCAAAATTTTCCTTCCATCTTGGTTGTTCTACTCTAAAATAGTTTATCAGTTTGTGAATAATTCGATGAATTCATATTTACCAGCTGATGACCTCGACCATAAAGTGTAAAAAAATATGTTTTTTTCTAGGACGAAAAATATCACCAAAACAATAATTTGTTCATCCAAGGAAAAAAACAACTTAAAATACACCCGTCACAGCATACCTGCATACTCAGCGAATTTCCAATATATATATATATATATATATGTGTGTGTGTCTCGCTACTATATATAGCCACGTACCAAGTTACACAGAAATAAATTTATAAATAAGATATATAGCATTTTATTTATTCTCCATAAGAATAACATTAGGGCTGAGTATGCAGGTATGCTGCAATGAGAAAGATAAGAAATGTGTTTTTTTGTGCAATTATTAATATAGCTCAAGCAGGTGAAGTTGCATACCAAGATTTATTAAATTAGGTTCATAACTAAGGGAGATATAAGACTTTACTTATTCTCTATATGAATAACATGGGGGCCGAGTATGCAGGTTTGCTGCTACGGGGGAAAACAACTTATTTTTGTACAAATATCAATATACCACAATTATTTGAGGTCACATACCATGTTTCATCAATATAAATTCATAAATAATCTAGATATACAGTTTTATTTATTCTCCATAAGGATAGCATTGGACAATGAACTGTGTTTAGCACTTTGAATATCTCTGCAACGGGTTGACGAAGAACAACAATTAAAACACGAAAATGATTGTTTGTAGAGCTTAAATTATTGGTACAAATAAATGCGAAGTTTTTTTAAAAAATTAACAGAGGAAAATCCAAAAGCTTTTTTCCCATAACATGGGAAATTTTATGGACAAGTTTTTGACTTTTCTCCACAACCACTTAAACTAGGTTAATGATTCAAAATACTACATTTTTTAAGCTCTATAAAATGGCTATAACAAAATTTGAGTGTTTTTAAAATTTTAGGGGAAAAAATTCAAAACTCGTTTTTGGAAAATTTAAAAACCCCCATAAAACCTCCTCCCATAGTCCGATCGATCTGGTTTTCGACTTTAAAGTCATAAATTTTACTCTACACATTTGTGCCAAATTTAATCAAAATCGGTTGTCTCTTTCAAAAATTATCAAGGTAACGCGCGCGCCCGCGCGCGCCCGCTCGCGCGTGCACACACACACACACACACACACACACACACACACACACGCACACACACACACACACACATATATATATATATGAATATGAATATGAACGAATAGTGTTTTTGGCATCTGGGGACCTCAAAACGAAAAGTTATCATGGTCTCGGGCTTAAGTCATGCCACCTACGGTAATAGCTTCTTCCCTATAGGGGAAATTCGCTAAAAACTAGAGCATCTCAACGCATGTGTTTGAAATAGCTGTTTTGAAGCAATATGACAACAATTGTATTATTAATTGCCGTACGCAGTTTGTGCACTGGTTTTTTGAATCTAACACTTTAACTATCCTTACATTTGAACATCCTTTTACGTAGCCAAGTGATAAAATAACAAACAGTACTATTAGATTAACTTTGGAATATTTAAACACCAATGTGGTGAAGCCCTTATTGGAGTGTTCTCGGGTATTTACATATGTGTGCTTTGGGTGCAGCTATGTTCCTACAGCATTTCAGGTTAATAGATCCAATATTGTGCTTGACGAAGCAACAGATAACAATACATAAATTATGTATTCAATTACTATTACAGAGGAGCTGTTACGGCTGCTCTGGCTATAACACCACATGTTTCACCCTGACAGCGAAGCATTACCATGCTGCCTAGTTTTCACCAAAGACTGATACAATGCATTATTGATTCACTCCCTATGCTGTCACGCGAGCACAGCTGTTAATTAATTAAAACGCGTGATGATAAAGTGGTAATTTATTCATGCTAAAGTAATTGTATTTAATTTTATTAGACCCTCTTCCAATGCAGATATTGTTACTTTATATGTTAAACTATCGTAATCAATTCCCACTGTCGCATCTTGCTGACGATCACATCGAGTTAGCTGTTGTTTGTGTCCCACCATTACAGTGACAGTCCTTGTTACTGTGATATATTCGACGCTGGTTGTCAATAGTTGTCTTGCCAATCATGATGGGGTTGTCTGTAATTGATATCTCTTGGGTGTGATATCGGGTAAGATTTCTATGGTGAATCCACTTAATTATTCTCCTAACATAACAACGTACACAGAGAGCGTTCGTTTAAAATGTTATGGTGCTCTTGAATACTTTGAACATATTTATTTTGTAGGAAATCATTGTTTGCGAACTATAATAAAGTCAGGGATGTTAAATGATACATATTTAAACAGCAGACACGAATAATAGGCTTAGCCTGAAGATAAGCTTGATGCTAAATATACTTTATGTTGTTTCTTTCGTGTTTCATAATTTCATTTTAACGGTAAACTGATGGATATTTTTAGATTGTTAAGATTTATTTATTTTCCGTAAATAATCAAGGAATATTATCAAGTGAAAACCATAAGGCTATTTGCAATGATAAAATTAACCGTTAACGTAAAAAGGTTCACAGTAAAGGTGTTAATCGTTGGCGTGAAACCTATTTCCGTCTTATGATCCATTTCTGTCACTTATCTGATAATTGGATCCGATTATATTGCGAAATCGCTTCATTACATAGCCGTGAACAATGGATGTCAACGTGTAGCAATGAATACAATTTATTACAATAGTGAGACATAGAAAATATTGAAAGTCATACAACGTCGATTTTAAATTTTGTATCCTTCAATTATATTTCTAATGGTTAAAATGTATATTATTCTATTAGTATAATGAATAATGAAGCCAATTTTTTTCAACAACCCTGCCCTTTTAATGTTTTTATGACAGCATTTTAATGTTTTTTTTATTTAAAAATAAATTATAAAATGTAAGTTAGAACATTCCGATAGTTTAATAAAAATTCTCTCTGCATTCGAGTATAATAAAACATAATTGCATTAGCTTCTAAAAAAATTTGAAAGTAAATAATTAAAGACCATTTCCTCTAATGGAAGCTAAGCTATTAGTGCAAGAAAGTGCACGTGCTCGGGTAAACTATAAATGTTTTATGAGATAAGAACTCATAGTCAAGTTTAGAGAAAATGATTTAATCCCGAGGAGATAATATTTTATAATTTTTTTTGTTTCTTATATTATTTTAACTATACGTAATTATAGGAACAATAAATTAATTACGTATAATAATTACTCAAACCAAACTCATTCTAATTTATGTTATTAACTAATCTTTACCTTTAAAATAAACTTATAAAGTACAAGTAACAATTTTATATTCTATACCTTTGCCAAACATTGTCAAAGTTTTAATAGTAAATGGTGGTCAGTGCGTTAGAACTGTTAAAATAGAACGGAAAATGTGTAAGCGTGGTCTATTGATTGCTAAACATAATACTTGTGATCATGTCCTTGAATCCTTCCAATATCACAAGCAGGAATTTAAATTCATAACTGTTTAAAGCCGCCTGTACGAGTTCAATCATAAAACGAAAAGACTGTAAAATGATCGTCTGCAAAATATACGAGTAGTTTATTATAGCTTTAAAATATATACCATACCTCATCTTTCTATCCTATACTTTTCCCTATTTATTTTTAAAAATACGCAATCGGCATATTTTAAATATCTCATTACAAATACTTAAAAGAAAGAGGTCCCCACACGTAATTTTTCCGTAGATACCCCGGGATTTAAACCCATGACCCCTTGAATCAAACCCCAGACGCCCCTTGTTAAACAACATGCGCAATGAATGTAGTATATTAAGATTAAGTTAGGCTTGAATTTGATTATATTTTCTAGAATTTCGAAAATGTTTTGGGGGGATAGGAAATCTGCCGTCTCTAAATCCTAAGCCCATCACCTCATCTTGTCAACTTATCTTGCTTCTAAATCCATCTTGGGTTGAAATCTAGGGCATTTGAGAACACCTAGAATATTAATTTCGCCGCTTGTTTGGAACAGGAATCAAAAACGGAAACAGGGACTTATGTTGAGGACTTAGATAGATCATATTTCATTACATACATCCATTTAATATTTTAATCCTCAAAAGTAAATTCTACGAGTATAGCGACATTTGAGTATTAAAATTTAATAGTTTACTTATACTTATATATTTTATAAATATACTACATCATTGTAAACAAACAAAATTACTAGAAAAGAATTATCACAGTAGGTAATAAAAATACCAAAATTGACTAAGCAATATTGGTGGAAGAAACGATTACCGTTCCCAGGATATTGGTTTGAGAGGTCTGTGTCTGGAAGTTTACAAACTTTGAAAAAGGTTAAAAGTGAATCAGAAATCAGTCAAGGCCCTCAACGTTACGTTAAGTTAAATTTATTCTCTCACATTCGCTTGGAACTATTTTAACATTACACAGAGTGGTAATTTTATTAAAATAAATGGGATTTCACATGTTGCATTACCGGATACTCAAACAAAACTACATATTTTCAGTTACTACGGATTATTTTTGTATAGAATTATTTAACATTTTAAATCCTATGTATCATGGTAAAATAGCCAAGCTGTATATATCACAGTAAATCAAGTATTATTGTAACCATGCAGTTATGCTATAATATAGCTTATAATGACATAATATAGTACAGTACTTTGTTCTAAATTAATTGTTGGTGATGTTATTTAAGTTATTTAAGAAATTATTGAGGACATTTTCCATCACTGATTAGAGAGAAACAGTTTCACGTCTTTGGGATCTGAAGTATGATCTTTTCAATCAATCTGAAGAAGAGATCAGATTCCAGAAACAGTTTCACGACTTTGGGATCTGAAGTATGATCTTTTCAATCAATCTGAAGAAGAGATCAGATTCCAAATCCCAAAACGTCGTGAAACCTGTTGTCCTCTAGTCATTTATGAAAAAGGTTTCTCAAATAATAATTTCTTAAGTAACATAGTACAGTACGTGCTTACGAACATTTTTTTGAAAGGTTGATGTTACCAGATGTTTAAACTTATGTCACAGCGTAAATTAATTAAAATGCAAAATTTTACAAAAACGGTAAAAGAATAAGCAAATTTTTGGGACCAGGCTTCTTGAATAACTATTAGATCTAGAACTATTGTGGGTCTGTTTTTTAAAGTTCTTAACTTATAGTCATGCCTTTTGGGGGTTTGGCAACCTCATTTAGACTTCAACCTGGGTTCCAGATTCAATGCTGTGCAAGAATAGAAATCTATTTAATTACATCTTTTAAAGCTGATGTTACTAACAAAACAAAGCACTGAAGTAAGAACAGCTGTTTCAAGCTAACGTCTGTAAAAATACATTACTTGAACTCAAGTAATTGGATTCGCTATTTTCCTCTAATATTTGTTTTGCACAATACAAATTATTAGAAGCTTCCATTCAAGAAGTTTTCTGGCCGCCCCCTGAAGGTCAACGAATGCAGTTTTTGGTCCAATTTGGAGTTTGTTGGATTTGTTATCTAATGTAAAATGGATACAAAAAATTGATGTATCCATGTAAAATGGATGTGTTTATGGGGTAAAAATGCAAACCATGTGATACTGTGAAATATGATAAACTCCCCTAAGTCACACGATAAACAGTTTGAATAAGTTATATCGTACGAAATACTAAAGCGTAAAAAGTACATTAATACATACCAATTAATAATTAGTGTAAAAATAATGAAACATAAGTTCACAATCATAAGTTAATAATGTTTCAATTATGAATTTATAATATAATAAACTTTCCTACTAACCCAATTGATTTAAATCGGCACAAAATATCTTATTAAGGTTGGCAAAGTAGGTAATTTATTAAAGTCTAGATAACGCCCATACGTTGGAGTAAAATTGAATTTCGCTTCCATAAACCATTAAAATGTGGTTAAGTTAGAGCTCGCACAACTACAGCGATGGACGCGGATTTGCTGACTCATACAATTACTAATTTTCACCCATTTATCGTGTTCACGAAATACTTTACGAAACTCTCTGCATTTTCTTTACTGAGAGAGAGGTTTTATGTTTATAATTTTATTCATAGTCCTTCAAACAGCCTTAAATATTTTAAATTAGCTGCCCCATATCAAATAATATATATTATATATAATTGTTTATTTACTAGGATATATTAGAGATATAACTTGCCTTAATATTTAGTACTTTAATAAAAATAACAAAAATATATTGTATTTCGAAATGATATTTATAGTTATTATTTTATCAAACAATTATAAATTATTCTTTTTATTGCCTAAATTATTAAAACATAAAAAGGGAGTAGCGACTGCGCTTTAATTTTACTGTGATTGACCAATCAGCCAATCATGGGCCCTCACTTTCCCTGGCCGCGTCTCTGACTTACGACAATCAAACAATTCAAATGCTCTATTACTGTCTTAGTTTACTGAGTTTGGCAGAGTAATACAATGAATAATCCTACCAAATTCTGGTATCCGTGTGTATTACATTTGAACTAGAGCTTCCCGAGATTGACATTTAATCTATTTTATGCTGTAAAAATTTCTGAACCTTAGCTCAGAAAGTTAGCAGATAGGAATTACAGCTTAAAAAGTTAGATCCAAACCGGCAGTGGAACTGTGGTTTCGGGTTTTAGCTCTAGCTTACTAAGCTTACTAAGCTTACTAAGCGGGTAGGAAAAGCTGATATATTCAACCCACTATTTTCAAATGAGTCTTAAACTTGCAACGTGTGCAATATTTAATTATTTTCATTTATTTAGTTTTTTATACGAAACAGAGGGTATACAAATTTGTCATAAATATTTTCCATTGGATTGAAGTTTATCTGTCCCCCCACAATCATTATTTAAAATCAAACTAATTTAGACACTAAAGTTAAGCAATAACGGCGTATTATATTTTAAACGATTAACTAAATTAAAATCTAGCTTTTTTACTTATCTGGAAGGTATTACATTTTTAAAAGCTGACACTGATACAAAAATACAATCTGAATATCACTATCTAGTTGCATTTATTTATTCTATAAAATTATAAAACATTAACTGCAACTTTATTAATTGTAAATATAAAAGTAAACTACATCAAAAGTATCTCTTTACATTTTTAATTAACGGAGTAAGATACCTTACTAAACACAGAGAAAACATATTTAATCCCTTCTAAACATATTTCTCATGTATTTCGTGGTGAGTTACATTAACCATTGTTCATTTTTTCCGAAGGGTGATTATAATCTTTTTGTAGAGATTTCTTGATCATCGGAACACATCTGCTTTTGGCTCTGTCTTGTTAATTGACATCATAGTTTGGATAATACTCTGATAATATTAATTGTTCCCCCTATATATCTCCCTTCGTTAAATTTAATTATTGTGCAAATATAATTTTGGTTTGGAAAATATAAATTAGTTTATTATTATATATTTTTGTAATTTAACTTAAGACAAATTTTGAGAAATAACTGGCAGTAGTGTGGACAAATAAAACTTGCAGCTCACAATACTTATTAATAAATTAAGGATGTTCCGAAATTATATTGGTTCTTTCAGAATTATAAGCTAAATTAATAGCTTAGCTTTTCCTCAAACAGTAAATATCATTCATCGTTCATTTTGGGGTTTACACATGCTGACCGTGCCAAACATTATTTCCGAAATACCCTTTTACTGATTCATGGGATTAAGATAATTTACATAATTTGTCAAGGCAATAGTGTACAAATGTTAATTGCAGTGAATTATTTTTTATAACATTTGAAGTTAGAGTGAAGGGTTTACTTGGTCTTTGTCCCCCCGCCTGAGGCGCCAGAGCAGCCTCATAACAGGACTCATTTTTATGACTATCCGTTGTTACTTTGTTCATCTTTGTTTATGATTGTTGGGTCAAGGGCGTCACTGTTAGAATCTTCATTAATATATAATAAAGGGTGTGTTGCCGCATCGCGCAATCGCCATGCATATGCTTTCCGTACGTTTAATTTTTCACCTTAATTATTTTGATATAGTTTAGACTTAAACTTGATATGTGTTATGAACAAATATCACTTTTAAAACAATTGTATCCGTTACTTCAATATGAGTAGGTTTAAGAATATTTTTATATATGTATTATTATTCAGTTAACTGGGAAAGACTTTTTATTTTCATTGAAGTATCTAGAAGCAATTATAACAAAATTTGTAAGAATGAGTATTCAATAAATTCATATAAATAACAATTATTCATGTAAACAATTATTCATGAATAATCAACACATGCTGGCCTAGGTTCATCAGATTTTTACTTAATGGTATAATCCAAAAGTTTTGTTAACAGTTAAATAGATGCGGCCCTAAACCGAACTGTTACAATTTTAACTATTAAAAGCTTGCCGAGATAAATCCAGAACTACTTTGGGTAACACTCACCAAAACTATCAGTGGTATCAAGTCGTCAGTCTTGACAAACACAAGACACAAAAAAAGCTGGACGAACGTAATGCTAATTGATCGCTGTATCGTGATAAAAAATACATTCGCTCTATCAATACCGGCACGGAATTTTCTAGATTGCCGGATTGTTTTGTTTATTTATTTAAATCCCTTGATAATTAGAATTCAATATGTACCGAATTTTTTCCTACATAATATGTACGATTGTCTTTTTATCTGTTATATTTACTATTAATAATCTCTTAGTTGTTTTATATTCATTACTTCACCTCACGATATTTTTTAAGACATTCGTCTGAAACATTAAAACGTTAAAATGTATTGCGATCATTTGTTATTTGTTAACATATCCCTTTTATTAATTACATAATTTTAATTTTAGATTACTATTTTACAAATTTATTTATACTATTTATCATTTACATTAAAGACTGTTTTATTGTGACACTTTCAAACAAGTTTTATTTTATTTATTTGTGTAATACAGAAGATTAAATATGATAACAGTTGATATAATATGTCAGATTGGTCCGTGTTGGTCTTCATACAGTTTAAAGATAATTAATTTCAAAATTAACATCATATTACCAATGTGAATTACTTCAAGTTATAGAATACTTGTACACAAATCTTGATATTTAAATTTGACTATATAAATTATTTTCTGGTATACTAATTAAGTATTTCACCTCAGTCTGAGCACCTAATGAAAGAAATTCTTGTATCTCATTTAAATCTTCTCCACATTTCTTGAACAAAATTTGGAATTGTTCATCTTGCATCAATTAGAATACCAATGACTTCAAGGTGTTTGATGTTATACTTTTATTGTAATATTAAATTTTTTTTTTCATAAATATTCTTTTTTTTGGTTTATAACTGAGGTTGATCGACGATCAACTACATTTATTTAAAAATAAACACCCAATCTGAAACATTTTGTTTTTTTTTTGTTTTTTTTTTTCCAGGCCTAACTATTAGATCATTTCCCCCTTTTTTTAACACAAACCTACCTTACCCCTATGGAGTTTACTGAATTTATAAACTGATAATGACCATAACGTATAAAAATACCTGTTAATAAATGTATGAAAGTTTAGATCAGTTCAACAAAGCCAAACTTCACATTTTGAATTCATCCGTCATCGGCAGTGTCATTTATAAAGGTTGACAGCGAGTAGTTGCGTGAAGAAGGCGTTTTTCCTTTCAGCCGCTTGCTTTCAAGTCCTTAATAACAATTTCTAAGATGTTTTTGTGTAATGAACTGACAAAGACTGCTTACCGGTGCAAGAAAGATAATAGTTCTGTATTTAACTTTATAATACTCGTTTATTGTATTACTTTATTGCTTTAAAATATTGAATAAAATCACCTAATTGTACAACTAGTAAATACAGTAAGTTACTGTTAAAAATTATACTAACCTGTTAACTTAGGTTACAGTTACAATCATGAAATTTATATGTTCTTATTTTTGTATAGAAAATTAAAGAGTAGTAATTAATCTTGATTATTAAGAATTGAACAAACAATAAAAAAATACTCATTTTTCCTATCAGAAATAAATAATTAATGTTTTTTGAATGAATTAAATTAGTAGTTATTAAGATCAAGCGTGATTGAAAATAAATATATCTATGGTTTAAAAACATTTTTTTAAGAGGTTAGCAATCTCCTTCCTTTATATTTTGACCGTACTCACAAGTCTCAGGGATGAGCCACTGTAGTACAAACTAGGCAGTACTGGTAACAGGATTCGAACCCATGACAGAGCAGCTGCCACGGTTCTGGAGTGGCACTACGCCACCACCAACTAAGCCACTACGCTAACTACGCCACTACGCCAACGACTCATCAACCACTCGTCAGTACTGACGCTAAAATATACTCGCTTCAAAGCGGAAGATAATTTTTTTCGTGATCATTTTTATAGAAAAAATAAGATAATAGTTCAAATCAAAACATTTATTGTCATCAAACTATATGGCATTGACGATAATATATAATATATATGACGATATATGATATATATGATATATGATATATGATGTATATATATTTGACGATATATAGGTCAGGTCATAAATATCTCATACTTATAATATTGGCATAGTAGTACACTAACAACATAATAGTATACTATATCAAACCGTTCACATAATCTGCTGTGTAAAAAAATATATACTTCTAACATAACTTGTCGTTAATATAGTCTTGTACACTATAGTATTCCTTTTCCAGGAGGAGCACTTTCAACCTCGATCTAAACTTTCCAACGTCTGATTCTTGCATAAGGTAAATCAGAAGGGAGTTGAATAATTTTATTGGCTTTTGATAAGGTAAGGATCTATGAAATGGAATGGAGTGCAAACAATTTTCTCGAAGACTGTACTGTGTAAAGTTTCTGTAATGATACATTTGCTGATTCTTAGCCAAAAAGGTTAAAACATCTACGATATACAAACAGGGGAATATTAAAAGGTTGTTATAGGTGAAAACTCTTCTGCGTGAGTCAGACCTTTTCATACCGGAGATCAACCGCAAGGCCTTCTTCTGGAAACGAAAAGCTCCCTGTGCTTCACCGTTTCGACACCCCAAATAGCAACTCCATATGTTAGGTGAGGAAGAAAGCTTCCATAATAAACAGAAAACAAAATTTCTCTGTTAGCAAAGAACCTGAGTCTCCGGAGGATGAAAAGACAGCTACTTAATGTTTTGCAATACCTTATCAATGTGTGAGAAAAAATTCAGGCGTGAATCAATAACCAGACCCAACAAATTAGTTTGGTGACAAGACTCAATTTCAACATCGTCAATAATTTCATAGGATCTAGCAGGTCCATTATCAGGGATCTTTAGCTTAAAATCGACAAATTGTGTTTTCTCAGCATTCACACGAAGATTGTTATCGTTGAACCATTGTAACAGCTGACAACTTTTGATGAACAGATCAATTTCAAGATCAATACACTGAATGAAGTGTCGTCTGTAAACAAACACAGATCGATGCCAGGTACACTGCAGGCAATATCGTTTATGAATAACAAAAAAAGATCGGCCCAAGGACTGATCCTTGGGGCACTCCAGAATTAACAACAATTTCAGTGGACTGATGTTAACACAGAAGCCTGCTATATTTAATGTATGAGATCTCGATAGTTTGAGTTCTACCAGTGAGGAAAGAAGAACCCCAGTCAATCGATCTTCCAAAGACATTGTTTATATTAAAATAAGTCTTCAAAATGATACAATATAAATACTTTTTGTCTTGCCCAATATGAGCAAACATCACTCATATAAAAAACATTTATGCTTATTAATATCCTATAGATAAATATCACATGTGCATGACACACGTATAATTAATGAGGAAGTTTCGCCACCGGTGAATATTGAATTTTGTAAATATTTGAATTCTGTGTATATTGTATATTGCATGCAACGCATGGGAACTACCTAAGAGGGACTAAATTATCAGTACTGTAATTGTATTTTTGTATACAAAATATGTCATTGTTTTATCTGATTTATAAGAGATATCGAGTAAACAGCTGGCTAATAATTATAATTTATTGATAAGCTAGTGAGCATTACTATTGAAAATAATGTTTATTACAATTTCTCTAATTTTGTATAATATTCCAGAGGAAAATTCAATATCGCAAGAAAAGGCAAAATCAATACCGTGCTAAATCATCTCTGAAGGTTACTATCCTTGGGACTTTGCAGCCTCCACGTGCAGCAGTGAGAGATGTTTCAGCTGTTATTCTTTGATTACAAGTGTATCGCCATTCTATATCAAATAAATTGTCAAGGGAATTCATTTGTTCAAAATGTTATACTTATCATTTATCATGTTATTGAATAAGATGAAGAAATCACATAAACCTCTTTAACAAAATGATCTAACTGGTATTTTTGTATTTTTAAAATAAAATCATTTAGAGAAAATGTCTAGAGAAAGTTTTATTGTTTACTAATTACACATTAAATATTTAAGATTCTTTTGGTTTTTATTTGAAAATTATATGCATTTATAAAAGTGATTACACGTTTACAAAATTAATTACAAAAATCAAGTGAATGGAATAACCTCCCTTTTAGCGAATATACTCTATAGGGAAGAAGCTATGGTAAACTATGGCTTCATGGTAAGAACACATAAAACAAGAACACACAAAGCCGCATACCAAGTTTCAAAAAAATATATTCACAAATAAGCGATAAATACAATTTTAATTATTCTCCATAAGAATAACATTGGGGATGAGTACGCAGGTTTGCTGCAACAAGCAACTTAAAATAATGAGTTTTTATGCAAATATCAATAGGACTCATCTAAGTAAAGCCACATACCAAGTTTCATTCATATACATTTATAAATATGCGATATATAACATTTTAATTATTCTCCTTAAGAATAACATGGGGACCGAGTACCTAGGTTTGCTGCTACGGGAACCATAAGTGAAAATTTTCTTTTTATGCAAACAACAACAAACCACAACCAGATGAAGCCATATACCAAGTTTCGTCAGTTTATATTCATAAATAAGTGAGACATAAAATTTATTTTTCCCCATAAGAATAGCATTTGACAACATACTAGACAACGTACTGTGTTTAGCACTTGCAATATCTCAGTAACCAACTGACATAGAGCAATGATCAAAATACCATTTTTTTTGTTTTAAGTTGAACACAGTGGTATAACTAACAATTTTATTTAAATACAAATTAAATGTGAGAACCCCAAACAACCCATTTTTGGGGTACAAAACCCCCCAAAAACCCCCCTTTGGATGTTGCGATTCGTCTGGTTTTTGAATTCATTCAAATAAATGCTATTTTTCACGTCTGTACCAAATTTCATCAAGATCGGACCTTTTTTACGAGAGTTATCGTGTTTACGGACACATAAATAAATAAATAAATATATATATATATATATATACATATACACAAAATTTGAATGAATGGTGTTTTTGGTATCCGGGGGACTCAAAATAAAAAGTTATCATGGTCTCGGGCTTAAGTTTTACCATGCCACCTACGGTAATAGCTTCTTCCCTATAGGGGAAATTCGCTAATAATCTTGTGTACATTGTTTATTAAAATAATACATTTTTTGAACAACTATAACTATGCTTAAGTCATTTTTGGATGTTATATAAAAATCATTACATGACACACGCATAAAAAACCTGCATGATATGAAATATGTATGAATTGCAACAGCAATAACCAGCTCGCTTATAGTGGCGCAGATAAACAGAACTGGACCGTGAATTTATAATCTGGGATGCTCAGTTTACGGACCAAATCCCCATGTGAATAGTCGCAAGCTGACCCATTACTTCCATGCGGCGATGCTGCACATTGTCTGTAAGCGATACCTTGTGTTTATTTATGGCATATTATTAATAATTCCTTTAGTTGTTGTTTCTGTGCCACTAATTATAGGACTTTTACGCCATATAGTGAAATGATCTAGCTCTACTTAAAATAAAAAAATAAAAAATCAAATTTTACTTGCCACCTATTTTTATTTTAACGGCACAGACATTGTTTACAGAAAAAAAAAAAACTGATTTGAGAAGAACCTACGAGCAAACGCCATTTTTCCATGAAATAACATTATTCAAACTGGGGACACCTTGAAGAGAATACATTATACCATAACTATTGCATAGGGTAGCTGATAACATTTATATTCACATATCATATGTAGTTGTAAGGTAATCTTAGTATGTTTTATGTTAGTCTTATCTTAAAAGTCTTGGATCAAGATCAGCTATTTAACGTTTATCTCGATTCTTCATAAATAATTATACAACTAGTGTTATAAATATTAATATTATTTTATTGCGGAAAAATGGTCGCTTCAAGAATTTGCCTTGATAGTTTTAAATGTTAAATCAGGGCTTAAGCATACATCTTTCCGAGAAAACCAGTTAGTGGACCGTTTGGTGGAGGTTTATATTTTAATTATAAAAATATTACTGATATTGTTGATTATAAATAGGATTGTTGATTGGATTTGGCTTGTTTGCAAAGCACCTTGGAAGTAGCATCTAAAATATAAACCGATATCCCTCGGAAAATATTCACCTATAAATTCTCTAGTTACAATTGTGTGTATATTATACAGGTATATTTACATGCAGTTTGTTAGTGAATTTCCTAAGGAAAGTGAACAATTAGCATGACCCGCATGATGAAACTTAAGCCCGGGACCACCATATAAGTTCCTAACGTGACCCTTTGAACACGTTTTGGGGGTAGTTCAAAATTGTATATATATATGTATGTGTGTGTGTGTGTGTGTGTGTGTGTGTGTGTGTGTGTGTGTGTGTGTGTGTGTGTGTGTGTGTGTGTGTGTGTGTGTGTGTGTGTGTGTGTGTGTGTTTGCACTCTAGCGGTCGCATTTTTTGTCCAATTTCCTTCAAATTTGGTAGGGACGTTCCTTTCTATAATCAGTTGAAGAAATTTGTTGGGAAAACCAATCGAAAAACTCTAAAACCCTTTTTTGGCGATTAATCTTTTAAATTTCGAGTTTTTGGGCCCAAAAAGGGCCAGAAAAGCCCCGGATGTAAATTTAATCCATCTACAAAGATGATAATTACTGACGCAAAAGTTTTAAGACCTCTCTCGTCATTCTAGCATAAATATTGACGGAGTTATTAAAGTAAATGTGTATGGACTAAACACAGTACGTTGTCTTATGGGGGGTTTACATTAGAAAAGCCTGTTATTCATTTGTTGGTGTATTTTTTTCATCCCCAACAACCTCACACCTACTTTCAAACCTGACTGGATCCTCTCCTAACCTTATAATGTGCAAAATCGTATTCCCAGCATTGTAGGTAAATAAAACCAAGAGCATCAGAACAGCCAAAAAATCAATATCTTCAGATTTCAATAAAAATTGGAATAAATGTTTGTTGTACACTGATTTTGAGTTTTAAAAGTTTGTGATGTTGAAATTCACTTCCCTCACGTCAGCGTGATGCGTGCGAACTCGTTTTCTATTAAAATCACAAAGTTTGATATCGTTACGGATATTAGCATTAAGTAACTTTATAAAACTCCAGTGATATCTAACAACTAACATTTTACTAATATCTCGACACAGTTTATGTACCTAATGCCTGGGGTAAGTTGACCCACATTATTACACGACAGTGTTCACGCTATAAACTAGACCGTTGTAACTCTGACATAAACTAACCATGTCCCGTTATTAAATTTACTTTTGGTAAAACCTGATATTATATCGAATTTTCATAAGTTTTAATTATATTGCTACAAATCCCACTGATAAAATTAGTCAACTTACCAATTTCTAAAAAGGTTATCCATTGATAGATTACTTCCAATTTATTTTGAACTAACAAGGAAAGGAATTTAATCTATCACAAAAAAGTAGGATGAAGACGATAAAACATTATTGATAATTATCAGGAAAAGAGGATTATCTGCAAATAAGATAAAAGTCCAAGCTCTCCAACAAAGATTTCCTGCCTCTTTGCTCCACACTTATGGGTGAGAATTGTCTCATCTTTATGGGTTAGCTTGTTGCTGGTCTACAAACATCATATATGATTAATTAAACTTAATGATAAAACGTCTCCAATTAATTGTAAATCTTAGATATTTTGAGTTGTTTTTGAGTTATTCTTAGTAATATTGATTAATTTTAATGGAAAATACTCTGATTAGTCTTAAATCGTCCCAACAAACTTATTTTATTTAAAAACTAATTTCAAAAACTAAATTAATTTAAGAATTTTGGGTAAGAAAGGAAGGAAAGTTCTATAAGTTCAATTTGACCATATGATAATACTACATGCTGAACATATTCTTGGTGCTGCTTATTTAAAATGTCAGCAATAGAATCATACTTGCAGATGAAAACTGTCATAAACTGAAGGTCTTCTATTGCAGTACTTCTGTTCTCAAAAGGAATTTCCATTGAAATATTATGACAGTAACATCTGATTTTATTGCTGCGAGCGCAATGCACACACAATAGCTGCCACCTGCAAACAAGCTTTGAACAAATTAAGTTTGATTTGTATTAACATTTAAATTTCAGAGAATGTATGATATGAATTTAAATTCTCTTATTATGAAGAATTGGAAATAAACTAGTTACAGTGTGCCTAGACGGTCAATTAGTTTAGTATACCTTGGTCCCGATATTATCCTCCATATGTCGTCTTCTCCAGAGAACACCAGATGTGAAGGATAACGGTAATAATGATAATAAAACCAATTGTATTCTCATTGAATACAACAATTTGATGCTACTAATAGGACTCATACCATACACAACAACATGAATCCACACTCAAAGATTTTAATTATTGCAAACTTTGTATTAAAAGTCAAGTATAATTTAAATGTTATTTTAATTTAAATTCTGTTAATCGCATGACATTATCACATACTATAGTAAAATACATCAACGCACTAAAATCTTATTTTATGACTTATTTTTTCTTTAGTCTGGTGGATGATTAACGGGGTATGAGTTCTTTACCGTAATAAATCACTTGACATTTTCTCTATAACTGCTGTCTATAAATACATAAGTATCAATACTTAACACTATCACTCACAGCTGTAAAAAACTAATGGGAGAAATTGCTTTCCTACCGTCAATTACCAACCATCATACCCTGTTGGTAATTGCTATTTCCTTCACAATACACATGACTAAAGTAGAGACAAACAAATAGTGTTTCATGTAAAACTCGAAAAGTTATTAAATTAATAATAATATATTAACTTTGAGGTAACTGAAGTTCTTTACACTGTTTGAAATAAAATGACGATTAAGATGGCTTACTTTAAATCTACAACTGCAACTTTGAAACCTTGTTTTTAAAACTATAAATTATTTACAGAGCCAATCCATTCGAGTTGATAGAATATTTACTGGAATGTTCTGTGACTGGCAGTTTCCTGAATGACATTTTCTATTAGTGGTAAGCGTTGCCCTAAGGAACTTTTAACTCAATGCGCAAAGTAAATTTTGATATCCAAGCCAAGTAGTTAATGACAAAATTTTTAAAATCAATTTAAATTTACTACAACTATTGTGGAATAAGAAAATTCATTAATGAAAGTTAATAACTGTTTGCATATTGTAGTGATATTAAGTTTATGATTTTCCTGATTTCGACAAACTCATTTCCTTATCTTTTCTTCTTTCTTTTACAACTATTGCTGAAAACACCTTCGCACGTAAAGTTATAGAGTCTTCACTGCGATTGAATTATATCTATGTAGTAGTGAAGTCCTTAGAGGATTTACATAAATCAAGGAAGTTAGGACCATAAATTGAAGAAAGTTAGTGACTTGCATCCGAAGTCATCATCCAACAGGGAATATTTATTCAGAAGCTACTCTTCGAACAGATAAAACACAGTCTAGTCACTAATTGATTTATATGCGACATTTAATGAAAGGCGTATTACCTTCTGCTCCATATCAAACCATAGCACAGGTCAGAACAATACTAAAGGCTGTAAAATAAAATAAAAATGTTATAATGAAAAAATCAATATTATAACTATTACCTATTACACTTACAAATTTGAACCATAACAGAGTTATAAATTCAGAAAATGACTAATAAAGTTTGATGTAATTAAATAAGAGAACATAAATATTTCATAAATTTATCAGGTACTGAGGAGTCCATTATTTTATTTAATAACTTTAACATCGCAATTTTGAAAATGTGTTCCAAAATGTTTGTTTTATACAAATTGTGATAGGCGTGTTGTAGGTATTTCCAAATAAAATAGTACACACAGCCCTCCATGAAACTTTGAAATAAAAACGAAGACAAAAATGGGTATGGTTTTAAATATGATTCATTACCTATATTCTTCACAATATTTATTTAGAATTTGCCTAACGAAGAGTATTTTTGTATTAAGAGAAGCATGACGATCAGATTAATAACAAATAAAAGTTTGTTATTGCTTGTTTTAACATATTCAAAAATGCTAACTTAAAACACTAAATCTTCCGTATTATTACGACCGCACACATTTCCAGCTAAATGTCAAACGAATCTAATTTTGCTGTCGAGTAATAATTTCGTTTGAGGTTAATACACAGAGACGGTCTGTCAGGGATCTAATTACAGTTCAACACGTATCAAAGTTATGTGGCTATTTCCAGCTTAAATAATGTTTAGTTTGTTGCAAAATTGTTTCTATATATTTTTGTAGAATGGAGTGACGGCGACACCGATATCTTATCACTTCAACAGCCCGGGATCAGGTTAACGTCCAATCACCTGCCACGATCATAACGGATTGGTCGGACGTGTTAACACTCATGTCACCTACTGGATTGGTGTAAAAGATAGTGTGGTAAATAACACCTTGCAAGTGATTCTGGAGTGTTTTAAAACTGCTATACTATTAGAACAGCATGAAGAGCCACAAAAAAGAAGAAAATAAATTGGAGTAAACATGTTTAAATGGTTATTATATCGCATGGTAAATAAAATAGATATTTAATAGCGTTAATACTATCTAAAGAGCTCTTATTGCTATTCAGTATTATTCTAACTTTGTTGTTGGGGAGTGTTTAATTGTTAATACGAAACCCTGGCAAAGCCGCACGTCATCCATTTGGTAATTTTGAGCAGGTTATAGGAAGGAAATGATACTGCAAAGATAGAAAGGTGGGATAGGACAGAACAGCCGACCAACCTTTTAAAGGGAATGCTCCCGTGGCTCCTGTGACGACTGCCTACCAGCCCTCAAACAGGCAGTCTGCCATTCCCTTCTAATTATATTAACAAATAATGATCCATGTTCATCAGCTGATAACCACGCTCATCTGGCTTTGGTCGTGTTTATAAGCTGGAAACTATGGTCATCTGGTTTCGGCCGTGTTCATCTACTGTAGCCATAGTCATCTGGTGTAGGCCATTTTCATCACCTGATAAACCACGGTCATCTATGAAGACCATATTATTTAGCTTATAAACCACGATCATCTAGTATGAGTCATATTCATCAGCAGATAAACAACTGTCATCTGGTGTAGTCCATATTTATCAGCTGATAAAACACGGTCATCTGTTATTGGACATGTTCATCAGCTGAAAAAACACGGTCATCTGGTCTTAGCTATGTTCATCATCTGATAAACCACGGTCATCTGGTGAAGGCCATATTCATAAGCTGATAAACTACGGTCATCTGTTGTTGGCCGTGTTCATCAGCTGATAAACCACGGCCATCTGGTGTTGGCCGTGTTCATCAGCTGATAAACTACGGTCATCTGTTGTTGGCCGTATTCATCAGCTGATAAACCACGGTCATCTGGTGTTAGCTATGTTCATCAGCTGATAAACCACGGTCATCTGGTGAAGGCCATATTCATAAGCTGATAAACTACGGTCATCTATTGTTGGCCGTGTTCATCAGCTGATAAGCACGGTCATCTGGTCTGAGCTATGTTCATCAGCTGATAAACTACGGTCATATGGTGTTAGCCACGTTCATCAGCTGATAAACCACGGTCATCTGGTGTTAGCCATTTTCTTCAGATAGTAACCACGTCATCTGATGTAGTCGTGTTCATCAGGTGGTAAACACGGTCATCCGTTGTTTGGTATGTTCATCAGTTTGTACCACGGTCATCTGTCGTTGGCCCTGTTCATCAGTTGGTAACCACTGTCATCTGCTTTTTTGCTTTGTTCAGCAGATGTAACCACATAAGGGCGGGACAAAAAATACAATTTCTGCATTTTTGATTTCCATTAGCGTTGTAAAGTTTCAGTATGTTCTCCTAAATATTAAAAATAAAAAACAGAAAAATACAAATAAAAGTCTATGTTGAAAAGAAAACCTTACCATAAAGAAAATTAAATCATATTTTCATCAGCTTTTGTAGGAGCTGTATGTCAGTAGTTATTGATTCCTTATGAAAAATTGAATCTAAATATTATTATTCCATTTATGTTATATTAAAAATAGATACCAGAAAGTGTTGAGCAAATCAAAATACTGACATCTCTGAATAAAATGATTCAATGAGAAGTCTTGGTGAAAAAAATAAAAGTATTTATATCAAAACTTTTCTTAGGGCAATTACAGTTAAGGTAAAATATAAATGCATGTTTGTAATATTATAAGTGTATCAGCTGTTTTATGTTATTTGAATTGCAAATTTAAAAAAAGTTAGCAGTGAAGATCGTAGGCCCTTCTCGCAGTCTTCATGAATAGTTCAATCTTAAAGGTCGTGAGTTATTTGGAAATATGGTATTTCGATATTTAACAAAAACGCAAGTTTTACCTTTGAGAATTTAGTATCTCGTTCCTTGAACGTTTAATAAATTTGACTTGTTTTAAGGGATGATAAGCTTTATTTTCAAAACATTTTTATGTTGGGCTATATGTTCTTAATTCCTTTATACGTATTCCTACTAAACAGATTTGTTTTTTTAAAACATACTGAATTAGTCTCAAATACACCACAATCCTTGGATTGCTGTATTTTCCAGTTAACCAAAGCAGAGGGATAGCACTCTGGCAATAAGTTAAATTCAATCCTTGTTTGTTCCACATGGCTGTAAACGTCATTGGTTAGCGTTCAGATCCAGCGGTAGTAAATCCGTTGACAGTGACGTATGGTAAGGTACTTAACACGCTGAAGCCTGTAATCGTGGTGGGATTTTCGAACATGTATCTGGGAAATGATAAGATTGCGGAAAGGCTGAGTGTAACTACTGGGTAATATAGTAGTTTAATTTACCAAATCAAAGGAAAAAAACCGGAGTAAAAAAAAACTGTCAGTGTCAGAAATGTGCAAAATAGTATGGACGATGCATGTTGACAGTATTATGACGATAGGAGGTCACTTAAAGCAGTGCTTGTAATAGGTTAGCGATATGGACTTGAGTGTCTTTTATTTTCATTTCACTCTCCGAATCGACAAGTAAGAGATAAAAATTGTATATCTTAAAATATATGTTACATGCATTTAACCACGTAATTATAGAAGTATTAATATCTGTTATTTTTTTACAGTGTTCTTTAACAGTAAGAAGGATTTACAATATTCCATTAAAAATACTGTGTAAATAAGTAGCATTTTTACAAACCCTAGATACATAAACTTGTCGGGCTAACTGATCAAGCGTTACCCAACTCATTTAAATATTGAAATATCGAGACTGCATTTTAACTTTTTTTACCAATTCGTTTTTATCTTGCATTTTGGTGGATATTCTTCACAACGCAAATAATTTAATCCATCCCCTACTTGTAAGTAGGAGATTGATGAAATTATTTTCGTACTGAAAAATATTCTTAAGAAACATTTCGTGTACTTTATAGGCTCTCGGATTCCTAGGAGAAATTTATTAGTTGAAACAAGACTCGAGTTGCACGATAAGCAAACAAACTTGCGTGGTGGTGGTGATAAATATGCTATGGACCCTTGATGAATGGTTATGTAGATTTATACAATAGACAACTGGTGTTATTAAGGGGTTACAAATTGGATAAGACATAGGGAAATGTTAAACATTTGTTTACTCCGACAGTTGGCCAACAAATATTAGTGTTATCATTACATTACCTAATAAAACCTAAGTTTTGAGCACACATAAAATGATATTGAGGTCGATCGTTGAATTAAAAAGTTTTATTACTATTAATACATCAAAATCCAAGCCAAATGTGTTTTGCTAGTTTTGTAGGATTTATTTTGGTTACAACAACATATTTTTCCCTCTAAATTTACTGATAAATTACTTCTGAATTTGGAATCACGCGCATTATTGAACAAAATTGTTAAAATAGAAGCTGTAATTCCCGGCTTCACGTTTGAATATATTTGATTGTGTCGCATTCAGTGGTTAACCTCTTTAACTATTTCGATTAAGTAAAATCTGTTCATAAAACCAACTTGCCAAATAGATTGCAAGGGAATTGGAATAGCATTGACCAGCAGTGCCCCAAGGTCAGGTCGAAAAATTAGTTCTCAGTGCTCACCTACGTTAAGTAAAGAAGCAAAGTTCTGTGCAAAGTTCCGTGCATCTTGACCAACTGGCTTAGGCTGTTTGTTGTGTTAGACAGTGTTTGGAAATTTATAGCAGAATTATGTACTTTCAGTGTATGTTTAGAAAATGTAACACATAAGTAAACCCTTTTATATTTTTTTTTACTGAAAACGGATTGCGTATTTATTTTTAAACCCTGTTAAAACCACATTTCAAAATTATTTTACGCAGATAAAAAGATTGGCAGCTCCGTTTTGCCGCATCTTGCCTGTCCTCGTAGTCTATAGATCTGAGCATAGAACGTGTCAAGCAAATACAAGATCTAAACAATTATTTTAATTTTATAACTAAATAACTTAATTATGTACGAAAAATAATAATATTATAGTATTTCAGTTTTCCTAAAATCATGATGTAGATAGTTACCAGGGAGAAGATGTGTCTAACTGTCGCGAACAGCTTTGGCTTGACATATGCGTGACAGGAGGTGAAGGTGGGATTAGTGAGTTGTTAATAACTACTAACTACAAAGATATAACTTCCAACACAAAGCTAATAACCTTTTCACCTCAATACGGAAGGTGTCACTAGTAAAGGTAATAAATCAATCAAATTACAACACCCACTTTAATACAAAACATCCCTGTACATTGTTGATACAAATATAAGCATAGAAACATTTGCAGAAACAACACTCAGTAGGTTGATGAAGCTCGTTGCTGATACAGTGGACGACTCACGAGAATTTCCTGCAACTCCGCAGAACGTCTGTTGAGGCACTGGAGCATTCTCGTGAACCGCCAACAGTAGCCGAGCCGCTCTGTCAGCGAGCTAGGGCTCAACCCCGCTGACACTTCGGCTTGACTGTGTTCGTAAATGTAGTCTGATGATCTCTGCATCTTAAATGTATGTTTTAAAATAGATGACATACCATATTTACTTACATGAGGGAGACATTTTTAGATTTTACAATTAAGTTAAAGAAACACTATGATTTTTTTTAAATCTATTATTTTAGAGGAAATAAAAATCTATAATTTTATTAGAATGACAAAAGTTGATGAAAATGTGATTTTATTAAGGAAAATAAGATAAACCACTTTGCAACTATACTTGTTCCTATATTTTCAATACAAACAATTCATTTTACTTAGGTAAACTATAAAATGCACATGGTGTTGTAAATCCAAATGTGTATCGACAGGGTTCTTTGTTTTTGATATAGTTTAATTTTCTTCATAATAAAAACCTAGGCCCAGAAAGGTTAACATTACTTGCCCATGAATTAAACATATCGTGACGCTTAGTTACTCTCTCCGAGTTTGTGATTATACCCTTTAACGTAAAATATAAAATGTCATATCGAGTTTTGATAAAACTAAAAGATGTTTTGAATATTTTACTTTTGATTTCTTTATTATTACTAAATAAATATTATCAACAGCCAACATTATCGAATTTGAGGTATCTATGAAATTATTTGACTTGATGCTCCTTGAAAATGTTATTTTTCAGTTGAAGTCTGCCTGTGATTCTGTCTAAGTGTCTGTCTGTCTGTCTGTATGAATGAGGATGTGTACAGACCTAGAGCTAGACTCATAGACCGATTTTAATATAATTTATTATGTATGTGCTTCTCCACGATATCTCCAGGCATTTATCCTTTACTTTTGTTTTATTTTTAAGGTTAATAGTTCCCTAAAATCCACCGCGTGTTATGAATAAATTCAAATTTTATAAAACTGTTCCAACGGTTAAGGTTAGAATTGTATGGTTTATAGTGGTTTAGTCTCGATAAGAATAAAAACAACTGAGAACATTCAGAGACAAAAACTATAGGGCTTCGAAGGTTCCAAAATTATGTTTTTGACTTGCAAAAATCCAACTATTTTGAGTGAAACTTATTTATTGTCATCTATTACACAAAACTAAGTTGGGTAAGTATGGTAGATAGTTAGTTACACCACACAGCTGTTATAAGGATTATATCTAATCATACTTGAAAGGCATAAACATATGTTTATCATAAAAATAACAAACTTAAATGTCAACTCAAAATATTTTTCGATTTTGAAGTTAGCTCTATATAAAAATAGGAAACGAGCTCATCTTGAAAATGGACAAGATTCGACAAAAAACAAATTCAATGACATTAGGACAACACAACATCTGTAAACAATAAATTAGTCCAGCTAGTAAACAAATAAATTAAGAAGCTAAATAATATAGGGTATTAAACTTATTAGGCACTACCAAATAACTAACACAAGGCTCATGGCTGAGTGGTGGTGCTGGGGCTAATAGTTGCAGAGAACAAAAATTAAATATTCAACTAACTTGAAAACCAGTACTTTGTCCAGTAGTTGTCTTATTCTTATCAAGAGATCTTCAATTATGTCTTACTTGCTGATAATTTTAGTTAAATTTTGGCACATATGTTGCACTAACTATGGCCACTATAGCATACTAGGAATATGCTGGTTAAACCTATGGGGAGGAAGAAGGGGTATTTCCCTTCTTTCCTTCTTAAAATGACTGTGTAGAAAATGATTCTGTAATTCCTGTAAAAGAATAGGTCGGGGAGAACATTTATGAAAAGGTTATTTACTAGGTTTCTTTATACGTTACATCATATTTTATGTTATAAAATAGTACAAAATATAAGGAAATTTATTAATAAAAAAATTATTGAGATGGAGAAAATATGTAGATCCATATTTTTGTGAGCGTTTAGTTTCACAACAAATACTATACAAAATAGTTTGTATCAAAAAGATGAACAATTAATTGGATCTTAAACAGCAAATGTTGTTAAAATTGGCATGTTTCAAAATTGTTTCTGTTTACTTTTTTAAGGACAATATCGTGATATTCACACGCTTTCCTTCCTTAAATTTAATAAATTAAGCTAAAAGTATGTAATACATTTCCAAATATAATGATTTTAACTAACAGTTTTGACTCACTGTTAGATTAAGGTGAATCATATCAGGTCATCCCACCAATAATACATAATTTAATGACAATACATAAACCACATTATTAGAAAACATATAATATAACAGTTTAATAAATTCATCCATCTTTAATACAATGTCCACCTACTTAGCTAGTACAGTATCACAGAGATTACAGCTCGGTCAGCACGGTGTTAGACCTGGCCGGCCCGTGTTTCTCCCCGTTGTGTACCACGAGGCTCACGCTCTCACTGCGGTTGTTGGTGATTGGGGGCAGCACCGTGCGGGTGGTTCCCTCATCCGCCACACTCCGCCCCCCGGCCCCGCGGCTCGCAGACCCACACTTGCACGGCAGCAGCTGCGTCAACTCCTGCCGGATGTTGGAGTTCATCCAGCCGTACATGACGGGGTTGGAGACCGCCGAGGACATGGCGATCACGTGACACACGGCCAGAGTGACGTAGAGCGACTGCGAGGAGTCCGGGGGAGTGATCACCTCTGTGACCAGGGAGAAGACGCCCAGCGGCGTCCAGCTGACGGCGAACAGGATGGCCACCACTGGAACATTGAGGGGGTTGTAGTTACAAGGTGGATGACGCTGGAACATTGAGTGGGTTATAGGCACAGTATGGCCATTACTGGAACATTGAGGGGGTTGTAGTTACAAGGTGGATGACGCTGGAACATTGAGTGGGTTATAGGCACAGTATGACCACTACTGGAACATTGAGGGGGTTATAGGCACAGTATGGCCACTACTGGAACATTGAGGGGGTTATAGTTACACGGTGGATGACGCTGGAACATTGAGTGGGTTATAGGCACAGTATGGCCACTACTGGAACATTGAGGGGGTTATAGGCACGGTATGGCCACTACTGGAACATTGAGGGGGTTATAGTTACACGGTGGATGACGCTGGAACATTGAGTGGGTTATAGGCACAGTATGACCACTACTGGAACATTGAGGGGGTTATAGTTACAGGTTGGATGCCGCTGGAAAATTGAGTGGGTTTTAGGCACAGTATGACCACTACTGGAACATTGAGGGGGTTATAGTTACACGGTGGATGACACTGGAACATTGAGTGGGTTATAGGCACAGTATGACCACTACTGGAACATTGAGGGGGTTATAGTTACACGGTGGATGACGCTGGAACATTGAGTGGGTTATAGGCACAGTATGACCACTACTGGAACATTGAGGGGGTCATAGTTACACGGTGGATGACGCTGGAACATTGAGTGGGTTATAGGCACAGTATGACCACTACTGGAACATTGAGGGGGTTATAGTTACACGGTGGATGACGCTGGAACATTGAGTGGGTTATAGGCACAGTATGACCACTACTGGAACATTGAGGGGGTTATAGTTACACGGTGGATGACGCTGGAACATTGAGTGGGTTATAGGCACAGTATGACCACTACTGGAACATTGAGGGGGTTATAGTTACAGGTTGGATGCCGCTGGAACATTGAGTGGGTTTTAGGTACAGTATGGCCACCATTGGAACAATGAGGGGGTTATAGTTACAGGGTGGATGCCGCTGGATCATTGAGTGGGTTATAGGTACAGGATGCCCACCACGGGCACATGAAGAGTTATAGTTATAGGATGGCCACCACTTGAATATTGTTGGTGTTATAGATACTGGATGGCCAACACTGAAATATTGGGGGTGTTTTAGGTACAGGATGGCCATCATAGGAATATTGTGGGTGTATGTACATAATGGTTGCCATAGAAAGATTGAGGAGGTTATAGTACCATGATCGCTAACACTGAGACTTATAGCTATAGGATGAGATACACTAAGGTATTGATAGTGTTAGAGGATGGGTGCCACTGAATCTTTGGGAAATATATAGTCACACGAAGTATCTCAGGAATTTATGGAAAAATTGAGGAGATGGCAGTACGAGAATGGCTACCAATAGAACGTTAAAAAGGAAGTGACGTAGGATTGCTAGACAGCTGGACAGCAGATGATAACTATTGGAATATTTCAAATAATAATAAATGCTAAATTATTAAAGTGGTCATGGTGACACAATGCACAACAATAACATTTTAAAGTTTGTTTAAAAATAATATGCACCACTCAACATTGAGGATGTTATGGTGCCAGATGTCTCCTACAGAAAGAATGGGGAGGTTGTATTATCGGTATCATATCTAGGCTGAAAAAGATAAACTTAGTGAATTTTTGTCCTCAATATAACCATTCAATAAAAACTGTACACTGCCTCGTCTTAGTTAAAGTGTTCATAACAAATTGACTATTACTTATTTCATAGCAACTTTAACCCGTTATATCACGCGTGTGTAAATCAGAATCTGTTCTCCTCTCCATGGTCGTAAGAACAGTTGACCTACCGGAGAGCAGCAGGGTGGTCCTCTTGTTCCTCGCCAGCTCGCGCTGCGCCCGCCGAGAGTCTCGTTGTGTCTTTGCGTGGGCGTGGAGGTGCGCCGAGATGCGGGCGTGGACCACGAACACTACCAGCGCGGGGATGACGGCCTGGATCAGGAGGATGCAGACCGAGTAGAGCAGCTTCAGCTCTTGCGACGGCCAAATCTCAATGCAGATCTCGTACAGCACAACCTCCTGGAACTTGAAGGGTTCCACCACCTGGCAGGGACAGGGAACTGTTAGAATGTCACATTGGATCAGCAGGATGCATACCTAGTTGAGTAGTTCATCAATACTACGATATAAATAGATAGTGCTAAACTACACTTATGCATTAATTCATCGACCTCAAGAAATCTAGTCACAGGAGTAGCCTCCTTGACCATAAGCAATATTATTTAAATAGGATTTTAAATATTTATGTACACTTGGTTTCAGAATTTAGATATTTTATAGCATAAATTGTTATCCTCATTATTATATTTAACAAGTAAATTGGAATTCGTTTAAGGGGATTAATTCGTTCGTGTTGTCAAGTTAATGAATGTTGCCATGTGTCATATTACTTTTGATAAATAAGAAAGTATTTATATTGTTTGACGAATTAATTTTATTATTGATTAATTATATTTATATAATGTATTTTTAATTTTGTCATATTCTGCTAGATCTTTGTCAAATTAAAATAAAATAACAAAAATGTTAAACCTGGTTTGAAATTCTGGTTTCAATATTACCTTCTAATTTAAATTCTAAACTAATAATCTTAGCGTTGAAAACACTAGTCACTTTCAATACATTGGATGGTTATCGGTCATTATAATATAACCTGATAGAAGAATATCGGTAGAGTTGAGAGGAGCGAAAGCAGCCAGACACAGATTATAGAGCACACCACTCTGGCTCGGTCCGTGCCATTGTGAGTGTGCACGATGGTGAAGTAGCGGTCGAGGGCGATCACTGTGATAGTGCCGACGGACACGAGGATATTGGTACCTGCAAACAAAAGAATGGTGTCACTGTAGTATATATTGCTAAGTAACCATTATGAAAGGACGATATAGGTATGATACATGTATATTTACTTATCTCACTACTTAAGAACTGCCAAACACACTCATCGAATGACTCGTCACGTGCAATTAGAAATTTAGTTTCATAAAAAATAATTATAAAATATCAATAATGCATGAAGGGAAAACCTTGATCCATGGATTAAGGTATACTATAGTATGAAATTCACATCCAAACTGAAGCTGTCGCCTTCTAACAACCATACTTGAATTCACCAATAGATATACATTGCAGAGACACTTTTTCCATTTTTAACTTACCATAGCGTTGCTCGTTCACATTAGTAAAGGAACAAAATGTATCTCTGTCTTTGTGTATTTGTCTAGGTATGTAATCTTTTAAGGATTTATGTAAGCAAATTTGTTCATCCTTTAATGGCCTTAAAGGACCCTTAAAGATCCTTCAAGCCCCCTCTTTAAGGGCCCTTATTGAGAGTATTTTTAATTGTGATAACCAAAGATGCATCAGCTTGAAGAGGTCTCTGCAGCCTTTTACATACATAATCTTAAGTTCCTCAAATTGTTTATCAGTTCCATTGAATTTGTAATAGAATCTAATCCTCAGCCGTCATATTAAAAAGATTTAGATATTTTACAAGTTTCCGTACACCTTAACAACTCAGCATACCTTGCAATACAGGGACGAGTTTACAGAGGAGCTCCCCCATGTCCCACTGGCGCCGGAGGATCTTGAGCAGAGTGAAGGGCATGCAGATGACGCAGAGGGTCATGTCGGAGAGGGTGAGGTTGACGATGAACAGGTTGCGGGCCGTATGCATCTGGGGTCTCCGAGCGACGACGAAGCTGACCACCAAGTTGGCAAATAGACCCAGGAGGATCAGCAGCGAGTACACCACTATCAGGACGTACTCGGTCACCTGCGGGGTGAGACAGTGTTGTTATTGTTGTTGTTGCAGGGTTAGGAAACCCCAGTTGGGCTGCTAGGAATCTCGGAAACTGGAATTTAGCGCAATATACCGGGAGGATGGAATATATCAGAAAAGAAAAGGGTGGATTGGGCAGGCAGCCAAATTGACCTTTCAGAGGGCCAAATCCCGTTCTCAAAGTCAAAGTAAAATATGATAACTGTGATCCGGCTCAAACAGGCGCACCCGCTCTGGACTCCAACTGGCCAACTCAACTGAAAGGGTATCAATGTAACAGGGAGCGCATTCTCGAGTCAGGGAACCAACCCGGACGTTTCGTACTTGCAAATGGAGGGACCACAGGTGAAAGAGAAGCTTGGACAGCCAAAATAATTACTCTATGTCATGACAACTTAATTGGATGTACCCAATGTAAGCCTAGAAACTGGTGTAGACCAATAGGATGGAGTGAGTTATGAGAGGATAACAGAGGTGGAACAATACGACCTTATACTTGGCTTGTAGCAGTCCGTTGATTGATAAAGGGTACTCTATTTGAGGCAGATACTCGATTATCAGGAAGAAAAAGGAGTTATCTAAGAAAATAATGGTAAAAGGTCTACTTTCAACACTTTATTTGGATAAACTTGTTCAGGATCTGGTGCAACAATAAAATTATGTAATTAGTTTGACCCCTATAGTTAATAAGCCTGCGAGTGTCAATATTTACAGGGAGAACTCTTTATACTATGAGATTTTTCTACGGTAACCTCTGGAAACGTGACTTATGTGAAAAATTGTTACAATGTGAATATTCCTCCTGGTGAGCGATTGATTGGATGACCGGGAGTTGCTTGCAATGAATCAAGCTACTGTTACAAATGGCAACCGATGGACAAGAGCGATTTTTTTGGTGACAGTTGTAGTTAGGTTAGGCTAGATTAGGTAATATCCCATGGTTTAGTACAGATTTATGATATGCGTAATATTTATCTTTGATCTCCCTTACTACTAATATAACAGAGTAGCAGTTATGATATTATCATTCCTACTAATAGCTTTGGGTGGGATAAATTGGTCAATCAGACTAAGATTCGGAAGAAACTCCAGCTTAGATGGCATCAAGATGGTTCAGGCTGAATGTGATAATGATATCTTACACAGCTAACTGCCTTCTACTTTGGAGTTTACAAACAAACAAACAAGATACTTCTCCAACCCTTTAGGTAAAGTGCACAGAGGATAGTCATTAACTATGTTTCCATAGTTTGACACTCCACCCCACAGTCTTGAGACTGATCGTGTATCATACCCATTTTAGATTTCCGAGAGTTGCACCTTCCCACCCCAGTGCAAATGTGATTACGTAAAGCCCACTGCTTCCAAAAAAGGGTCATTCCTCCTACCGCTGACTTAGGCTCGGATATCATTTAAAGATTGCAAGAGGAAATCCAGTCAGCTAGCGGACCAAAGTTTGGTGTCCTCAACTGGGAGGCTGTTCGTAGGGATAATTATCAGGACTTCAATCGACCTACTTCCTGAAGGAGATAGTCATAAATGGGTAGCTGTGGGTGGGATACGATTTTATTGTATTCCCTCAGCAGGGCATCCTTCCGTCTGATCTCAGGAGGAGCGATATTCCACAAGCCCGGGAGTCAGGAGAAAGGGCTTGCCATAACTGTACTACTGATCGCCCTCATGACCCTACTTAGTTGGACTTTAATCTCTCTAGCATTCACACTATTCAGCCTCACGGGAGCTCACTATTCAGCTGTCAAGTAAACCAGTAAACTTGTAGACCCCATGCCAGCCCAGCAAAGTGATGTAAAATATTAGCCAAGTTTTTTTAACCGCATTCTTTTCTAAGTGGCTCTTATAGGTGAGAGATCGATCTAGACTCAGATCCAGGTACTTCGGTTTGTCATTGTGCTTGAGCTTTACACCATCAAATATGATTTTAAATTTTAGGTTGGCCAACCCGTTATTTAAGTGAAAACATGAGACTTCAGTTTTTGTTGAGTTTGGCTTTTTCTTCCAGGTTCTAACATATTCTTGAGGGTTGCAAGGTCAGTGGTAAGTGCAGTCTCAGTATGCTGTATTTCCTTGTGCTAACATTTATGCCAAGGCAATCTCATCGGCGTAGATGAACTTCCTGGTCCGAGTAAGTAGAATTTTGGCAGTGTACACATTGAGTAGAAAAGGGGCAAGCACTGATCCCTGCGGCAGACTGTCCTGTAGGCTTGAGTTGCCTACAACTACTTCCAGGCTCCCTAGATTTACTTTGACTAATGTAATAGACAGCATTGAGTTGACAAGTCGCAGTAAGAAAGGGCATGATTAAACTAGTATAAAACTTAACCAGAAGGCCCTGTCTCCAGACTGAATCATAAGCTGCGATCAGGTCTATGAAAGCAACAGAGGTTTTAGTCACCTCTCAAAGTTATCCTTAGTGAATGAAGTAAGAGCAAGGACCTGGTTGCAGCAGTTTCGAACGGGCCTAAATCCAGCTAGTTCTGCAGGTTTGCTGTAATTAAGGACAGGATGGGTTCTATTAAAGATTAGCCTCTCGAAAAACTTATAACAGATACTTAGAATAGCTACAGAGGGAAAACTCTTAGGCTGTTGTGATTATTTTCCGGGCTTCAGGACAGCTACTATTTTTGATTCCTTGAACATGCCAGGCATTTCGCTGGTATCTAACATAGATTTAAAAACTGCAAGAGGCCACTGTTTAACTTGTGTTCCAAAATGTTTTACAAATTCTAAAAATTTATTATCCAACCTTGCACCTTTTCCGATTGGTAATGCTGAGATCGCCACTTCTAGGTTATCATAAGTAAATGGTTTGGGGACCTCCAATGATGCATACTGAATTTTCTTTATCGCATTGAGCTTGTATGTAATTTTCCTATCCCAAGGATGATGGTGTCAAGTTTATATAGCCATGCTACTCGTTTTGCTATTTTACAAGGGTTAAGTCGTGAAGCTGCATGTTGGGCTCTAAGATTACCAGTGAAGAGCTTTATTAAAAGAGACCAAGCTTTCCTACTGCTGAGAGTGAAATCAAGGTTATAAAGAATGTTCACTCATTTCTTTCTCCCTGCATATTCTAGAAATTTCAACAGTAGAATCTTTTTGGCTCTGTTTTCTGTGTCAGTGAATTCACTGTGAAGATCTTCACTTTCTTGACTCCATCCAGATATGTACTCTTTCCCAAAGCTCCTCGGAATGAACACTTTGACAATATACATGATTAGTTTTCTAAACCGACCGTAGTTTGTTATTATACTAGGGATAAACCTAATGCCCCTTTCAAGTCTTGTAGAAAAGGCCTCCCAATCAGCTTTAAAGTTCCATCTAGGCCTAGATAAAGATCTTACAAGTGGAATTTGAATCTCTACCGATATTCGAACGAGCCTATGCTGAGAATGGAGAAAGGCATAAAGAAACTTCCTGCAAGTCGGTACAGGCCTTTTTGATCGGGAATTTAAAAACAACACAAGTCCAGCGAGTATCCACAGCGCCAGCGGCCTAAGGTAAACGTTTGTGGGTCCTTGGCGTTATATACAAGACAAATATTGTTATTCTCAGCCCAGCTCGATAAACTGATGCCGATGTTGTCATCAGACGAGTTTTCCCACTGGCTAAGATGACTGTTAAAATCGCCAACATAGATAGTAGGGTGTTCGAAATTTGGAAGAACTGTATCTGGCCACTGGATGTTTGGTGGTTTGTAGACATTAATGATGGATGTTTCAGATACTTTCAAGGCAACAATAAATATATCGTCATGACTTCCACAAGCCTATATAAAGGAATATGGCCCCTCACACTACCCACTAAGTCTTTATATGGGTCTCCTGTAGTGCGAGAATATCGACTTTGTTTTAATGCAAGGTTTTACTTAGGAACTGAGATTTTGACCTACTAAAACCTTCAGCGTCAAAATTACATGTAGTATTAAAATTAAAACCTAAGTTTATAAAGTGGCCTGGTTTGTGTTTTGAGTGGCAGCAGACATACCTGGTAGATCACAAGTGTTATAGTCCAGCCCCCAAAATCTTTCGTCGTTTAGCACCACTGCGGATTCGCTGCGGACGCGAACAACATCACCCCCCTCTTCGTGAGAGAAAGAGGGTAACAGAGGGTGGTTCCAGATTCCTTCAAAAAGGCGTATATTTGCAACGATTGATATTTCTAACGTTGAGATTAATGAAAAATTAATCACTCAAAAGTGTGTTTTAAATAATATTGTACTAATTATAGTGTGGAATTCTGGGTCAAAACTCGTTTATAAATAACTGTTCCCTGCTAATGAGTAGTCAAAGAGAAGGAAATGTGTTTAAATAGTTGTCCCATAAGATAATCAAAGAGGTTCAATGTTGTATCATAACAAAACAAAATAATTGCCTAGTATTAAACAGATACATTTGTAATTTATTTTACACATTACGAAATGTGTGATGCAAAACCTTTGTTTACTTCAATTATAAATTCAAATTATACTTGTTCAGACAACACTTCGTTCAAAATCTGGTTCAGTTAAGTGTTTGTAAACAAGCTGATAATTGGAAAGTCTGTTGAAATCCATTGGAATAACATCATCACCCTAGCCATATAAGTTTGTCTTTGTTCAGTTTGTGATTATTTGTTTCAAAATAATGCAACTCTGCTCCAATGATGTTATTTTATTGTTTAATGATAATATAATTAATTATTTGGCTATGCATTTTACAGGGATAATATATATATATATAAAATATTAAAGCAACATTTCTATGTAACAATTAAATACACCAATAGTTAACTCATCAGTTATCTTTATTGTTATTGACGTGGCCAGCGACTTCTTTGTATGTATTAAATATTCAGTTAGGATTGAGAAATAAGTAGTAGCTCATGTTTTATTGGCTCGGTGACAAGAAAGATACCATCTTAGAGTGTAGGTTAAACATTATACTCTAGTTGATTGTGTTAGAGAATCGGCTGACTGACTTACAGTCATTTATTCTTCAATGGTGAGATGCCCGGGCATGGGAGAACCCCAACTGTTAAAGATGTATTGGATATACATGTCAATAACTAATATCGAAGGCATATTGCAAACATAGATTTAAATTACGTTAAGTTGGAAATTCATCCAAACCGATGAGGGATTTTCATTCAACTTATATTATGGGTGTGACTGTTATTATTAGGGGGATAAGAGGCTATGGAGAATGAACAAAACGATGTTGTGGACAGCCTTGGGTTTGAAGAAAATAAGGGAGAAAGAGGTATTTAACAGTATGAAGCAGAAATGCAGTGCAACGTACTTCACACTTGCCCTCTATACAAAGGACTAAGTAATAACAGTCCTTGTGATTGTGATTACTGGCGATGGTTTCGAGATTTATCTATATTCAAGATCTTCCTTAATCTTTCTTCAAGATTTGTTTCCAGATTAAACCTTGTTAAAACTAATTAATTCTCTCTACAAGATACAAACCATTTACAACCATGAACAACCTTTTTACAATCAATTGATTTTCAATTCGGAATGCTATTTGTATATTTTATTTTTCACTCTACATTGACTCAATGAAAGTTTTACGTGACTAGTTTAACGGGTTTGTTGCAATAACCATGTATTTATTTTCAGAGATAGTTTTGTGTTAAGGAATGTTTTTGTGAGATTGTTTGCACGGTTTCTCATCTCACTTAGGCAAATGCTGGAACGGTTCCCAAAAAGGGTCTTACCCCACCAGGATATAATTCATTCATATTTGCCTTAAAATACGTCTTAGTTGTGTCGGTGCTGGCGTAAAAATAACATATTTCCAAAAAAGTCTCCTATTTATTTTTTCCAAAGTATTTTCATGGAATAAATAGTACTGTATTATTATTTTTTAAAGGGAAGTAAGGGGTCATACGTAAACATAACATGTTCACAAATATAAACTATGATATCTAAGGTATCTAGATAAGGTTTAAACCAAAACCAATGGAGTCGACCACTTCAGTTGGTTTACCTCATCGACATTCTTGTTGCGTCGCTGATGCTCGATGAGGATTCCGATCGCCTCGTCCAGGCTGAAGTTGAAGGTGCCATTGAGGTGCATGGAGAGGCAGGGCCGGACGCTGTTCAGGCCATTGAGCACACACAGCATGGGGGGGCTCCTCTCATTGTTCATTTCTCCGCTCCATCGCCGCGACAGATTCCATCTCAGATGCGGTGGAAAATTGAGGCGATCTCGTCACTTTCCGGTGACCAACTGGAAAATTGGTGATGACATGAGCTTTTGGGACAGTAGAAGAAATGTAATATAACGTATATAGGTATACATTTCAGCCTAGAACAAAAATATTGGGAAGTTCAGGTTTATTTATTACTTAATCCTATGGAACTGCCGTTAAAATTATCACTTAATGTATATTACTAATCGCGTTACAATGCAGAAATGGTTATCTAAAGTAATATCAACTTGATACTGCTGAATTAACTGTTTGAATCTTCATTAATTATTAAGCTTGTGAATCCCTGGAATCGATGACTCAGACTTTATCCCTACATCTAGTTCTGATTGCATTATCTATCACTTTTGTTATTTATGTAAGGCTTAAAAATATTTGATATTAACAAACAAAGTCATGCATAACAAAGTCATGCATATCGCCCTAGTATTATGTTGATAATTTAGTTAAATAAATTTTTAATTTATTTAAAATAACATAGTATCTTATCAGCTGTAATATATGTTAATTTAACCAAGCATTGCATTATTAAAAATAAAGGATAAAAATAAGAAAGTAAGACTTGGGAAGGTATATGAAAGATAAATGCTATGTTTAATTTGGTTTGTTAACCACCCAGATTATGCTATGTTAGTCAAGACTCCTGTTAAAAAACGCTAAGACTTAGGTAAACAATTTTTGTTTTCTATTGTATATACATATGTATATATACATATATATATATATATATATGTATGTAAATATGTTCTAAACGCCAACACAGGTAAGATCAGTGGCTTTAACATAACATAATAAAACGTAATACAGATGAACTTAATAGGAAAGCACTTACATTCGGGTGGTTAAAACATGTTATGTATTATACATTTACATAACATAATACTTTGATTAATACCCCTTTTAAAGTGTTCCTAATAAATGAAATTTGGTCTCCTAACACTTTGGTTGCATCAAACAGGTTTAACCAGGTTAATTCCCATTTGGCACAAGTTAAACAATTCGTGCACCAGCAGCGGCTAGACCAACACCAAACGGTTTAAACAAACAACACAAAAAGAGAATCCAAGGGAAAATTATTTTTTACCAGTAGAAGGGTTTTTGAAAGGAGGTGGAGCTTTACCCTGCTAATGACTCCTAGAAAATATTTTGTATATATAATTTTAACACCTCAAAAAAAATTTAAAAGTTTGGCCAGTTAATCTAGAAGGAGACTTGAGAGGCTTAAAAGGAATTATTTCTAATAATTATTATAAGACGGAGAAATGTGTGTTTACATCATCAGGTCTTGCACCTTCATATAATGTATAAAGGAAATCTATTATACAAAATAACATTATAACATTGAAATGTCGTTATGGTCGTGTAAACAGTTTTCTACATATACATTAAATCAAGCAATCATTAAACAAGAACTTATGAATATATAACATAACATGTAACAATACTTCAATATAATACAATTTTAAAGCATCGACATAGAAAAAGCAATACCACTATCTTGACTAAGTTGTTAATCGATACTCCAAACATTTTAAATCAGTAAAATTTAACTTTACTACAGAAAATATTTTGACTGTAGAGTTTTTGTATATTTTCAATAGTAGATAAATTAGTAATAAAATCGTTTTATAGATACTTAGACAATCAATTCCTCATTCCACAAAAATCAAAATCCGTAATACCAAGTTTTTATAATTTATAACAAGAGATGATTTTGAGGGGACAAATTAAAAATTCTAGCTTATTGTATTTATTAAAGATTCTGCACATGAAAATTGCACAGTCTTAATTACTTCCAAGATTTAGTTTAAGGGATGGAGACACAGAGAATTGTAGCTGAATGCTGTAACACTTGAAAAGAAAACAGCTGAGGCGAGCAGGGCGTCAAAGTGTTCTGCGAAGGCTGGTAATGTAAATGTAATTACATTTCGCACAAAACCATGATTCGCAACTTAAAAGAGTAACCTTAGCATGACTGCTCAATGTTTTCTGGTCCAAAGGTACCGAGTAAGATTACTTTTCTTGCTCCTAGACGTTTATATGCCCGGGTAAATTAATTTTGTATTGACATTTTATAGATTTTAAGATTTACTAGTGTATTTTTAAAAGTTGTCTATAAACTATCAGCCCGAATCAATCAAATTGGGTGCTCAATCAGTAAAATATCATGTTGTTTACTTATGTTTACCAAATCAAATCAAAGTAATCTAAGTAGTTCAAACTTATCTTTAACAAAAGGGTACTGTAAAAAAAACAAATCCTGATATAAGAACCTCTTCTACTTTATAACACCATCGACTCGCATCAATTTACGTTTAACAATCCTTTCTAATAAAAAAATAACAATTAATTGTTTGCAAGTTTTTAGATTTTTGTAATGCTATCTGTTACATATATCTATTGTTAACGATAGTAGTATTGATATTTCAAACATCAGACAAATTTACTTAATATTTCTTGTCAAATGGTTGCGATCATTTACGTATAATGTACCGTATTTTCTTCGGTTTTGTCTAGTACATCACAGTACCATTTCTTATCTAATATACAGCGTCTTCAAAATAGAATATCCTTATTTTAATAAATCACTATTTTAAGTAAAATGGATATATATAGTTGGTCAGGGCCTTAAAATACAGGCAAAGGTTGGTATTCCTGTCCAAGGATCCTGGAAAAGAACCTGAAAAGTCATAATTCAGTGTACCGGGGCAGAAGTAGATTATCGACTTTATGTTTGCTGTGCAGCTAATGGAGAACATAGAAACATATGTGGTATTTAAAAAAGCTCCTAACCTTTACCTGCATTTTAAGCCACCAACCCACTCTATGTCCATTTTACTTGAAATAGTGATCTATTAAAATAAGGACATTCTTTTTCGATACTATATGCAGATAAAGGGAAGTTGAATGAATTTAATAAAACATATAATGCTAGATACTTTCGTGCCTTATATATAAAGAACTACTTCTGCCTAATATGACTTTTACCCAAGTACGTGCAAGTGTTTAGGTACCCCTACGGAACCCGGGCACATAGATTATGAACTGAATGCGAGTAGAACACAATTATATGTTAGAAGTGTAAAATTTATATTTTCAGTTAGGTGTCAACTGTAATTTAATTGTTAGTTAAGAGTTAGAAGTAGGTGAACTAAAAATATGAAGAAAGTTATATAAGTATTATAAATTGATATTACTTTGTTTAAAATGAACAGTATTTGTTTTAATCAAACATTTTGTTAATAAAAAAAAATAATATAAGGTGGACTAGGCAAGCAGGGGTTCTGTGATTATAACAATTTGCGTGGTTATTTTTGCTAGCCCTTAATTCATTTCAATAGTAGTTTTACAAAACTAGGTTAAACTATTTTAGCTCCAAAGAGCTATTTATCATGTTTTAAGCTTTACAATTAGATGAATAATGCAGACGCCTTGGGGCGGAGCTTTAAGTTAAGTGATAAACGATGGCAAGGGTTACGAGCGTTTCTTCTCATTTTGTTATCCGTAATTTTGTTTTTGAAATAGTTAAGGAAAATTACCTTATATTATTAATTCAGTATTAATTTCTAAAACACCCTCTTGAATCTGTGCCATTTCAGTACAAATTGCGATCCGTTGAAAACTTCCGATTCGTTAATGAAAGGTGGAACAAATGTTTTGTCTATATTCATGTTTGGGGAAAACTATGAAATTTTGGGTGTTTAGTTCTAAATTACACATTTTTTTAAAGGGTTTTGAAAATGATTTTGTATTTTATGTAAGAGAGCGTATAGAAACTGTTGTTACTTATGTGACTTAAACATGATCTACCAAGTTTCTTTTATATTTCGTTTGTTTGTTTATAATATATTTTGAAATATGAGAAGTAAAATATATTTACGATGATTTCTTTTAATGGAATAGCCTCCCAATCACTTTATATAACCAAAAAGGTTTATATTACCTAGTGATACTGCAGAGTGATCCTATGTCATGTTAAAACTACCATTGGTTTCAAACCTCTGGGGTTCATTTACAAGTTGACATCGATATAGCCACACAACATATTCCTCTTCATTACAAGTGGTGTCAACCTTTCTCAAAAGTCTTATTTTCTGAGGTTTTTGAGGTCTTTTCAAATGACGAACTCAATACTAGCAAGTCCAGTCACAGAGCCGTCGCGTTAGGGCCAAAAACTGATAGTAATAATTCTAGTATTTTTCTTATGCGTAGTAAACACTATTAATAGAATAAATAACCTTAGATATATTTTATTCTTATTTGTACTAAAATCTGTACTGTGTAGGTCAAAAATTAGAAGAATCATTGCAATAGTAGAAGTAAATAACTAATAAGCTATCCAAGCACTCAACTGAATAACGCTATCGAATTGTGGTGTTTATTTATTTATTGTTCAGCATCTATAACATCTATATCTGTTAAATGTACGAATACATGTAAGGTAGAGAAATGTATGTATTTGTCACAAGCTAAAGGTAAATAGGCAATACAATTTGAATAATCTTAATAATACCTTAAACGTATATTTGACAGAAAGAAAGCCGAGGATATAGATGAAAAATCCTAATTATGATCCAACAAACATAAACACTACAAAATATTTGGCATTTACATGAAACATTTTGAACGCTTTTCTCTCAAACATATTCACATATTAAACATTAGTTTCACCAAGGCTGTTATCAGACTAGAAATACAAAACAAAGAACCTTTAGAACACCAAAAGTCAATAAAGAAACCTTTAGACAGTCGTTACAATATGTGAGACAAACAACGTTTAATCAATTGCCGTTTGAAATTAAGTGCTGCGTAACACCTAAGGAATGTTATGCAACGTTGACACAATGGCTATTTAAAATGCCAGATGTCAACTACCTAATAGTTCTGAGTTAGTGGTAATGCATGTAAGGTTAAATAGGTGTTTTGCTTGTGCAGTAAAATTACATCACTTTGCCTAAATCATTCGTTTCTTGCTTTTATGTATTCCTAGCTTGCATTCATTATAAGTAAACTGTGTATACCTTTTGTTTGTAACTTATGGTATGCAGGTGCTACGGAAGGCAGAACTGTTGACTTAATCTGGATATTATTTTTATTTGGACTGGAATACTATTTGTATCTATTCTGTTTTTGTTTAATTAAAGATTCTGACCCACTTCTGGATCTAGGTCAGCACAATTACATATTGTAAGCCTTGTACATACTTAATGGTATAAAATTATTTATTAATTTATTTTTTGCTAAACTTTTTTACTAAATGAATCCCCTGAATAGTGACTACAGCTTGACTCTTAAAACAATCATGCATTACTGAACCGATGATCCGAAATTATTTGCTATATATTTAACGATTTTATAATAATGATGCGGACCAATTACAGTATAAAAATAAACGGTATCAGGAAACTGACACATACTTACTCCCTATTAGCCCAATTTTAATGAACAGATTACTTTTTATTTACTAAATATAGAATACAAAGCACGGTCGAATGTACAGAAAATCTTGTAAACAAGGTTTTTTTTTAACATCCAGCCAAATCCCTGCTTTGGAGGCACTACAGAATCTATTGCTACACTCGTGGTTTTAAGAGGGGAAATGCCCCCTATTCCTCCCCAGGGTTATTAAGGGGCAATATATTTCGAATTTCCTCTGTTGGTCAATGCTAACTTGACAAGCATATCAAGTTTGAATGAAATTTATCAGTAAATAAGAGAGAAACATAATTTTTTTATTCTCCATAAGAATAACATTGGACAACGTACTGCGTTTACCGCAAAATGAAAATTTCAATTTTCTCCGAAACCAGCAATCGTAGAATAGTAATTCAAAATACTAAATTATTTAGTTTTTTGAGCTCTTTTTAATGGTGAATAGTAATATTTTTTTATATTTATGTATTTTTATGAAAGATCCAAAAAACTGAATTTTTGATGTTTTAAGTCCTGTAATTTCTGAACCCGAATTTTTACAGGAATGCGGGTGGTGTCATTTTGTTAGAAAACTACAGTTCTAAAAACTACTAAAGTTTAACCAAAAGCGTGAGAGCCGTTTTTGAGAAATATTTTGAGAAAATACATTTTTTTTGAGAAATAAATCCAAAAAAATGAAAAAACGCCTGGAGATATCGTGGATTAGTACCTACATACTAAATTTCATAAAAATCGGCCCATTGGTTAAGACTCTAGCTCTGTACACATCTACACAGACACACACACACAGACACACACACACACACACACACACACACACACACACACACACACACACACACACACACACACACACACACACACACACACACACACACACACACACACACACACACACACACACACACACACACACACAGACATACATCACGTAAAACCACTTTTTTGGGTTCAGGGAGCACCAAAACGAACATTTCCACTAACAACTCAAATTTGAAAATTTTGGCGAAAATACTTTCTCCATATACTATGTATAAAATAAATAAATAAATAAATAAGGTCTTTATTTGGCAAGCGTTAATCAAAGCAAGCGTTATAGAGGGAGAAAGTAAAAATAAAAGTATTCAGAACATTATTTACCTCAAGTTAACTTTTTAAAATTAAACATACTTTGTAATAAAGGTATAAACCAGAATAAGTAACGCATGTAGGTCTAACCTAAATCAAATCTAACAGAAGACTAAATCCATGTTACATTTAATGACGCAATCAATTAACGTAAATCCGATTTGTACCAAAGACCCAAGCATATTGCTTGAGGCTTTCAAATGTTGCAGACAATTGGGTTGTTAATTTATTGAGTCTTGAAACCCAATCTTACCAAAGTTGCCTCTGTTGGTTTTGCCTTTATATACTATCTGCTAAAGACTGTAGTTAAATTAATCTAAAATTGGCATACAATAACTTTTATCTCCATAACTCAATAAGTTAGTTTTCCACTCATTCTAGGCTAGAAATAAATAAGCAATTTGGTTATGGAAACTAAATCAAATACAACGCAGTCAATGTAAGTGTGGAAATAATAGACAAATTGTATGAGCTCAAAATCGAATAGTTATATTAAAAAGTTATATTACATGGAAATTGTTGTTCATGGAAATTTGAAATAACGTCCTTTAATCACACAGTGTATTTTTCAGCTTTTAAACTCTAATAGGTAAATTACATAAATACTAAGAACCAAAAATGGGCGGAGGACGTTATGAAAGATACAAGACACATTAAATTGTTTGTCAACTTTATTGTAAAACCATAACCAACACATCAAATCATGTTCTAATACCAAAAAAATTTGAAAACGTAGCTATTAATGGAAGGCAAACAATGACAGCTAATCACCTGAATAAAACATGTGATTTGTCAAAGACAGTTGTTGGGGTATAGATTAAAGATATTTAACGTTATGATTTGTCTTTAGTATGCTTTATATTGGTTTTAATAAAACAACCATATCGGTTGTATCAGTGGTTGTGGTTGTGGTTGTATCGGTTTAGTTTACAACTGGGGAAACGTTTAGACTCAGCTAACTAATCAAGATCAAATTTGTTATGTTTGTTCTTCATTAGAATTCGGAAAATGAAAAATATATTAAATATATACAATAATACAATATATTAAAAAATCATGTTAGTCAATAAATATTCATTCTTAATTCTCCATAATTTATTCTTGATGGTAAACTTTGCTAAAGACACATAATTCATCTTTATAATTATTTAAAGTTATTCCTCAACTGAAATAGTAGTTCACTCTTAGCGAGAAAAAGGATTTGTAATAAAATATTGCTCTTTACCGACCTCGCAGCATCGTTCAGTAGACAACACTCCTGTAACAATGTACTAAAAAGAATGTATTATTTGAAGTGCAGTCGAAGTTTTTGATTTTTTTTAAATAAGTTGTATTATGTTGTATCATGTGGTGTGCTCCTACACAATACGATTGCTCTCCATGTTCGCTTCAGGAAAAGCTTTTTACGGAATACACGCCTTCAACAGTGTGACGCTGAGTTGCCTCCATGTGCAGCATTGGTTTGAATCACGGTGACCAGAAAAAAAAACTGCAGGGCAATAAACTTAAAAAAATGACGTCAGTGGATCGAATGTAAACACATTTCTTTTGATTTACACATGGAAATTTCAAAACGCCAGTGATCCCTGCTGGCGATAAAATAGTATAAATAAATAAACTGAATCATATGTAAGAAAGTTTGTTTACATTCGATCCAAAAACGTCATTTGTTTATGTTTATGGCACCTACCGTTTCTTTTTAGTATCCGTGGTTGAATCACATCCAGTTCGTGTAACAATTCACGCTAAATCTGATTTAGTAACCTGCTCTATTGAATTGAAGGCTGAATTTGTGACACCATTGGGTAAATAAGAACAATATTGAAGACTGATAACATTACAGGAGCGGTGAGGGACTTGCAGCCAGGACCTTGTCCAAGGGGATTTTGATCACTGCCAATGATATAGCGGCCTTGGTATAACGAACTTAGAATAAGCCTTGGAGGCAAAATAACTAATGTAAAATAGTTTCTTTATTTATGTAATTATTTAGGTGTATTAATTTTACATATATACAATATGGACATCTGGTATTCTGGTGAAAGAAAAATAGGCTAGGAAATGTATTGTATGGTTTTGCATCGTTCACTCTGATCAAATAAACATAACGACCATTATTAATAGCCCACTGGGAAAATATATGTATATCAACAGTAAAGAAGCTTTACTTAAAAATTAATGATGATAAGCAATTATTCAAATATTAACAGTTAACAGATATGCATAATATTGTTGAATTGAAGGAAACAAATATTTATGGTGTGTTGTTTAAGAGATGATTGCGGAGATTTCCCATCACTTATTAGTAAAAACAAGTTTTACGACGTTTCGGAAACTGGAATCTTATCCCGTCTTCAGGTGAGAAAAATTCCTAGAACATAACGAAATTATTTGAAATATTAAAGGCACAATCCAGACAATGATGAAAACAGAAAAAGATAAAACAGGGAATTGTAAAAACAGTCAATTTGACTAATCAGTGATGGAAAATGTTCGCAATAATCTCTTAAACAACATAAACTCACCGTCACCAACAATGAATTTTAAACAAAGAATTTATGGGGTATCAGAAAATATAATTATAAGACCCGGTCTCATTTAATTTTTTCCCTTATTACACATCAGTGCAAAGGTATAATTGTTTTACGGAAACAAATATGTGGATGGAATATATAAGACTAACATGGATTTATGTAGATTTCCCCAACAAGTAGTTAGTATGCTATTTAAATATGTATTGCTTTCAATATGAAAAATATCACGTGTATTATCAACCAAGAACTAAAACGTAAGACACATGGATTAAATATACTGTATTATGTGGGTTAGTCATTTCGAATAAGGGTTTAGTATGATAATTACTTGAAGGTATATCAATCAGTAAACTTAAAGTTAAAATCTGATTGATAAGTACTAAGCAGTTTTAAGCAGTTACTAAGAACTTTAACTGCTTGGTACTCAGCAGTACTAAGCAGTTAAAATCTTTTTACATGAAAACAAAAAGTGAATGTACAAAAAATTCATGTTAAATTGACAACCCAACGCATACACGAATAATAAAGGGAAGAAGAATACACGTAACATTAAGTCAAACATACTATCCGGCAACGATGAGAAAGGAATCCCCTACTTCTTCACATTGATATATCGCGAAATCCTAAAAACATCGAGGCTTGTTGCAGAGTATTTATACTTATAGAAATCTCATTTTGATGCAATTAATTTGGTTATTTATTGTTTAGTTCCCATTTGTGTCAGCTTGGGTTTATAATATTAGTCTGAGCTGATTTTAGCGAATTTCCCCTATAGGGAAGAAGCTATTACCGTAGGTCTCATGGTAAGAGTTAAGCCCGAGACCATGATATTTTTTTGTTTTGAGGTCCCCAGATGACTAAAACACTATTCGTTCAAATTTATATATATGTATATATATATGTGTGTGTATCCGTGAATGCGATAAATTGAGTAAAAAACGTCCGATTTCGATGAAATTTGGCTCCAATATGTAAAATGACATTCATGACTTTAAGTTCGAAAACCAGAAAAATCGGTCCATGGGAAGGGGGGTTTATGGGGGTTTTAAATTTTCCAAAAATCGGTTTTTTGCACTTTTCACCCTGAATTTTTTAACTCACACAATTTTTGTTCCAACCATGTTATAGAGCTTAAAAAACAAATAATATAGTATTTTGAATCATTAACCTAGGTTAAGTGGTTGCGGAGAAAATCCAAAAAAACGTGTTCATAAAATCCCCCATGTTAATCTTATGGAAAAATGGTTTTTAGCTATTCCTTAATTAATTTTACTGTAAACTTCACATTTGCTTTTGCCAATCAGTTTAGCTCTACAAAACAATAATTTTGGTGTTTAAACTGTGATTCTACGTCCAACCGTTGCCGAGATATTCAAAGTGCTAAACACAGTACGTTGTCCAATGTTATCCTTATGGAGAATATTTAAAATTTGATATCTCGATTATTTATGAACATATATTGATGAAACTTGGTATGTGGCTTCACCTAGTACTGGTATATTGATATTTGCACAACAAATTGATTTTTTGTTGATTATCCTCTTAGCAGCAAACCTGCATTCTCATCCCTAATGTTATTCTTATGGAGAATACGTAAAGCTTTATATCTCCCTTAATTATGAACATAAATCATTAAAACTTGGTATGTAGCTTCACCTGGTTGAGTTATATTGATAATTGCAAAAAACCCATATTTTTATCTTCCTCGTTGCAGCAAACCTGCGTTCTCAGCCCTAATGTCATTCTTATGGAGAATAAATAAAATGCTATATATCACTTATTTATTTAAGTATTTTTATGAAACTTGGTAAGTAGCTTTATGTGGTAGTAAGAAATATATTCATGCATAGGAAATTCGCTGAGTACGCAGGTTTGCTGCGACGGGGGTATTGTTTATACAGTGAAACTACTATTTGGTGCTCAGTTTAGCCGATGTTAGTTAGTTGGCTAGTAACCACCGGACCGATTCCTTTCTCCTCGTTTCTAGACAGTAACTCCTGTTTAAAATTAAACCCATGATAAATATACGCTTGATGTATGCATGTTAGCGAATTATATTTTCTAATAATATTAGGCTAGGGTAAAGGTATCGGCTATTATAAAGATTCTTTTGAAATTTTGTATATATATTGTAACTCTGTTTTCGGACTAGGACCAGAAATGTTTTCAATAATTCCATTTCTTTTTCTTTTCTTTTTCGAAATACGTAACGTGAGATTCTTAACAAATATTTATATGGAAATATGTATCGCTTTTAACATTGTCAAGATTAGTTTTTAAGTTAATATAGCTGATTAACTCTTTTAATAAATTACTATAAATATTATTATTAAGTGTTTTATTGAATGTGTAATAATATTTTATTTTTGCTTAAGACTTTTACTGTATATAATATTAGTAATAAAGGTTTACATTAAATAAAAATCACAAATACTATTATGTAGTTTTAAAACAGGTTCAGAAAGCAAAGTTTTGAACTCAATAAAAAGTTAGATAATAATTGGGATCGTTAGGAGACAAACCCTCGGGACTTTTCTAAAAAGAACTTGCGTATAATTAGGCTCGAAAAGAGGGTCGTTATAAGCCGTTAACCTCCTTGTAGATCCAACAATCGAAATGTACTTTAGTCTAAATTTGTTTAGATTTTACAGTATACATTTACTTTGAACAAAAAAAAAATATTCAAGATATCAATATGTTTACTAAATGACTTGTTTACTATCGGTTTCAAAGACAAATTTAACTAGTATTGAAAGTATTGTTAATTTTAAGTAATTAAACACTTAAGATAATTAACCCAATATAAACGATACGTTTAAAATCAAATATTTTAATTGACAATTCATACAAATGACGGAACTACTATACTAAGCTTTTTGCCTTACTCTCATATCATATTTCGTGCGCGGTAGTATTCCATATCCGGCTTTCCCGTGTTTGCAGTGACGGGGAGTGACGAAGGCCCAACATGAGAACTCTTCTACTCGGCTGCACCTGGCGCGACCCTCCTAGTTATGTCTTCCGTTATCCCCTTCCTTCCTCTCTAAATCCCCTGCAATACCAACAACTGAATGGCTTTACTCGCATGTATATTTTTTTATGTATATAAACTAAATGTTCAATTGTGAATTATTTTAATTGAATGACAACCATAAAATATGGGAAATAGTTTAACTTCCTGAAAATAAACGGTAATAGTCTAAAACTGTTACATTGCTGAGGAATATGAATAATTTTTTGACGACTTCAGGTTATTTTGTAAGTTATTAGTAGTGAAAATTATGATAGGTGTTAAGGTTTTTGAAAAACATTACGTTATAACTTGACTCTGAAAGAATTATGTTGAGACCAAATAAAAATGTTTAATTGACAATAAAAGAAAACCATTGTACAAAACTGTTCCGATTACCATTACTTATCCTTTGCTTATTAAGTTATGTTATAATTCCCCCAATATTGATTGGATACTAGTGGTTTACCATATTCTCTTCAGAGAGTGCGTGCTTACCCCACTCATCACCCATGTATGGCTCAAAAACAGCTGTTTGCTTAGTAAGATGAAATTAAAATGTCAAATCTTACACAAACTCTATAGATGGGAATCCATGAATCGAGAGGTCAAGTGGTTACATTATTGGGCTCAACATGATCGCTTGGGGTTAAATCCTTGTACGAATCTTAACCAACTCAACACCAAGTAACTTAATCAAGCTGTCATGTCTACCTCATTAACTAATCTCCTGCATGTAGAATAATTTAGCCCTACTCGCCTGGTTAGATTAGGCTACGTAACGTTTTAAAGGTTCCTTAATAATCATTTTTAATTATAAAGGCAAAACTAAAGCTTACTCAGGCACAATTTTTTGAATCAGTTACTGTCAGTGATCTCTAGGAGTTTTGCAAGGAACTACAGGTTATGATGAGAATTTTGGGGGAGACTTTAGTCTCCGTAGAGCCTTGGGTGGTTTACGCACAGTTATCGTCTACATAACTCACTTGGTTACCAGGTTCCAACACTTGTGTTTCAACACGCGTCCAGTCCTCCTGACCTCCAGACCTCCAGACATACGGATGATAGTATCATAACAAATATCAGTCATTGCACGAATTTAACACAAAGCAGTTCACTCATGTGCATGTAAACATTTATCATTTTAGAAACAGGCATGCACATCACCTGCTACGCTGGCACTGGCACTACCACGTTGCTTAGTTTTAAATTTGTCGTACCCATATCACTTTATCCAGTTTTATTTGCTGCTTATATTATTGTTGTAAACCATAATACTAACATGAGATGCGTTGCGAACATAATACGAAATGCGTTGCCAAATATCAACAGAAGACGTCATAAGAAAAGCAGTGGTTTCTGGTGAGAATACTCTTATCTTCTATTCCAACTGTCTTCTTTGGACCGTCCACCGCTCACACTACAAACCCTTGTGTAGGTCGTGCGTGATTGTAGGTGGAGTCTCCATTACGACAGGCCAGACTGTCAAGAGAAGACAGTTGGAGCAGGAGGTAGGAGCTTTCTCGCGCGAGACCACTGTTCATCTTATGACGTCTTTTCTTGTGAACTGGCAACGCTTTTCGGCATTCGCCGAGCGAGTTCTCAAGAGAAAATCACTCGAAAACCCACAACAAATGAAAAGTAAGGAATTAAGTAGAAGTGGTAGCCAAATCGGCTTCAAGATACGAGGCTCCACGTTGAAGTTATGCCTTTATAGGTCTTCCAAAGTGGACTTCAGCCTGTGGTTGGAGGGGGGGGGGGTTAGTGGGTGCAAGTCAAACACACCAGAGAGGGTTCCGTTTCTTCCTGGACGGTGCAGGAATAGCATTTCCCCTCGAAACAAAATGTTATTAAGATGTAATTATGTCTCATCGACTGCGGTTCAACCCAACATTTCCGCATAAATGTGGGATCATGATAAAGTAAGGAGAAACATTGTAACTCATTGAGTTGCTACCCATTTAAAATGGTAAGTAAACCACTAATGTTATTTTGATTAATTACTGTACTTGAAAGAAAACTTAATATATTAATCGAGCTAGATTTTATGTATCGAGGCTGTTCAATACATAGCCCCAAATACCCCCTCCCCCCAATACACAAAGCATCGAAAGGTTGAAGGAAATATGTCTCTCTTAAAAACCCCGCCGTATGTATCAATGATCCCTTAATGGCCCAACAAACAAAATGCAGTAACGTACATACGTGTCTAGCCGTAGTATTGGTACCTGCTAGTACCATACCAACAAAAATCCTGCCATAATATTTATCATTTTAACCTGGAATCGGGAGTCATGTTATTAGGCTATGCCTACATTTTGCATAGTCCAAAGGGCTTGTAACATTCCAAGAAACCAAGAAGAAGACAGACTTTTGGAGCTGAGAATTCCTTGGAATAGAAAGATAATCTTAGTTCTCCTCACCGTGTCCACCATCAGCCCTCCAAGTAATGTGTAGCCTTCAGGCGGTGCCGTTCTCAACGTGGACAGCAGAAGAAAAGTGTTCCGCGTCACCGAACACGACCTAATCACAAGTATTATATGCAATCTGATGAACTTACCCGGACCGCATAATCCCAACCTGAACGAGTATAAAAGCGAAAATAAAATTGTATTGACGGGAGTGCTGTGAGGTAGAACTCCAACTTCTCAATTCCGCCGTCTACTGGACGATCCTTGACATGCAACATCCACGTGGGTCTGTCTACCTGCCTGCTTGTTGTTACTGGTTGTAACAGAACGCTCTCCGCCTTTTGCAGTTTCCTTCCCAAGATTTTGACGGGATGACACTATTGCTGTGTCTTGAAACTCCATGTTATATTTAGCAACCACCACCACGACCATTACGTCACTGCGTGGTACGCAGACTCCACTCTAAGGTCCGCTACACTCGAGTGAGCCACATGTTTACTTTTTTATTGCATCTGCCTGCAACACTTCAGCATCGTGCAAAAGAACAAACTTTAAACCTGCCTTCTTAATAATAACAGACTGGACTGCAAATAATGGCATTCTTCTACGAATAGTCCTGTAGCTTCAAAAATGGCAAAACGTCAGCAAATAGAAGCAATTTCTCTAAACCATAAACAGTACGGTAGGTCGGTGAACAACCTTCAGCTGAGTTTTGATTCTCATGACGCCAAGATGTGGTGGACCGTGTGACGTAAATTATGACGTACCTCTCCCTCGTAGTGACTAGTAGTGAAACGGTAGTTCTTAATCTAATAGCCGACAATTAAGTAGACAGTTGGGCCGTAGCTAACAGCATGGGGTACACTCTCCTGTTACCATTTTGCCAACGGTAGTTCTTAATCTAATAGCCGACAATTAAGTTGACGGGCTAACAGCATGGAGTACACTCATCTGTTACCATTTTGCAATGGAAAAATATCACTTGAATGTTATTATGATTAGCTGGTATGTAGTTTTTGCAAAGTTGCACGTCAGTGCTTACTATTGGCTAATCCTGGTTGATAGCCCAGCAAACCACACCCTCAACTGGCAACTTAATTTTCCACTATTATAGGAGGGACAGTAATCGGCCATCTAAGCACCACCGTCAATTATCTCTTGGTTCGGTTTAGCTTTGCCAGCTCAACGTTGCTTCCTGTGGTTATACTATAATCATCCATACTATATTAATTAAATATAAGTAGCTTGATTTATCTTTTATTAAAATTTAATAATGAAGACGAATGCGCTACATTTTTTGACTATCATATGTATAAAATCAAAAATTTATTTTACATCCCTAAAATATTTATTTCTGACCTCTCGCTAAACAAATGAAACAACAGATGACAATTCCCAGTAGTTTCATTAACATGTTTTAATTTGATTTTGCATGAATAAACCCATATTCATATCGCGTCACTGACCCAGCCCAGGGCCGAATAAAGCTGAACAATCAATACCCGCGCATTTGGCATCGGATTATTGGTTTCCTTCGAAACATAACTTGTTACTGTAATACTAATACTCTTATAGAGGATTGTCTGTAAGCCATAGGCTATTTACCTGCCGCATTTCCTTCTAAACTTTAACACAAACATTACCAAAACCTAATATGATGGTACTCATAGTTAACTGCAGCGTGATAGTTATGAAATGATATATTGATAGCCTTAAAGTTATGGCCATTATTTTATTAATACTGAATATAAGAACGCATTGAATTGTTCTTAGAAAATGAATATTAGTTTTTTAAATTGTTGGCTAATATAAAACACGGAATTCGGTATATAGTTAAAAAATTTAGTTTGATCTAAAGAGAAAGAAACTTTGGAATAAAAATCATGCTTATCTTAATAATGAAAAACAGAACTTAATACTTGCTAAGCATAAGTCTTTAATAATACAAATGATTAATTTAAATCATTTGATGTTTAATACTTTAACAAGTTACTGATGCAAGTCTGAATACTTGTGAATTTCAGATAATTAGTCATTGTTATCTTATTACAACGTCTTTGTTCTTGCTCGTGATTAAAATTTAAAACTTTTGTTCTTAAACTTACTTTCCTACTACAAGTCACACTTTTATAAATCAACGGTGGAATAAGTTCCCAAACGGTTATTGAAAATACGTTAAAATGATTTGTTAGATAAATTATAAATGTGTTGAATTCTCTGTATGTTTTATTGCATGTTTACACAACTATCTTTAGAACAGTACATTTTTAATGCAGAATGTAAATTATTATAATTTTTATTACAACTATCGAAGTTTTACATGCTTAATTTTAAAAAATAATGGAGTTGCAATGTTTAGAATTTAATTAATATGTATAATTTAATCTAAAACACAAAAACTATTTTAAAATTGAATTGATGTTTAAAACATTCTACATCAGACTGTATACATAGTTTATCTTTAAATTATCTTCAACTACTTTAAAATCATCAATTATCTTTAAACTATTAAAGATCTTTCGAATTAAAACACCCATAAACTAAAACTATGATCAATAAAACTGTTCCCACTGTAATAAATATACTTAATGTTTCTAGTAACAGTTCCCCTTTGATTGTACATCGTACATAAAGACCACACAAAACCCATTGTCTTTAACGTACACTGATCTCTCCAACTATGTATTTAAATTCGTTATAAAATTATTTACAACCTGATTTAATTTAAATACCTTATAACACCTGTTCTTATGCAAACGATATTGTAATTTGTTTAATCTGTAAAAAAAAATACTGCCATATTTTCACTCTTTGAGGAAATGGTGCAGTGAAAAATAAATGCGGACGAGGAACGCTTAGTAAAGTGTTTAAAATGTCTGTGGCACCATTAGTGAATTCTTTCAGTCAATCTTTACTTTACCGCGAGACGTACAAAGGCTACGTAGGTAAAAAACCTGAAGTTTATTTTTTTAAATATTAAAAAAAAATGCCTTCTTGAACCTAAACCCAAATATTTCTGATTTGTTAAGTGTAAAAGTCAAATTGTGTAACAGTCTGAGTATCTTATTCAATACAGTTTTTAAGAAACTGGGTATGAGATAGAGTAAGGTTTTTTAAGGGTTTGACTATTTTAGCTATTTAAATTGTCTGTATAGGAAATTTTATAATATTTTTGCGAATTTCCCTATAGGGAAGAAGCTACTACCGTAGTCGGCATGGTGCAACATACGCCCGGGACCATAATAACTTTTCGTTTTGAGGTCCCCAGATGCCAAAAACACCATTCGTTCAATATCGTATGTATATATATGTTTGTGTGTGTGTCTGTGTGTGTCCGTAGCCAAGATAACTTTTGTAAAAATGGTCCGATTTTGATGAAATTTGGTACAAACGTGTAAAGTAGCATTTATGACTTTAAGTTCGAAAACCAGACCGATCGCTTTATCCTAAAGAGTGTTTTAGGGGGTGTTTCGTACCCTAAAATTGTTTTTTTTAGTTTTTTACATATAATATTTTAAGAAATCTAATTTTACTTTCGGAAATTATATTCGGCTAAAAAACTAACAACAGGTGTTAAACTAAAAAAAAATTACTTGGTGTTTTGATCATTTCTGTATGTCAATTGGTTACAGACTGAAAGTGCTAAACACAGTACGTTGCCCAAAGTTATTCTTATGGAGAATATGAAAAATGGTATATCTCGCTTATTTATGAACATACCCTGACGAAACTTGGTATATGGCCTCATCTCTTTGATAATTGTCCACAAAACAATATTTTCCCAATATTTCTCGTAGCAGCAAACCTGCGTACTCAGCCCCCATGTTATTATTATGGAGGATAAGAAAAATGTTATGCCTCACTTAATTATGAACATAAATTAACATAACTTGGTATATAGCTTCTCCTAGTTGAGTTACATTGATATTTGTATAACAAGCCATGATTTGTATTCCTTGTTGCTGCAAACCTGCGTACTCAATCCCCATGTTATTATTATGGAGAAAAATTAACATTTGATATACGGCTCATTTGTGAATATGTATCTATAAAACTTGGTAAGTGGCTTTATATGATATATATATATGCATTGGAAATTCGCTGAGTATGCGGGTTTGCTGCGACGGGGGTATTTAGTTATTTATCATCTCTATGTTATAAGTTTGTTTTGCTGATAAACACTCCAGAGGAGACGTTTTGCTTGTGTTAAGAAAATACTCGAGTAATAAATACTATTACCTTGTCACCCGTAGAAGTAAATGTATTCAGTTTTGCCCGAAGTTTTTTTTTTTATACTAAAGTTTTTTTAAGAAAGTAAATTAGTCATTAATTCCTATAATCATTTAAGTTATTTACAGAAATTAAATGAATTTTGCATGGTAAAGGTGTTCTTGAAATTTTATGTAAAGAGCATAATTTCTTAAGTTAATGATATAACTTTCTAAAGGAAACGCATTAAGGATTTTAAAGTAAAGTCGTTGGGACTCCAACCACCTCAAAGCCGAGTCCCAGACGACGGTGGTGGATAAGTGCTGGCTTTCCACGCTTGAGATCTTCGTCCTCTAAGTGGGTCGTGAAAAGACGAGAGTCAGTAACGATAAAGCTGTTTGCATTAATTTTTATTATATATAAATATATATTCCAAAATTATTTACTTAAAATGTATAAAAAATATTATACAAAATCCACCGAAATAAATTCTGTTCCATAAAATGCTATGAACACATTGTAGGGTAATACAATCCATTTTTTTCATTCTTAGTTAGACATTCATATACAAATTAATTTAATATCTTACATTCTACCATTGTAAACATTTAGTGACTAATTTACTTCTTACGGAGCTATCATCAGTTGGTATAAATATGTTACAGTTTTTAAATACAGTTTGGCCTAAAAATGCTAGCGAAAATCCATAAATCTGTCTCATAATTGTTTTGCGAACACCACTCGCACTATCTGATCCTGAGGTCCCGGTAGTGTGGATCATCGTTCTTACGTGAGCCAACCAGGATTTTATTAATCCAATATCAAGGATAAAGGTAAAGGGGATTCGGCACTGGAGTAGGTCATTTCTTTATTTATAAGTTAACAATACTTTTCATGTTTTTGTTTGTATTTGTTTCGTCTTATTTCCTAAATAAGAGGAAATTTTGTGGTTTGAACCTTTTTGATATTTTTTTACGTAACAAAATTGTAAAAAAGCCTTTTTTTTTATTTTTTACCATTTTTTAAAATGTTATATAACACAACTTCTCTTCAAACTTTAATGTTTTTGGTGTCAAATGAAAGGTACTAGAAATACCTAAATATTTACGTATTTTAATAATCATAACTTTATTACCAGTATGTAAAACATATATGCTTTTATTTTGGTTTCAAAATAAAAAATTTATTTTTAAACAACTTTTTTAAAACAATGTAATTGGTTAAATGGGATCAAAATACAAGAATACGTACCAACTACTGTCTTGATGACCCACAACAAATTACATCTTCATATCTTTTCTGGTTATATAGAAATATCCTATTTCCTTCCGGAAAACATGGAAAAAACGTTAGCGGATAATCGCGATTTGAGTTCAGCAAGATTAGCATGGAATAGCATAGGTAAATAACCATTATAACCTATTTCAATATACTGTATATAGGCTAATTATTTGTTTCTATGTTACTAATATGTTAGTAAACCTGCAAGGTCCCATGGTGTTTTATTATTTAAATATAATTTAAATTTAAAATTATTTAAATCAAAACGTGCATCATTTGATATAATTGCAAACAAAATTCTGAAACATGTTCGCAAACATATTTTTCTTTCATTATTTTTGTTCAGAACTAAATGAAAAATAAAAATACGGAAAATACAATATTTTATTAAAACAATATTTGTTGGCCAACTCGAGTGCTGAATCCCCTTGGGTTAAACTAAACTTATGTGAATTAGGGTCAAATATTCTTATATTTATTTGTATTCTTAGTATATGATGTTTACTTTTTGTATTTATTTACCATGCGCCTGACTATAATAGGCATGTGAGCCAATAGGCATTAAAAATCAACCTTTAGTAATATCAACGGATCTTACTAAACAAAACTAAAATGTTGATAAATAATTGGTTGATAGTTTTGGATCCAAATCAAAGCTTATAAACGTCCGGTCATTGTTACAAACGATATACCATATTGCACATTGTTATTAATTGTGTGTAAATTTATCTCACTTTTTTATGTTAAACTCTATCTACCTTTTTGTTTCACCTAGCGAAATAAAATTTAGCTTTAAAAACTCTCCCCCACCCCCTCCAAGAGCCGGCTCCGACACTTCCTACAGTATCAAGTTATTTTATAAAATAAGGAGTTGCATGTATAGTTTCAAAAATACCACGCAGATGTCAATAACAACAAGTAATGATCCATTTTAATAATTTGATGGTTAATATATTGCAACGTTCGAAATGAGTGACATATACCAGTGAAAGAGTACGAAGAAAATGGTGACGATATTTTTAGATAACTTACTTGTCTTATTTTCTGTTGCTCCAACAAGAACAACTGCAGCAAGAGAACACTATATTTTGTTCATTGGAAAAAGGTGTAAAACGCAGTTTTTGTTTTATCAAGGAAACATATTGCTGTAAAGTTTCCGCTATACAAATCTTTTAAACATGAGTATGAGTTGAAAAGACGCAGCTGTTCCTTTACTTGTGTCTTCTAACGATGCATCTGTCTGACCGGCTTTCCTTTGTGTTCGAATTCCTTGCTTTTTGTCACTTCTTCCTAAAGTGGTTTTTAAGGTTTGTTCCTCTTAAGCACACTTTACATACGTTTTGTGTTAGAGTGTTTTTCTACAACATGATCTTAACAAGATTTGTCATAACTTGTTACGAACAATAAGGACATATGAAAAGTAAGACTATACTATAAATTAAAACCTTGATAATTGATATATTATTTAACAATCATAATTTTGCTTATTATTTTATAATATATATGTAATAATAATATATATTAGATATATATATATATATATATATATATATATATATATATATATATATAAGAAAGGTGATAAACAGTTATGCTCCAACTATAGAGGTATATCCCTTCTAAATACTGTTTATAAAATATTTTCTAAAATTTTATTATCAAGGCTTAATCCCTTCGCAGAGGTCATAATTGAAGAACAGCAAACAGGGTTTATGAAAGGAAGATCGACAATTGACCAAATCTTTTTGCTTAAACAGGGAATTTCAAAAAACTGAGAGTTTAATAAGAGTTTCTATGGAATCTTTATTGATTTTAAGAAAGCATACGACAGCATAGACAGAAAATCGCTATTTAAGAACATGGAAAACCATGGTATACCAGAAAAGTTGATAAGTTTAACAAGGCTATGCATAAATGAGTCCAAAGCTAAAGTAAAAATAGATGAAGAAATATCTGAAAGTTTCCACATAAACACAGGGGTGAGACAAGGAGATGGAATTTCTCCAACCCTCTTCAATATAGCCATAGAAGAAGCCTTACAAAATACAAAAAACCTCCAAAGAGGCATTAAACTGGGAGTAGACTTAAATATAATGGCATTTGCGGATGATGTTGTAATTTTAGCAGAAAACTCTGGAAACCTTTGCCTATTAGATGAAAACTGTATTAAAGAATGTAAGAAAGTAGGATTAGAGCTAAATGAAGAGAAAACTAAAATTATTCAATTCGGTCGAAACGCTAACATTAGAGATGTAAATTTCAACATTGCCAACTATTCAATAAATTGTGTGGAGAGCTTTAAATATTTAGGAGTTACCGTTAATAGTTCAAATTCCGAAGATTTAGAGATATAAAGTAAACTAGCAAGTGCCAATAAGAGCTTAGGGGCCTGTACAAAACTTTTATCATCCAAATTGTTATCAAGATGCTCAAAATTAATATTATACAAGACCATTATACAGCCAGTGTTATTGTATGGAAGTGAAACATGGGTCCTTTCGAAAAGAAATGAAGGACGTTTGATGGTGTTTGAAAATAAGGTACTTCAAAAAATATTCGGCCCAGTCTATGAAGGAGTTTGGCGCATAAGGAAGAATAGAGAGCCACGTGCCCTATACAAAGAGAAATATAATAGCGTTCATAAAAGCCAAAATAATTAGTTGGTTAGGACATGTACTTCGGAGACAGGAAGGCACAAGACTGAAGGAGTTAATACTTCAATATAATACAATTTTAAAGCATCGACATAGAAAAAGCAATACCACTATCTTGACTAAGTTGTTAATCGATACTCCAAACATTTTAAATCAGTAAAATTTAACTTTACTACAGAAAATATTTTGACTGTAGAGTTTTTGTATATTTTCAATAGTAGATAAATTAGTAATAAAATCGTTTTATAGATACTTAGACAATCAATTCCTCATTCCACAAAAATCAAAATCCGTAATACCAAGTTTTTATAATTTATAACAAGAGATGATTTTGAGGGGACAAATTAAAAATTCTAGCTTATTGTATTTATTAAAGATTCTGCACATGAAAATTGCACAGTCTTAATTACTTCCAAGATTTAGTTTAAGGGATGGAGACACAGAGAATTGTAGCTGAATGCTGTAACACTTGAAAAGAAAACAGCTGAGGCGAGCAGGGCGTCAAAGTGTTCTGCGAAGGCTGGTAATGTAAATGTAATTACATTTCGCACAAAACCATGATTCGCAACTTAAAAGAGTAACCTTAGCATGACTGCTCAATGTTTTCTGGTCCAAAGGTACCGAGTAAGATTACTTTTCTTGCTCCTAGACGTTTATATGCCCGGGTAAATTAATTTTGTATTGACATTTTATAGATTTTAAGATTTACTAGTGTATTTTTAAAAGTTGTCTATAAACTATCAGCCCGAATCAATCAAATTGGGTGCTCAATCAGTAAAATATCATGTTGTTTACTTATGTTTACCAAATCAAATCAAAGTAATCTAAGTAGTTCAAACTTATCTTTAACAAAAGGGTACTGTAAAAAAAACAAATCCTGATATAAGAACCTCTTCTACTTTATAACACCATCGACTCGCATCAATTTACGTTTAACAATCCTTTCTAATAAAAAAATAACAATTAATTGTTTGCAAGTTTTTAGATTTTTGTAATGCTATCTGTTACATATATCTATTGTTAACGATAGTAGTATTGATATTTCAAACATCAGACAAATTTACTTAATATTTCTTGTCAAATGGTTGCGATCATTTACGTATAATGTACCGTATTTTCTTCGGTTTTGTCTAGTACATCACAGTACCATTTCTTATCTAATATACAGCGTCTTCAAAATAGAATATCCTTATTTTAATAAATCACTATTTTAAGTAAAATGGATATATATAGTTGGTCAGGGCCTTAAAATACAGGCAAAGGTTGGTATTCCTGTCCAAGGATCCTGGAAAAGAACCTGAAAAGTCATAATTCAGTGTACCGGGGCAGAAGTAGATTATCGACTTTATGTTTGCTGTGCAGCTAATGGAGAACATAGAAACATATGTGGTATTTAAAAAAGCTCCTAACCTTTACCTGCATTTTAAGCCACCAACCCACTCTATGTCCATTTTACTTGAAATAGTGATCTATTAAAATAAGGACATTCTTTTTCGATACTATATGCAGATAAAGGGAAGTTGAATGAATTTAATAAAACATATAATGCTAGATACTTTCGTGCCTTATATATAAAGAACTACTTCTGCCTAATATGACTTTTACCCAAGTACGTGCAAGTGTTTAGGTACCCCTACGGAACCCGGGCACATAGATTATGAACTGAATGCGAGTAGAACACAATTATATGTTAGAAGTGTAAAATTTATATTTTCAGTTAGGTGTCAACTGTAATTTAATTGTTAGTTAAGAGTTAGAAGTAGGTGAACTAAAAATATGAAGAAAGTTATATAAGTATTATAAATTGATATTACTTTGTTTAAAATGAACAGTATTTGTTTTAATCAAACATTTTGTTAATAAAAAAAAATAATATAAGGTGGACTAGGCAAGCAGGGGTTCTGTGATTATAACAATTTGCGTGGTTATTTTTGCTAGCCCTTAATTCATTTCAATAGTAGTTTTACAAAACTAGGTTAAACTATTTTAGCTCCAAAGAGCTATTTATCATGTTTTAAGCTTTACAATTAGATGAATAATGCAGACGCCTTGGGGCGGAGCTTTAAGTTAAGTGATAAACGATGGCAAGGGTTACGAGCGTTTCTTCTCATTTTGTTATCCGTAATTTTGTTTTTGAAATAGTTAAGGAAAATTACCTTATATTATTAATTCAGTATTAATTTCTAAAACACCCTCTTGAATCTGTGCCATTTCAGTACAAATTGCGATCCGTTGAAAACTTCCGATTCGTTAATGAAAGGTGGAACAAATGTTTTGTCTATATTCATGTTTGGGGAAAACTATGAAATTTTGGGTGTTTAGTTCTAAATTACACATTTTTTTAAAGGGTTTTGAAAATGATTTTGTATTTTATGTAAGAGAGCGTATAGAAACTGTTGTTACTTATGTGACTTAAACATGATCTACCAAGTTTCTTTTATATTTCGTTTGTTTGTTTATAATATATTTTGAAATATGAGAAGTAAAATATATTTACGATGATTTCTTTTAATGGAATAGCCTCCCAATCACTTTATATAACCAAAAAGGTTTATATTACCTAGTGATACTGCAGAGTGATCCTATGTCATGTTAAAACTACCATTGGTTTCAAACCTCTGGGGTTCATTTACAAGTTGACATCGATATAGCCACACAACATATTCCTCTTCATTACAAGTGGTGTCAACCTTTCTCAAAAGTCTTATTTTCTGAGGTTTTTGAGGTCTTTTCAAATGACGAACTCAATACTAGCAAGTCCAGTCACAGAGCCGTCGCGTTAGGGCCAAAAACTGATAGTAATAATTCTAGTATTTTTCTTATGCGTAGTAAACACTATTAATAGAATAAATAACCTTAGATATATTTTATTCTTATTTGTACTAAAATCTGTACTGTGTAGGTCAAAAATTAGAAGAATCATTGCAATAGTAGAAGTAAATAACTAATAAGCTATCCAAGCACTCAACTGAATAACGCTATCGAATTGTGGTGTTTATTTATTTATTGTTCAGCATCTATAACATCTATATCTGTTAAATGTACGAATACATGTAAGGTAGAGAAATGTATGTATTTGTCACAAGCTAAAGGTAAATAGGCAATACAATTTGAATAATCTTAATAATACCTTAAACGTATATTTGACAGAAAGAAAGCCGAGGATATAGATGAAAAATCCTAATTATGATCCAACAAACATAAACACTACAAAATATTTGGCATTTACATGAAACATTTTGAACGCTTTTCTCTCAAACATATTCACATATTAAACATTAGTTTCACCAAGGCTGTTATCAGACTAGAAATACAAAACAAAGAACCTTTAGAACACCAAAAGTCAATAAAGAAACCTTTAGACAGTCGTTACAATATGTGAGACAAACAACGTTTAATCAATTGCCGTTTGAAATTAAGTGCTGCGTAACACCTAAGGAATGTTATGCAACGTTGACACAATGGCTATTTAAAATGCCAGATGTCAACTACCTAATAGTTCTGAGTTAGTGGTAATGCATGTAAGGTTAAATAGGTGTTTTGCTTGTGCAGTAAAATTACATCACTTTGCCTAAATCATTCGTTTCTTGCTTTTATGTATTCCTAGCTTGCATTCATTATAAGTAAACTGTGTATACCTTTTGTTTGTAACTTATGGTATGCAGGTGCTACGGAAGGCAGAACTGTTGACTTAATCTGGATATTATTTTTATTTGGACTGGAATACTATTTGTATCTATTCTGTTTTTGTTTAATTAAAGATTCTGACCCACTTCTGGATCTAGGTCAGCACAATTACATATTGTAAGCCTTGTACATACTTAATGGTATAAAATTATTTATTAATTTATTTTTTGCTAAACTTTTTTACTAAATGAATCCCCTGAATAGTGACTACAGCTTGACTCTTAAAACAATCATGCATTACTGAACCGATGATCCGAAATTATTTGCTATATATTTAACGATTTTATAATAATGATGCGGACCAATTACAGTATAAAAATAAACGGTATCAGGAAACTGACACATACTTACTCCCTATTAGCCCAATTTTAATGAACAGATTACTTTTTATTTACTAAATATAGAATACAAAGCACGGTCGAATGTACAGAAAATCTTGTAAACAAGGTTTTTTTTTAACATCCAGCCAAATCCCTGCTTTGGAGGCACTACAGAATCTATTGCTACACTCGTGGTTTTAAGAGGGGAAATGCCCCCTATTCCTCCCCAGGGTTATTAAGGGGCAATATATTTCGAATTTCCTCTGTTGGTCAATGCTAACTTGACAAGCATATCAAGTTTGAATGAAATTTATCAGTAAATAAGAGAGAAACATAATTTTTTTATTCTCCATAAGAATAACATTGGACAACGTACTGCGTTTACCGCAAAATGAAAATTTCAATTTTCTCCGAAACCAGCAATCGTAGAATAGTAATTCAAAATACTAAATTATTTAGTTTTTTGAGCTCTTTTTAATGGTGAATAGTAATATTTTTTTATATTTATGTATTTTTATGAAAGATCCAAAAAACTGAATTTTTGATGTTTTAAGTCCTGTAATTTCTGAACCCGAATTTTTACAGGAATGCGGGTGGTGTCATTTTGTTAGAAAACTACAGTTCTAAAAACTACTAAAGTTTAACCAAAAGCGTGAGAGCCGTTTTTGAGAAATATTTTGAGAAAATACATTTTTTTTGAGAAATAAATCCAAAAAAATGAAAAAACGCCTGGAGATATCGTGGATTAGTACCTACATACTAAATTTCATAAAAATCGGCCCATTGGTTAAGACTCTAGCTCTGTACACATCTACACAGACACACACACACAGACACACACACACACACACACACACACACACACACACACACACACACACACACACACACACACACACACACACACACACACACACACACACACACACACACACACACACACACACACACACACACACAGACATACATCACGTAAAACCACTTTTTTGGGTTCAGGGAGCACCAAAACGAACATTTCCACTAACAACTCAAATTTGAAAATTTTGGCGAAAATACTTTCTCCATATACTATGTATAAAATAAATAAATAAATAAATAAGGTCTTTATTTGGCAAGCGTTAATCAAAGCAAGCGTTATAGAGGGAGAAAGTAAAAATAAAAGTATTCAGAACATTATTTACCTCAAGTTAACTTTTTAAAATTAAACATACTTTGTAATAAAGGTATAAACCAGAATAAGTAACGCATGTAGGTCTAACCTAAATCAAATCTAACAGAAGACTAAATCCATGTTACATTTAATGACGCAATCAATTAACGTAAATCCGATTTGTACCAAAGACCCAAGCATATTGCTTGAGGCTTTCAAATGTTGCAGACAATTGGGTTGTTAATTTATTGAGTCTTGAAACCCAATCTTACCAAAGTTGCCTCTGTTGGTTTTGCCTTTATATACTATCTGCTAAAGACTGTAGTTAAATTAATCTAAAATTGGCATACAATAACTTTTATCTCCATAACTCAATAAGTTAGTTTTCCACTCATTCTAGGCTAGAAATAAATAAGCAATTTGGTTATGGAAACTAAATCAAATACAACGCAGTCAATGTAAGTGTGGAAATAATAGACAAATTGTATGAGCTCAAAATCGAATAGTTATATTAAAAAGTTATATTACATGGAAATTGTTGTTCATGGAAATTTGAAATAACGTCCTTTAATCACACAGTGTATTTTTCAGCTTTTAAACTCTAATAGGTAAATTACATAAATACTAAGAACCAAAAATGGGCGGAGGACGTTATGAAAGATACAAGACACATTAAATTGTTTGTCAACTTTATTGTAAAACCATAACCAACACATCAAATCATGTTCTAATACCAAAAAAATTTGAAAACGTAGCTATTAATGGAAGGCAAACAATGACAGCTAATCACCTGAATAAAACATGTGATTTGTCAAAGACAGTTGTTGGGGTATAGATTAAAGATATTTAACGTTATGATTTGTCTTTAGTATGCTTTATATTGGTTTTAATAAAACAACCATATCGGTTGTATCAGTGGTTGTGGTTGTGGTTGTATCGGTTTAGTTTACAACTGGGGAAACGTTTAGACTCAGCTAACTAATCAAGATCAAATTTGTTATGTTTGTTCTTCATTAGAATTCGGAAAATGAAAAATATATTAAATATATACAATAATACAATATATTAAAAAATCATGTTAGTCAATAAATATTCATTCTTAATTCTCCATAATTTATTCTTGATGGTAAACTTTGCTAAAGACACATAATTCATCTTTATAATTATTTAAAGTTATTCCTCAACTGAAATAGTAGTTCACTCTTAGCGAGAAAAAGGATTTGTAATAAAATATTGCTCTTTACCGACCTCGCAGCATCGTTCAGTAGACAACACTCCTGTAACAATGTACTAAAAAGAATGTATTATTTGAAGTGCAGTCGAAGTTTTTGATTTTTTTTAAATAAGTTGTATTATGTTGTATCATGTGGTGTGCTCCTACACAATACGATTGCTCTCCATGTTCGCTTCAGGAAAAGCTTTTTACGGAATACACGCCTTCAACAGTGTGACGCTGAGTTGCCTCCATGTGCAGCATTGGTTTGAATCACGGTGACCAGAAAAAAAAACTGCAGGGCAATAAACTTAAAAAAATGACGTCAGTGGATCGAATGTAAACACATTTCTTTTGATTTACACATGGAAATTTCAAAACGCCAGTGATCCCTGCTGGCGATAAAATAGTATAAATAAATAAACTGAATCATATGTAAGAAAGTTTGTTTACATTCGATCCAAAAACGTCATTTGTTTATGTTTATGGCACCTACCGTTTCTTTTTAGTATCCGTGGTTGAATCACATCCAGTTCGTGTAACAATTCACGCTAAATCTGATTTAGTAACCTGCTCTATTGAATTGAAGGCTGAATTTGTGACACCATTGGGTAAATAAGAACAATATTGAAGACTGATAACATTACAGGAGCGGTGAGGGACTTGCAGCCAGGACCTTGTCCAAGGGGATTTTGATCACTGCCAATGATATAGCGGCCTTGGTATAACGAACTTAGAATAAGCCTTGGAGGCAAAATAACTAATGTAAAATAGTTTCTTTATTTATGTAATTATTTAGGTGTATTAATTTTACATATATACAATATGGACATCTGGTATTCTGGTGAAAGAAAAATAGGCTAGGAAATGTATTGTATGGTTTTGCATCGTTCACTCTGATCAAATAAACATAACGACCATTATTAATAGCCCACTGGGAAAATATATGTATATCAACAGTAAAGAAGCTTTACTTAAAAATTAATGATGATAAGCAATTATTCAAATATTAACAGTTAACAGATATGCATAATATTGTTGAATTGAAGGAAACAAATATTTATGGTGTGTTGTTTAAGAGATGATTGCGGAGATTTCCCATCACTTATTAGTAAAAACAAGTTTTACGACGTTTCGGAAACTGGAATCTTATCCCGTCTTCAGGTGAGAAAAATTCCTAGAACATAACGAAATTATTTGAAATATTAAAGGCACAATCCAGACAATGATGAAAACAGAAAAAGATAAAACAGGGAATTGTAAAAACAGTCAATTTGACTAATCAGTGATGGAAAATGTTCGCAATAATCTCTTAAACAACATAAACTCACCGTCACCAACAATGAATTTTAAACAAAGAATTTATGGGGTATCAGAAAATATAATTATAAGACCCGGTCTCATTTAATTTTTTCCCTTATTACACATCAGTGCAAAGGTATAATTGTTTTACGGAAACAAATATGTGGATGGAATATATAAGACTAACATGGATTTATGTAGATTTCCCCAACAAGTAGTTAGTATGCTATTTAAATATGTATTGCTTTCAATATGAAAAATATCACGTGTATTATCAACCAAGAACTAAAACGTAAGACACATGGATTAAATATACTGTATTATGTGGGTTAGTCATTTCGAATAAGGGTTTAGTATGATAATTACTTGAAGGTATATCAATCAGTAAACTTAAAGTTAAAATCTGATTGATAAGTACTAAGCAGTTTTAAGCAGTTACTAAGAACTTTAACTGCTTGGTACTCAGCAGTACTAAGCAGTTAAAATCTTTTTACATGAAAACAAAAAGTGAATGTACAAAAAATTCATGTTAAATTGACAACCCAACGCATACACGAATAATAAAGGGAAGAAGAATACACGTAACATTAAGTCAAACATACTATCCGGCAACGATGAGAAAGGAATCCCCTACTTCTTCACATTGATATATCGCGAAATCCTAAAAACATCGAGGCTTGTTGCAGAGTATTTATACTTATAGAAATCTCATTTTGATGCAATTAATTTGGTTATTTATTGTTTAGTTCCCATTTGTGTCAGCTTGGGTTTATAATATTAGTCTGAGCTGATTTTAGCGAATTTCCCCTATAGGGAAGAAGCTATTACCGTAGGTCTCATGGTAAGAGTTAAGCCCGAGACCATGATATTTTTTTGTTTTGAGGTCCCCAGATGACTAAAACACTATTCGTTCAAATTTATATATATGTATATATATATGTGTGTGTATCCGTGAATGCGATAAATTGAGTAAAAAACGTCCGATTTCGATGAAATTTGGCTCCAATATGTAAAATGACATTCATGACTTTAAGTTCGAAAACCAGAAAAATCGGTCCATGGGAAGGGGGGTTTATGGGGGTTTTAAATTTTCCAAAAATCGGTTTTTTGCACTTTTCACCCTGAATTTTTTAACTCACACAATTTTTGTTCCAACCATGTTATAGAGCTTAAAAAACAAATAATATAGTATTTTGAATCATTAACCTAGGTTAAGTGGTTGCGGAGAAAATCCAAAAAAACGTGTTCATAAAATCCCCCATGTTAATCTTATGGAAAAATGGTTTTTAGCTATTCCTTAATTAATTTTACTGTAAACTTCACATTTGCTTTTGCCAATCAGTTTAGCTCTACAAAACAATAATTTTGGTGTTTAAACTGTGATTCTACGTCCAACCGTTGCCGAGATATTCAAAGTGCTAAACACAGTACGTTGTCCAATGTTATCCTTATGGAGAATATTTAAAATTTGATATCTCGATTATTTATGAACATATATTGATGAAACTTGGTATGTGGCTTCACCTAGTACTGGTATATTGATATTTGCACAACAAATTGATTTTTTGTTGATTATCCTCTTAGCAGCAAACCTGCATTCTCATCCCTAATGTTATTCTTATGGAGAATACGTAAAGCTTTATATCTCCCTTAATTATGAACATAAATCATTAAAACTTGGTATGTAGCTTCACCTGGTTGAGTTATATTGATAATTGCAAAAAACCCATATTTTTATCTTCCTCGTTGCAGCAAACCTGCGTTCTCAGCCCTAATGTCATTCTTATGGAGAATAAATAAAATGCTATATATCACTTATTTATTTAAGTATTTTTATGAAACTTGGTAAGTAGCTTTATGTGGTAGTAAGAAATATATTCATGCATAGGAAATTCGCTGAGTACGCAGGTTTGCTGCGACGGGGGTATTGTTTATACAGTGAAACTACTATTTGGTGCTCAGTTTAGCCGATGTTAGTTAGTTGGCTAGTAACCACCGGACCGATTCCTTTCTCCTCGTTTCTAGACAGTAACTCCTGTTTAAAATTAAACCCATGATAAATATACGCTTGATGTATGCATGTTAGCGAATTATATTTTCTAATAATATTAGGCTAGGGTAAAGGTATCGGCTATTATAAAGATTCTTTTGAAATTTTGTATATATATTGTAACTCTGTTTTCGGACTAGGACCAGAAATGTTTTCAATAATTCCATTTCTTTTTCTTTTCTTTTTCGAAATACGTAACGTGAGATTCTTAACAAATATTTATATGGAAATATGTATCGCTTTTAACATTGTCAAGATTAGTTTTTAAGTTAATATAGCTGATTAACTCTTTTAATAAATTACTATAAATATTATTATTAAGTGTTTTATTGAATGTGTAATAATATTTTATTTTTGCTTAAGACTTTTACTGTATATAATATTAGTAATAAAGGTTTACATTAAATAAAAATCACAAATACTATTATGTAGTTTTAAAACAGGTTCAGAAAGCAAAGTTTTGAACTCAATAAAAAGTTAGATAATAATTGGGATCGTTAGGAGACAAACCCTCGGGACTTTTCTAAAAAGAACTTGCGTATAATTAGGCTCGAAAAGAGGGTCGTTATAAGCCGTTAACCTCCTTGTAGATCCAACAATCGAAATGTACTTTAGTCTAAATTTGTTTAGATTTTACAGTATACATTTACTTTGAACAAAAAAAAAATATTCAAGATATCAATATGTTTACTAAATGACTTGTTTACTATCGGTTTCAAAGACAAATTTAACTAGTATTGAAAGTATTGTTAATTTTAAGTAATTAAACACTTAAGATAATTAACCCAATATAAACGATACGTTTAAAATCAAATATTTTAATTGACAATTCATACAAATGACGGAACTACTATACTAAGCTTTTTGCCTTACTCTCATATCATATTTCGTGCGCGGTAGTATTCCATATCCGGCTTTCCCGTGTTTGCAGTGACGGGGAGTGACGAAGGCCCAACATGAGAACTCTTCTACTCGGCTGCACCTGGCGCGACCCTCCTAGTTATGTCTTCCGTTATCCCCTTCCTTCCTCTCTAAATCCCCTGCAATACCAACAACTGAATGGCTTTACTCGCATGTATATTTTTTTATGTATATAAACTAAATGTTCAATTGTGAATTATTTTAATTGAATGACAACCATAAAATATGGGAAATAGTTTAACTTCCTGAAAATAAACGGTAATAGTCTAAAACTGTTACATTGCTGAGGAATATGAATAATTTTTTGACGACTTCAGGTTATTTTGTAAGTTATTAGTAGTGAAAATTATGATAGGTGTTAAGGTTTTTGAAAAACATTACGTTATAACTTGACTCTGAAAGAATTATGTTGAGACCAAATAAAAATGTTTAATTGACAATAAAAGAAAACCATTGTACAAAACTGTTCCGATTACCATTACTTATCCTTTGCTTATTAAGTTATGTTATAATTCCCCCAATATTGATTGGATACTAGTGGTTTACCATATTCTCTTCAGAGAGTGCGTGCTTACCCCACTCATCACCCATGTATGGCTCAAAAACAGCTGTTTGCTTAGTAAGATGAAATTAAAATGTCAAATCTTACACAAACTCTATAGATGGGAATCCATGAATCGAGAGGTCAAGTGGTTACATTATTGGGCTCAACATGATCGCTTGGGGTTAAATCCTTGTACGAATCTTAACCAACTCAACACCAAGTAACTTAATCAAGCTGTCATGTCTACCTCATTAACTAATCTCCTGCATGTAGAATAATTTAGCCCTACTCGCCTGGTTAGATTAGGCTACGTAACGTTTTAAAGGTTCCTTAATAATCATTTTTAATTATAAAGGCAAAACTAAAGCTTACTCAGGCACAATTTTTTGAATCAGTTACTGTCAGTGATCTCTAGGAGTTTTGCAAGGAACTACAGGTTATGATGAGAATTTTGGGGGAGACTTTAGTCTCCGTAGAGCCTTGGGTGGTTTACGCACAGTTATCGTCTACATAACTCACTTGGTTACCAGGTTCCAACACTTGTGTTTCAACACGCGTCCAGTCCTCCTGACCTCCAGACCTCCAGACATACGGATGATAGTATCATAACAAATATCAGTCATTGCACGAATTTAACACAAAGCAGTTCACTCATGTGCATGTAAACATTTATCATTTTAGAAACAGGCATGCACATCACCTGCTACGCTGGCACTGGCACTACCACGTTGCTTAGTTTTAAATTTGTCGTACCCATATCACTTTATCCAGTTTTATTTGCTGCTTATATTATTGTTGTAAACCATAATACTAACATGAGATGCGTTGCGAACATAATACGAAATGCGTTGCCAAATATCAACAGAAGACGTCATAAGAAAAGCAGTGGTTTCTGGTGAGAATACTCTTATCTTCTATTCCAACTGTCTTCTTTGGACCGTCCACCGCTCACACTACAAACCCTTGTGTAGGTCGTGCGTGATTGTAGGTGGAGTCTCCATTACGACAGGCCAGACTGTCAAGAGAAGACAGTTGGAGCAGGAGGTAGGAGCTTTCTCGCGCGAGACCACTGTTCATCTTATGACGTCTTTTCTTGTGAACTGGCAACGCTTTTCGGCATTCGCCGAGCGAGTTCTCAAGAGAAAATCACTCGAAAACCCACAACAAATGAAAAGTAAGGAATTAAGTAGAAGTGGTAGCCAAATCGGCTTCAAGATACGAGGCTCCACGTTGAAGTTATGCCTTTATAGGTCTTCCAAAGTGGACTTCAGCCTGTGGTTGGAGGGGGGGGGGGTTAGTGGGTGCAAGTCAAACACACCAGAGAGGGTTCCGTTTCTTCCTGGACGGTGCAGGAATAGCATTTCCCCTCGAAACAAAATGTTATTAAGATGTAATTATGTCTCATCGACTGCGGTTCAACCCAACATTTCCGCATAAATGTGGGATCATGATAAAGTAAGGAGAAACATTGTAACTCATTGAGTTGCTACCCATTTAAAATGGTAAGTAAACCACTAATGTTATTTTGATTAATTACTGTACTTGAAAGAAAACTTAATATATTAATCGAGCTAGATTTTATGTATCGAGGCTGTTCAATACATAGCCCCAAATACCCCCTCCCCCCAATACACAAAGCATCGAAAGGTTGAAGGAAATATGTCTCTCTTAAAAACCCCGCCGTATGTATCAATGATCCCTTAATGGCCCAACAAACAAAATGCAGTAACGTACATACGTGTCTAGCCGTAGTATTGGTACCTGCTAGTACCATACCAACAAAAATCCTGCCATAATATTTATCATTTTAACCTGGAATCGGGAGTCATGTTATTAGGCTATGCCTACATTTTGCATAGTCCAAAGGGCTTGTAACATTCCAAGAAACCAAGAAGAAGACAGACTTTTGGAGCTGAGAATTCCTTGGAATAGAAAGATAATCTTAGTTCTCCTCACCGTGTCCACCATCAGCCCTCCAAGTAATGTGTAGCCTTCAGGCGGTGCCGTTCTCAACGTGGACAGCAGAAGAAAAGTGTTCCGCGTCACCGAACACGACCTAATCACAAGTATTATATGCAATCTGATGAACTTACCCGGACCGCATAATCCCAACCTGAACGAGTATAAAAGCGAAAATAAAATTGTATTGACGGGAGTGCTGTGAGGTAGAACTCCAACTTCTCAATTCCGCCGTCTACTGGACGATCCTTGACATGCAACATCCACGTGGGTCTGTCTACCTGCCTGCTTGTTGTTACTGGTTGTAACAGAACGCTCTCCGCCTTTTGCAGTTTCCTTCCCAAGATTTTGACGGGATGACACTATTGCTGTGTCTTGAAACTCCATGTTATATTTAGCAACCACCACCACGACCATTACGTCACTGCGTGGTACGCAGACTCCACTCTAAGGTCCGCTACACTCGAGTGAGCCACATGTTTACTTTTTTATTGCATCTGCCTGCAACACTTCAGCATCGTGCAAAAGAACAAACTTTAAACCTGCCTTCTTAATAATAACAGACTGGACTGCAAATAATGGCATTCTTCTACGAATAGTCCTGTAGCTTCAAAAATGGCAAAACGTCAGCAAATAGAAGCAATTTCTCTAAACCATAAACAGTACGGTAGGTCGGTGAACAACCTTCAGCTGAGTTTTGATTCTCATGACGCCAAGATGTGGTGGACCGTGTGACGTAAATTATGACGTACCTCTCCCTCGTAGTGACTAGTAGTGAAACGGTAGTTCTTAATCTAATAGCCGACAATTAAGTAGACAGTTGGGCCGTAGCTAACAGCATGGGGTACACTCTCCTGTTACCATTTTGCCAACGGTAGTTCTTAATCTAATAGCCGACAATTAAGTTGACGGGCTAACAGCATGGAGTACACTCATCTGTTACCATTTTGCAATGGAAAAATATCACTTGAATGTTATTATGATTAGCTGGTATGTAGTTTTTGCAAAGTTGCACGTCAGTGCTTACTATTGGCTAATCCTGGTTGATAGCCCAGCAAACCACACCCTCAACTGGCAACTTAATTTTCCACTATTATAGGAGGGACAGTAATCGGCCATCTAAGCACCACCGTCAATTATCTCTTGGTTCGGTTTAGCTTTGCCAGCTCAACGTTGCTTCCTGTGGTTATACTATAATCATCCATACTATATTAATTAAATATAAGTAGCTTGATTTATCTTTTATTAAAATTTAATAATGAAGACGAATGCGCTACATTTTTTGACTATCATATGTATAAAATCAAAAATTTATTTTACATCCCTAAAATATTTATTTCTGACCTCTCGCTAAACAAATGAAACAACAGATGACAATTCCCAGTAGTTTCATTAACATGTTTTAATTTGATTTTGCATGAATAAACCCATATTCATATCGCGTCACTGACCCAGCCCAGGGCCGAATAAAGCTGAACAATCAATACCCGCGCATTTGGCATCGGATTATTGGTTTCCTTCGAAACATAACTTGTTACTGTAATACTAATACTCTTATAGAGGATTGTCTGTAAGCCATAGGCTATTTACCTGCCGCATTTCCTTCTAAACTTTAACACAAACATTACCAAAACCTAATATGATGGTACTCATAGTTAACTGCAGCGTGATAGTTATGAAATGATATATTGATAGCCTTAAAGTTATGGCCATTATTTTATTAATACTGAATATAAGAACGCATTGAATTGTTCTTAGAAAATGAATATTAGTTTTTTAAATTGTTGGCTAATATAAAACACGGAATTCGGTATATAGTTAAAAAATTTAGTTTGATCTAAAGAGAAAGAAACTTTGGAATAAAAATCATGCTTATCTTAATAATGAAAAACAGAACTTAATACTTGCTAAGCATAAGTCTTTAATAATACAAATGATTAATTTAAATCATTTGATGTTTAATACTTTAACAAGTTACTGATGCAAGTCTGAATACTTGTGAATTTCAGATAATTAGTCATTGTTATCTTATTACAACGTCTTTGTTCTTGCTCGTGATTAAAATTTAAAACTTTTGTTCTTAAACTTACTTTCCTACTACAAGTCACACTTTTATAAATCAACGGTGGAATAAGTTCCCAAACGGTTATTGAAAATACGTTAAAATGATTTGTTAGATAAATTATAAATGTGTTGAATTCTCTGTATGTTTTATTGCATGTTTACACAACTATCTTTAGAACAGTACATTTTTAATGCAGAATGTAAATTATTATAATTTTTATTACAACTATCGAAGTTTTACATGCTTAATTTTAAAAAATAATGGAGTTGCAATGTTTAGAATTTAATTAATATGTATAATTTAATCTAAAACACAAAAACTATTTTAAAATTGAATTGATGTTTAAAACATTCTACATCAGACTGTATACATAGTTTATCTTTAAATTATCTTCAACTACTTTAAAATCATCAATTATCTTTAAACTATTAAAGATCTTTCGAATTAAAACACCCATAAACTAAAACTATGATCAATAAAACTGTTCCCACTGTAATAAATATACTTAATGTTTCTAGTAACAGTTCCCCTTTGATTGATACATCGTACATAAAGACCACACAAAACCCATTGTCTTTAACGTACACTGATCTCTCCAACTATGTATTTAAATTCGTTATAAAATTATTTACAACCTGATTTAATTTAAATACCTTATAACACCTGTTCTTATGCAAACGATATTGTAATTTGTTTAATCTGTAAAAAAAAATACTGCCATATTTTCACTCTTTGAGGAAATGGTGCAGTGAAAAATAAATGCGGACGAGGAACGCTTAGTAAAGTGTTTAAAATGTCTGTGGCACCATTAGTGAATTCTTTCAGTCAATCTTTACTTTACCGCGAGACGTACAAAGGCTACGTAGGTAAAAAACCTGAAGTTTATTTTTTTAAATATTAAAAAAAAATGCCTTCTTGAACCTAAACCCAAATATTTCTGATTTGTTAAGTGTAAAAGTCAAATTGTGTAACAGTCTGAGTATCTTATTCAATACAGTTTTTAAGAAACTGGGTATGAGATAGAGTAAGGTTTTTTAAGGGTTTGACTATTTTAGCTATTTAAATTGTCTGTATAGGAAATTTTATAATATTTTTGCGAATTTCCCTATAGGGAAGAAGCTACTACCGTAGTCGGCATGGTGCAACATACGCCCGGGACCATAATAACTTTTCGTTTTGAGGTCCCCAGATGCCAAAAACACCATTCGTTCAATATCGTATGTATATATATGTTTGTGTGTGTGTCTGTGTGTGTCCGTAGCCAAGATAACTTTTGTAAAAATGGTCCGATTTTGATGAAATTTGGTACAAACGTGTAAAGTAGCATTTATGACTTTAAGTTCGAAAACCAGACCGATCGCTTTATCCTAAAGAGTGTTTTAGGGGGTGTTTCGTACCCTAAAATTGTTTTTTTTAGTTTTTTACATATAATATTTTAAGAAATCTAATTTTACTTTCGGAAATTATATTCGGCTAAAAAACTAACAACAGGTGTTAAACTAAAAAAAAATTACTTGGTGTTTTGATCATTTCTGTATGTCAATTGGTTACAGACTGAAAGTGCTAAACACAGTACGTTGCCCAAAGTTATTCTTATGGAGAATATGAAAAATGGTATATCTCGCTTATTTATGAACATACCCTGACGAAACTTGGTATATGGCCTCATCTCTTTGATAATTGTCCACAAAACAATATTTTCCCAATATTTCTCGTAGCAGCAAACCTGCGTACTCAGCCCCCATGTTATTATTATGGAGGATAAGAAAAATGTTATGCCTCACTTAATTATGAACATAAATTAACATAACTTGGTATATAGCTTCTCCTAGTTGAGTTACATTGATATTTGTATAACAAGCCATGATTTGTATTCCTTGTTGCTGCAAACCTGCGTACTCAATCCCCATGTTATTATTATGGAGAAAAATTAACATTTGATATACGGCTCATTTGTGAATATGTATCTATAAAACTTGGTAAGTGGCTTTATATGATATATATATATATATATATATATATATATATATATATATATATATATATATATGCATTGGAAATTCGCTGAGTATGCGGGTTTGCTGCGACGGGGGTATTTAGTTATTTATCATCTCTATGTTATAAGTTTGTTTTGCTGATAAACACTCCAGAGGAGACGTTTTGCTTGTGTTAAGAAAATACTCGAGTAATAAATACTATTACCTTGTCACCCGTAGAAGTAAATGTATTCAGTTTTGCCCGAAGTTTTTTTTTTTATACTAAAGTTTTTTTAAGAAAGTAAATTAGTCATTAATTCCTATAATCATTTAAGTTATTTACAGAAATTAAATGAATTTTGCATGGTAAAGGTGTTCTTGAAATTTTATGTAAAGAGCATAATTTCTTAAGTTAATGATATAACTTTCTAAAGGAAACGCATTAAGGATTTTAAAGTAAAGTCGTTGGGACTCCAACCACCTCAAAGCCGAGTCCCAGACGACGGTGGTGGATAAGTGCTGGCTTTCCACGCTTGAGATCTTCGTCCTCTAAGTGGGTCGTGAAAAGACGAGAGTCAGTAACGATAAAGCTGTTTGCATTAATTTTTATTATATATAAATATATATTCCAAAATTATTTACTTAAAATGTATAAAAAATATTATACAAAATCCACCGAAATAAATTCTGTTCCATAAAATGCTATGAACACATTGTAGGGTAATACAATCCATTTTTTTCATTCTTAGTTAGACATTCATATACAAATTAATTTAATATCTTACATTCTACCATTGTAAACATTTAGTGACTAATTTACTTCTTACGGAGCTATCATCAGTTGGTATAAATATGTTACAGTTTTTAAATACAGTTTGGCCTAAAAATGCTAGCGAAAATCCATAAATCTGTCTCATAATTGTTTTGCGAACACCACTCGCACTATCTGATCCTGAGGTCCCGGTAGTGTGGATCATCGTTCTTACGTGAGCCAACCAGGATTTTATTAATCCAATATCAAGGATAAAGGTAAAGGGGATTCGGCACTGGAGTAGGTCATTTCTTTATTTATAAGTTAACAATACTTTTCATGTTTTTGTTTGTATTTGTTTCGTCTTATTTCCTAAATAAGAGGAAATTTTGTGGTTTGAACCTTTTTGATATTTTTTTACGTAACAAAATTGTAAAAAAGCCTTTTTTTTTATTTTTTACCATTTTTTAAAATGTTATATAACACAACTTCTCTTCAAACTTTAATGTTTTTGGTGTCAAATGAAAGGTACTAGAAATACCTAAATATTTACGTATTTTAATAATCATAACTTTATTACCAGTATGTAAAACATATATGCTTTTATTTTGGTTTCAAAATAAAAAATTTATTTTTAAACAACTTTTTTAAAACAATGTAATTGGTTAAATGGGATCAAAATACAAGAATACGTACCAACTACTGTCTTGATGACCCACAACAAATTACATCTTCATATCTTTTCTGGTTATATAGAAATATCCTATTTCCTTCCGGAAAACATGGAAAAAACGTTAGCGGATAATCGCGATTTGAGTTCAGCAAGATTAGCATGGAATAGCATAGGTAAATAACCATTATAACCTATTTCAATATACTGTATATAGGCTAATTATTTGTTTCTATGTTACTAATATGTTAGTAAACCTGCAAGGTCCCATGGTGTTTTATTATTTAAATATAATTTAAATTTAAAATTATTTAAATCAAAACGTGCATCATTTGATATAATTGCAAACAAAATTCTGAAACATGTTCGCAAACATATTTTTCTTTCATTATTTTTGTTCAGAACTAAATGAAAAATAAAAATACGGAAAATACAATATTTTATTAAAACAATATTTGTTGGCCAACTCGAGTGCTGAATCCCCTTGGGTTAAACTAAACTTATGTGAATTAGGGTCAAATATTCTTATATTTATTTGTATTCTTAGTATATGATGTTTACTTTTTGTATTTATTTACCATGCGCCTGACTATAATAGGCATGTGAGCCAATAGGCATTAAAAATCAACCTTTAGTAATATCAACGGATCTTACTAAACAAAACTAAAATGTTGATAAATAATTGGTTGATAGTTTTGGATCCAAATCAAAGCTTATAAACGTCCGGTCATTGTTACAAACGATATACCATATTGCACATTGTTATTAATTGTGTGTAAATTTATCTCACTTTTTTATGTTAAACTCTATCTACCTTTTTGTTTCACCTAGCGAAATAAAATTTAGCTTTAAAAACTCTCCCCCACCCCCTCCAAGAGCCGGCTCCGACACTTCCTACAGTATCAAGTTATTTTATAAAATAAGGAGTTGCATGTATAGTTTCAAAAATACCACGCAGATGTCAATAACAACAAGTAATGATCCATTTTAATAATTTGATGGTTAATATATTGCAACGTTCGAAATGAGTGACATATACCAGTGAAAGAGTACGAAGAAAATGGTGACGATATTTTTAGATAACTTACTTGTCTTATTTTCTGTTGCTCCAACAAGAACAACTGCAGCAAGAGAACACTATATTTTGTTCATTGGAAAAAGGTGTAAAACGCAGTTTTTGTTTTATCAAGGAAACATATTGCTGTAAAGTTTCCGCTATACAAATCTTTTAAACATGAGTATGAGTTGAAAAGACGCAGCTGTTCCTTTACTTGTGTCTTCTAACGATGCATCTGTCTGACCGGCTTTCCTTTGTGTTCGAATTCCTTGCTTTTTGTCACTTCTTCCTAAAGTGGTTTTTAAGGTTTGTTCCTCTTAAGCACACTTTACATACGTTTTGTGTTAGAGTGTTTTTCTACAACATGATCTTAACAAGATTTGTCATAACTTGTTACGAACAATAAGGACATATGAAAAGTAAGACTATACTATAAATTAAAACCTTGATAATTGATATATTATTTAACAATCATAATTTTGCTTATTATTTTATAATATATATGTAATAATAATATATATTAGATATATATATATATATATATATATATATATATATATATATATATATATATATATATATAAGAAAGGTGATAAACAGTTATGCTCCAACTATAGAGGTATATCCCTTCTAAATACTGTTTATAAAATATTTTCTAAAATTTTATTATCAAGGCTTAATCCCTTCGCAGAGGTCATAATTGAAGAACAGCAAACAGGGTTTATGAAAGGAAGATCGACAATTGACCAAATCTTTTTGCTTAAACAGGGAATTTCAAAAAACTGAGAGTTTAATAAGAGTTTCTATGGAATCTTTATTGATTTTAAGAAAGCATACGACAGCATAGACAGAAAATCGCTATTTAAGAACATGGAAAACCATGGTATACCAGAAAAGTTGATAAGTTTAACAAGGCTATGCATAAATGAGTCCAAAGCTAAAGTAAAAATAGATGAAGAAATATCTGAAAGTTTCCACATAAACACAGGGGTGAGACAAGGAGATGGAATTTCTCCAACCCTCTTCAATATAGCCATAGAAGAAGCCTTACAAAATACAAAAAACCTCCAAAGAGGCATTAAACTGGGAGTAGACTTAAATATAATGGCATTTGCGGATGATGTTGTAATTTTAGCAGAAAACTCTGGAAACCTTTGCCTATTAGATGAAAACTGTATTAAAGAATGTAAGAAAGTAGGATTAGAGCTAAATGAAGAGAAAACTAAAATTATTCAATTCGGTCGAAACGCTAACATTAGAGATGTAAATTTCAACATTGCCAACTATTCAATAAATTGTGTGGAGAGCTTTAAATATTTAGGAGTTACCGTTAATAGTTCAAATTCCGAAGATTTAGAGATATAAAGTAAACTAGCAAGTGCCAATAAGAGCTTAGGGGCCTGTACAAAACTTTTATCATCCAAATTGTTATCAAGATGCTCAAAATTAATATTATACAAGACCATTATACAGCCAGTGTTATTGTATGGAAGTGAAACATGGGTCCTTTCGAAAAGAAATGAAGGACGTTTGATGGTGTTTGAAAATAAGGTACTTCAAAAAATATTCGGCCCAGTCTATGAAGGAGTTTGGCGCATAAGGAAGAATAGAGAGCCACGTGCCCTATACAAAGAGAAATATAATAGCGTTCATAAAAGCCAAAATAATTAGTTGGTTAGGACATGTACTTCGGAGACAGGAAGGCACAAGACTGAAGGAGGTTAGTGAGGCCGTACCTACAGGAAGTCGTCCGTTGGGTAGGCCAAAATTAAGATGGTATGACCAAGTCAAGAAGGATGTGATCCAGTGCGGAGGAGCAATCCGGATGGCAGAGGATAGAGTAGAGTGGAGGAGGCTAATCTACGAGGCAAAAAATCGACTGAGATTTGTGACGCCCCATCAGTAAGTAAGTATATATATATATATATATATATATATATATATATATATATATATATATATATATATATATATATATACAATGTGACAGCAAGTGCATTTCGATGTGTCATTTTCAGTGAAAATAAATAACTTCTGTTTTTCAACAGACAGTGGCGCACTTGGATGTTTTTAGATGTGGGTAGGAAAAGTAATTTCACATGATAAAAGGAGGAAGTCATCTCTAGAAAATTATAAAGCATGCAGAACATAACATTGTTCTGGGTGAATTATATGGCTAGGCAAATTACCTCCCATGTCAATTATATGGCATTATGATTAGAAAATACAGTCTATTTTAACAGACGATACAACGCCTAACAACAAATTATAATTAACAAATGATCAAAAAGGATCTCTAGTTTTATATCAATAATATTGATTCGACGTAGATACAAACAGGTTAAGATGTTTAATATTATACCTTCTGAGAAGAAACTAAAGAGGACAATGTCTAACAATGCAAATATAAACTAGTATAACATGTATGCTGAATTAAATTAGTGAAGGATAATAAACAAACAAGTAAAATTAAGGTTTGTACATCTATTAGTCATTAGTGTTTAAAATCAGAATTTTAACAAATATGAAATATTTGTTATCGATGTAATGTAAAATTATATTTTTTTTAATGACTTTCCTATGGAAAAGTGAACTATTAGCATGACCCGAACAATGAAACTTAAGCCCGGGACCACCATAGAAGTTCCTAACGTGACCCCCTGAACACGTTTTGGGGTTGTTCAAGATTATATATATATCTATGTATGAATATTATATATATTATACATATTATATATATATATATATGTGTGTATGCACTCTGGCGGTCTCATTTTTTGTCCGATTTACTTCAAATTTGGTAGGGGTGTTGCTTTATATAATCAGTTGGACAAGTTCGTTCGGCAAAACAATCGGAAAACTCTAACTCCATTTTTTTGGGATTATTTTTTCAAATTTCGATTTTTTGGACCCAAAAAAGGGTCATAAAAGCCCCGGATGTAAGATTAATTAATGGGAATTAGTGAAGAAAAGTTTGTAAGGCCTCTCTCGTTATTCTAGCATAAATATTTTCAGAGTTATTAAAGAAAATGTATATCGGCTAAACTCAGTACGTTGTCTTATGGGGTTTTTACATTACAAAAGCATGTTATTCATTTGTTGGTGTATTTGCATCATCCACAGCAACCTTGCGCCTACTTTCAATCCTGATTGGACCTTCTCTTAACCTTATAATGCGCAAAATTGTATTCCTAGCATTGCAGGTAAATGAAACCTGGAGCGTCAGAACAGCCAAAAACTCAGGTTTTAATAAAATTGGAATAAATTTATGTTTCTACACTGGTTTTGAGTTTTAAAAGTTTCGTAGTGGAAATCCACTTCCCTCGTCAGCGTGCTGCGTGCGAACTCGTTTTTATTTTAGATTATAGTGTAATAATGCTTTAGATATTTGATCTGGATACGGCTCACCTTTTGGTAAGTTATAATATGGAAGGAACCGTTTGTATCTTATAGTTTAATTTAACTGTTGTTTGTAGATGGATCAGTTTAAAGCTTTGATCAGAATCAGGCTCAATAATTAAACGTGTTGACATTCCTACTATAACATTGTTGATTGACTCTGAGAAAAAATTCACTCCTACTTATGATATAAACTTGAGTAGTTTATAGTAATGAATTTTCTAAAATATATATCAAAATCCTGAAAAATATAGGCGTGGTTTCAATATAACGCTTGCACATTTTCCAGCACTGAAAAACATATTCTTACAGATTTATTCTGCATAAAACGTGGTTTGTTGTGAGGTGATTTACACAATTTATAAAGCAGGGAACTTATATGAATAATGTAGGATTGAAGTGATGTTACTTTAGGTGATTGCTGATTGCATAATGTTGGTTTTCGTCATGAGTATGATGTGCTTCCTGATATTTTAATCAAATTTTTTAACAACCAGGCATTGCTTGCAATGTCACTCATAAGGGTGCTTTCAGCGTGTATTTACTTACATTCTTAGTTGAAATTTGGCCCCCCTATTTTTCTGTTTATTTATATGCACATATTCTTATATGTTTTCCACTAAAAACCACATATTAATTTGTCCATACGAAATTTTACCCTTTGTACACTTCAACCCCATTTATTAATATAATGCGGTTCCGCAAATATAGTATAAAAATATAGTATAATTATTTTTACCTTGAAACACCATTTTTTCTGATACTAAACTGACATTAGAATATCATGTTCCCGGATAAAACATAATGTCTTTAACATTCAAATACATCACAATTATTTGATTTTAGCCAGTTTGTTTTATGGAAAATGTAGCAAGTATCTTTTAGACTTTCAGTTTGGCAGTTAAAAGACCTTTAATTTTTAAGTTACTTCAAAAACATTTCAAGAGATACCAAAACTAGTTTCTCCTTAAAGAGTAATTGTTATATAAGCAACCTCAATAATATAACTCTAACTTTACTTGATATAAAATCTTATTAAAGTAATATTTGTTTTTATTGTAAACATGTGTATTTGACACATTTTAATCAATAATAAAGTCAAATATATTTGTATGTATTTGTAATTCATAAAAAAATTAACAGTCGAAACAGATTTAACGATAAAACAGCGAAATGTATGCTGATTAGATTTATAATCTTACCTTTAATAATCTTAATAAAATATTTATATATTGTATTCGTATAGAATTATTTTGTTCTTGTATAATTTTAGCGAATTTCCGCTATAGGGAAGAAGCTATTACCGTAGTCGGCATGGTAAGACCTAAGCCCAGGACCATGATAACATGATATATGTGTGTGTCCGTGAGCACGATAACTCTCGTAAAAATGATCCGATTTTGATGTAATTTGGTACAAACATGTAAAGCAACATTTATGACTTAAAGTTCGAAAACCAGCCAGATCGCTCTATCCAAAGGGGTATTTTTTGGGGGGGGGGGTTTGTACCCCAAATATGTGTTTTTGAATTTTTTACTTATAATTTTTTAAATAGTCAAATTTTGGCTTTTACCAAACCTGCGTACTCAGCCCCATGTTATTCTTATGGAGAGTAATTAAATGTTCTGTCTCCTTTAATTATGAAGATAGATGAATAAAAACTGGTATACGACTTCACCTAGTTGAGTTATATATACTACCATAACAACCAATTTTTTGTGTTCCTTGTTGCAGCAAACCTGCGTACTCAGCCCCAATGTTATTCTTATGGAGAATAATTAAAATTGTTTATATCGCTTGTTTGTGAATATATTTTCATGAAACTTGGTAAGTGGCTTTATGTAGTATTAAGACATTCATATCTCCATTTGAAATTCGCGGAGTATGCAGGTTTGCTGCGACGGGGGCATTTAGTTTTAAGTAACTGCACACAACATATTGTTAATTCCTCAGGATTATAGATTAGTTTCGCTTTTAAATGTACGCTATAAGCGCACGATTATTGATGGAGAAAACAATTTGAAGTATAGAAAGTTGTTTTGTCCACAGACGGCCTGCGAGGAGTTGGGTTTCCGAGATAACACCTGTTTTGTCCAACAAGTGCGTAATTTATATTATGACGTCACTTCCACCTACAGCTCTCTTACGTTTCTTTGTTTCAATGTTACCAACTTCCCTAAGCTTTCATTGCTTGTTGTTACATCTCTTTTATTTTTAAATAAAAAACTACTAATTCCTTAGTTTTAACAAGTTTAAACTTACATTTTAATATACGATACTGACCTTTTATAAAATCAAGTTTATTGTTAGAGTTGAGAATTGTATCCGTTTTATGAAATGTTTGTATAAGTCTAATAAGTAACCGTACCTTTTCGCTGAAAGGGTAATTTTTAAGTTCATTCTTTATGAAGGAAAAGCGAACCTTTCAGTGGCATGCATCAGTGTGAGTTCCTATTAAATATTTATGAATATTATTTTTGTATAACGGTGCGTTGCAATTTCCAAGCGCCTAGCTTAAAATTATTGACATATGAATAATTCGAAGTAGTGAAATAACGTCTTCCAATTATTCATACACCTTTTCATGTAATAAGTTCAGTTTAATTTTAAAATAACGAATAAGGAAGTACACCGCTAATAATATTCATCCGGTATGCTCAAATAAATGTTTCCTCGATGGTCTGAAAATACTACAGTTACGATGTGTATTTGTTATTTCTCATAATGCAACATAAATATTACACTTATCAAACTTTTGAGTGTTATTAAAAGTGTGAGTTAGCAAATCACCAAGATGTGAATTATCAACTAAGGCAATTTGAATTTTAGAGCGCCAAGGACATATTATTCTACTTATTTAAGCATATGAAAACTCGGAAACTTTGCGCTTGTTCTCAATCTTTCTGTCTAATGCTCTCTCGTCTATGCACTTTAATTGCTCGTAAGTTCATCGAGTGAGTTTCTTGCGTTTTGCTCTTTCTATCAATACTTTTCTATCAATTTCCTTAAGACAACTTCTCAAATACTAGTAGATAAAAGCCAGTCAGTTGTAAAAGATGTTAAGGTGGTATAGTGGTTGTAGAAAAATATGCTATCAATAAACTCACAGAAACAAATAAATATTATTCGGAAGTTGGATAGTGTTTGTGGTTTATAATAAAAGATTAAGCCTTAAATGATTAACAATAACCTGACAAAAGCGTTTTTCAAGGTTGAATGGTTAGCAGATACATTAGATGTTCTGAATAAAACCAATTTTTTCATACTACTTCAAAACAGCTGTTTTCAACACATGCATTGAGGTGCTAAAGTTGATCTTCTTCCTTCTAGGATAAAAAGTAACATTTTGATGATATATTTCGTCCTAGGGCGAAAAAAAATAATTAATGACACTTTTCGGTCGGAGCCATCAGCTTTTTAATAAGAATTGAACGAATTATTCTTCTTGTAACAGTTGTTTGTTTAGAGTAGCAATATCAAGATAGAAGACAACTTTTAAAGGTAAACAAGCAAACAAATAGATTTTGTGAAATTGTTATTCTAATGTTATTTGCAGTATGAAGAAAAATATAGTTAATCACCTCGTATTGAAAAGCGTCACATGGTCCTAGTGATGAAGTATACGATTAATTCTGAGAAAGTCTCCCTGTAGTGAGAAACATGCATTGTCATTTATTCCTTCTTTTAAAAATGCGAATAATAAATATTTTTATGAATAAATCAAATGTTGACGGGTTGTCAAAACTATAGTACAAATATAATTTAATTCTTGTATTTTAGGGAGTTGCTTTGTATATTACTTGCATTGTCACAGCAATGGATTGATGTCAAACAATCACAATGTGCACTGAAGATGGTTAAATGGTTACCTGTTTTGGAGCAAATGTATAACCACACGATTATTAGTTAGATACGGAACAAATTGTTTATTACAAGATAATCATGATTTTGTAATGCAACATTTGTTACTAAATGAAGGAGAAATATGTTTAACATGTCAGTATCCTTTTTGTCCTTACATTTTATAACCATATACACTAACAATCTGTGAGTGAAACACATCCACGAAACTAAGAGTTAAGGCCATAGGATTGAAGAAACCTAAACCATTTAACCTATTGTTGGTTAGTGACATTCGAACGCTCGATCATGGATTCAAAATCTATCGCTTTGATCACTATGCCGACAGCGAGAATATTTTATTTTAAAACGAGTTCGCACGCAGCACGCTGACGTGAGAGAAATGAATTTCCACATACAAACTCTAAAAACTCAAAATCAGTGTAAAAATACAGATTTATTCTAATTTTTCTTGAAATCTAAAAACATTGATTTTTTTCTGTTCTGATGGTCCTGGTTTCATTTACCTGCAAAGCTTTGGAATACAATTTTGCACATTATAATGTTAGGAGATGGTCCAAACAGGCTTGAAAGTAGGCCTTGTTGGGGATGATAAAAGTACTCTAACAAAGGAATAACAGCTGTTCTAGTATAAAACCCCCATAAGACAACGTACTGTGTTTAGTCGAAACACATTTTCTTTAATAACTCGGTAAATATTTATGCTAGAATTACGAAATAGGGCTTAAAACTTTGGCCTCACTAATTACCATCTTTTTACATGCATTAATGCTACATCCGAAGCTTTCCTGACCCTTTTTGGGCCCAAAAACTCGAAATTTGAAAGATTAATCCCCAAAAAAGGGGTTTTGAGTTTTCCGATTGTTTTGCCCAGCAAACTTGTCCAACTGATTACAGAAAGGAACGTCCCTACCAAAATTGAAGTAAATCGGACAAAAATTTCGACCGCTACAGTGCAAACACACATATACACACACACACACACACACACACACACACACACACACACACACACACACACACACACAAACAAATATATATATATATACATATTTATATACAATTTTGAACGACCCCCCAAAACGTGTTCAGGGGGTCACGTTAGGAACTTCTATGGTGGTCCCGGGCTTAAGTTTCACCGTGCGGGTCATGCTAATAGTTCACCTTCCAAAGGAAATTCACTAACAAATTGACTGAATGTGGGCTTTGTTGACAGCTTTGCGAAAGCATATATTAGTAATTTCAGCCTGAAATTCCCACGATTTAAACTAATAAATTTAAGACTAATAAATTAATTTAAATTGGAACTAAATATCACTCTCTTACTGGGTTAACTGTAAGGGTATTCACTCACAGATTTTACAGGGAAACTAAAAGAAACAGTAATATTTGAAGAAAAGCCAAATATTAAGTTAACACACATTTAAGACTGTGCATAACCTGTTTGGCAGCACGCTAAATGTATTCAGCTAATGTTATCACTATGCTGGAAGAATCCTGGTTTGATGCCAAAGTGCACTTCATCAAGTTTAAAGCGACAAAATGGTATGAATAATGTAGAAGAGGGCGGTGATAGTCTGAATGAGGCGGGGAGATGCTATGTTGGTGTTGCTTCATTGCGAACACACTCTTTATGCCTTCTATTTCATTCAAATTTTATAAATTAATGTTTTCTATTTGGATTTCGTTCATTATCACCAACAATAAACACGTATGTCCTAAAATAATTAATATTGTCCCCACCAAAGGTCAATTCATAAAATAATACATTTCGACTGTGAATCGTACATTTTATTTTTTTAAAGCTTTAAATAAAATATTTGTTTACAGTTAAGATATTGGCTTACTCAGGGAATCACTATTATTTTATATTTGCTATTTTGTATGAGTTTAATGGACAAAAGAATTATTTATTTATTACATATTCTTGCTACATATACAGGCAAAAGCCCAATCACACATTTAGCAGTTCATAATGCTGTTCACAAAAACTCTTTGCGAAATTTGAATTCCAAAGTCAAAGCTGGATACCACCATCGCGCATAGTTACAGTTTTTATAAATATAGTAGATTATAGATTCCGAAACAACAAAAAACGAGTTCGCACGCAGCACGCTAACGTGAGGGAAGTGAATTTCCACATAAAAACTTGTAAAACTCAAAATCAGTGTAAAAACATACGGTTGTCCAATTTTTATTGAAATCTGAAAACATTGATTTTTTGGCTGTTCTGATACTCCTGGTTTAATTTACTTGCAAAGCTGGCAATACAATTTTGCGAATTATAAGGTTAGGAAAAGGTACAGACAGGCTTGAAAGTAGGAAATAAAAGTACTCTAACATAGGAATAACAGGCTTTTCTAGTGTAAAACCCCCATAAGACAACGTACTGTGTTTAGTCGATACACATTTTCTTTAATAACTCGGTAAATATATATGCTAGAATGACGAGAGAGAGCTTAAAACTTTCGCCTCACTAATTCCCATCCTTTTACATGCATTGGTTTTACATCTGGGGCTTTTATGACCGTTTAAGGGCCCAAAAACTCGAAATTTGAAAGATTAATCCCCAAAAAAGGGGTTTAGAGTTTTCCGATTGGTTTGCCCAACGAACTTGTCCAACTGATTACAGAAAGGAACGTCCCTACCAAATTTGAAGTAAATCGGACTACAAATTCGACCGCTAGAGTGCAAATACATATATTTATATATATATATATATGTCTATATATATATACATATATATATATATAAAATTTTGAACGACCCCCCAAAACGTGTTCAGGGGGTCACGTTAGGAACTTCTATGGTGGTCCCGGGCTTAAGTTTCACCATGCAGGTCATGCTAATAGTTCACTTTCCAAAGGAAATTCACTAACAAATACAAATACAACACCAAAAGAGAGCAGCAATCAAGCGAAACATTATACAGTTATACATACAAAATTCCAGAACATAGGAGAACAAATTATATAGGGCAGAAGGATTTGATATTAAAACTACTATCGTAGTCAGTGACCAAAATGAAATATGCAAAGATACTATGTAGTATGAAATTTGTTGTAAGCCATTTATCAAAAATATTTTGTTTATGGTAGTAGGACTAATTCTCCAACAAAATCTCAATCAAATCTAACAATCCAAACAAATTATAATCAATATAGGTATATAACACATATTTTAATTCATTGTAAAGCACTGGAAATGTCTATGCCACTGAACTTAAAGTAATTTTCAATAATAAACAGTTTCTAAGTAAACCCATTTTCAAGTTTTAATGAGACAAAAATACTATGATCTATGTTTCGTTTGCATAAAGAATTACCTGGGATTTCCCAATAGATTCTTATCATATATCTATATATTATAATACAGAGAGTTTGGAACCAACAAAGACAACATCAAAATTGATCTGATTGGAAACTCCAACTGTGGCCCAAGTGAACTAGATACTGCTGGTTTGTTTCCATGCATCCGTTTCCGCAATGTTACATTGTTCTATTTCATCCTTTTTCAAATTCTTTATTCCTAAATCAATAATTTTCAAACTATATACTAATTTAATGTCTAGCTTAAACGTACTCTCGAAATACAACCTATAAAATACATTAATTTAGAAATAATAAAATTTACATTATCATAGTTGAAATTAAATAAGACAATAGTATGTACAATATTATTATGTCTCCAAAGTTTGAATTCTATTAGTATTAAATGCGAGGAAGTTACATCTTTTGTTAGGTACTTTTGGTTTGTTATCATAATTTATTCGATGTCAACCACAGTACGTTATATAATGTTAAAATAGATGTTTTATTTCAAAATTAAACTATTTATTAAATTAAACTATATTTCAGCGTTAGCTAATGAGTAAAAGTTGTGTCTGCATGAAAATAAGTAAATGTTTTGTTATTATAACTTCACGAGACATTTTCTATTATTATAAACGTTGATTATCAAACACGACTAACACCTGTTGTAAAGCACTTATGATGAAACGCTGTTTATTTGTAAGCGGTATAAATGTCTATGAGATTTAGGACCAAAACATTTAATGTCAAAAACCATTAAGGATTTTTTGCTTTGTTTGCATTAAATTACCAAAAAATAAATACGAACACCCATTGATTATTTACTAGTATTTTACAATCTTTTCTCATCAAGCCTTTTGAATCATAGAGTCATTTAGATATACTATACGTTTTTATTACCAATAACTATTTAATGAGGTATAAGTACTACCACACTAAACCCATTACGAAAAAACAGCTGATAATACCACTGCACTGGCACGGGTTAGTATGTTTGTATGTATTTGGCTCTTTCCTACTATATCTCCTTTTTACCATCAATTATCTTAACAAGAAAAATTTAAAATATACAAATTCTAAAATTGTAATATAGACCGAATAATTACCGTTTTTATAGGGGACTAATTTAGTTCCATATGTTCCCCAACTAAAGAAACTATGTGTGTCATACTGCATAACAGTTTATAACGATAGAACAGCGAAATGTATGCTGATTAGGTTTATGATCTTTAATGATCTTAATGAAATATTTATATATTGCATTCGTATAGAATTACTTTCTTCTTGTATAAATTATAGTTTTTAAGTAACTGCACACAACAAATTATTAAGTTAACACCATATAATAAGTAACATACTTATTATTGTGTTCTATACCTAAATTTCTCCGATAATTTTCAACTCCATTTAGCTACTTTCCGTACTTACTTTCAGGGAAATCCGTATGTTTCAAACATAGAGAAATCACCACCAACAATGGTTTTCTTGTTTTCAGGAAAAACGTTTTCAACAAAGCGGTTAAAAGTTCAAAGCCTCGTTTACCCGAGGCCGGTCTCGAATGTTAACGACGACAGTGAGGCTATTGCAGACTCGTACGCGGGCGGCGCTACGCGGTGGTAGGGCCGTGTGCACGGAGCGACGCGTCGAGGCGGACTGTGTGAGGCGTCGCGACGCGCGGGGGTGGACCGCAGCGGCATGCGCACTTGTAGCACCTTGATTAACCTTCGCCTTATCTACTGTCAGCACTGTATGTTAGAAGAGGGCGCAGTATGCCCTGGGAGTCAAGTCTTTAGTTTGAGAGACTGATATGTATGATTGTAATTTTAGTAATTCTACAACTTCATTAACTATTTTATAAAAAAATCTTCGGGCTGACTATTGAACTGTAAAAAGTCGTATCAATCATCTTTATTTTGGCAGTTAATGCACTCTGTTATAGCGTCATATAATCAAACAAGTAGAAATTCTTGAACTAAATAATCTCCTAATTTATTATCATACTCTTATCTCTATACAACATTTCTCAACAAGGAGATGTTTGACTATCTGTCCGAAACGATTTATGTTGATATCTTTGATCTTGATTGCGCTAGGTAATTTCTTAGAATAAATAGAAGAATGCTAATAAAATATGTAGAAATATTACATTAATTATGCATTAATGAAAGTGTGTTCTATAGTCTCTTAAAAACTTAGTACACTAATATATACACTAATATCCTGACTAGAAGAAAAAAGTTGTTCTTAAAAATTGTATTTAGTTCAAGAAAACGTAAATAAATAACTGAGTTTAATGGTGTAGGATCAAGGTGCGTATCTGATTGGTCCTTAATTTTAATTAGAATAACTCAATGTTTTACATAATGGAGTTGCATAATGCCCACAGCGTAAAATCACGTGACCGATTCAAATGTATGTAGCTAAAAAGTTAAGTTATGTGTGTAGGTAAGTTATGTTGAAAGCAAACTTACTTTATGGTTGAATTTTGAATTTGTTTACTACCATAATAGGATGTATATGCAAATATACATCAGGACATCTTAAACAATTAGATAATTGAAAAGAAGAAACCTTTAATCAAAGTAACATCCTCCGTAGATAAAATAACACAATTAAAATAAGAAACTGCAATTATTAATATGCATGTTAAAAATATTAAGACTGAAAAAAACATTCAATATGCACTTTATTTCCTTAAAATGTTTAAACTTAAACAGGTATTTTGGACAAAACTACTTATAGTTTGTGGATTATTACATTTATACTGTTCCCTACATTTTAACTTACGAAAAACATAAGTAAATTAAAATACGAATTAAACAATTGAAGAAGAAAATACATTTACAATATGAAGGATTAGGCTATTACAAACACCATTTGACTGGACTAAATGAAGTTACATTATTTTAGCTTAATCTGAATGTCATCTTAGATAATGAATTGTGTTATTTATGCACCCTAATTGTCTGTACTTTGAAATTTAAATGTATTAAAATGCATTTATAGCATTAATCTTTTATTTTCATTAATAAAATTTATAACCATCCTATTAGGTCCACACTGACACTGACACTGATACTGACATGCTGTCCAGACAGTGTTGATCACGGGCGAGTATAATGGCGCTTATGCTATTAATTATGGACATTGTGTTGACGCGTGTTATTCTCTAAGGGGCGTTGTCCACTTCAAACAAGCTCAATATCAGCTCTCGGTAGGGTGTTTACCACTAAACAGTGCAATGTCGTGAGTTAATAGGTACAATATTGTAACTATAGGTAGCTCAAAGTGTGAAGATTATCTTACAAAACACCCTCCTCCTTTCTCCGGTCCAATACACTTCAACAATATATTGTTTGTGACGGTCGCCTCTGGTTTACCCATGTCACTAATGTTGTTTCTGTACCTCAGTCTACTTGGTTGTTTGATCAAAGGGCAAATCTGTCATCTCTTGTTGACATGGGGCTAGTGATGAACATCAATATACATTATCTAAGCCTATATGGCATTGGTATTAATAATCCAATGTTAATTTATTATTATTTGCTAACCTTAATTGGATTCCACTCAAATTACTACTTTATATGATATTTAACTTTATCTTACTAAAGCTCACACCGACATTGATGGTAGTAGAAGAAGGCATTTCTAGTTTGAATGGAAAAAAGTGTTACCACATGTTATTATCATGTAAAAAATGCATTTATCGTTAATAAGTTAAGTTATTCCGGAAAAAGTAAATATACTATAACTATCTTGAATCTTGAACACAAATCTTGTCTTTAAACAACTTACGTGAACTACCGACTGGCACTAACTGTCGTTGGAAACTAAACTGTCATACAAAACACAACTTTCGAACGAATCTCATATTATGGAAGAGCTTTATGGTGTAGTTATACATACATCCACACAACTAATATTACATTAATATTTTACCTACTCCATTATATAATTATATGGATTTTTTTATACCTAACAAGTTTCATCCCGTTATAAGGTTTCTGTAACTAGAAACAAAATTTCAAAGATCCCTTATATTTTAATAAATTATAACAACACGGATCTGTATTCATTTCTTGGTACAAGGAAATGTTAAATATCCACTTACAAATTAACTAAAGGAAATCTCAGAACTATTAGACTCTAAACAGCTTTTGTTCACTGAACGGTTACAGCTGCTTGATAAACGAAGACAATGTTAGTGATGCCTCTTTTACTAGTACAAAACGATAGGCAGCCATTTCAATCATTGTTTTCCGTGCACATTAATTTTACAATAATTTAAATGTTTAGTAGGTTACAATGTTTTTTGTGATCATAAACTTTGAGAAATACTTTGAAAAGAGTTAAAACACATACCCGTAAGAAATGTCCTGCAGGTTTATGCAGTTGAAGAGTAAATTATTTTGAAATAATTTACCTCACTTAATATAATATTTATTTATAGCTACTTCTTTAAATGTTCGTTCGATAGCAAGCGTTAGTTTATCATTCATCTAAATTTCGTCTAAACTTATTATTAATTTAATGTTAGCCTGTGGTTTTTTTCAACGGATTTGTGTTTAGGTTTAAACTGGGCCAATCGGAAATTCTATATATTCTATCAACCATTTACCCATGTACGTTCAAAACCTATCATCCTCTAAATGAGCTGAATTTGTTGAAATTGGGCTCTCAATAAACCCCTTTTATGGTGTAAAGAAATTTACCAAGCAGACCTTAGCACATTTGTACATTAACATTACCAATCGGTGGAGTAGGCTAACCGGTGTATGCATACACTGCCTACGAGCACATTACTATGTACTATGTACATTATAATGCATACTATGTACATTATAATTGTTTGCATGGTTTGTGCAAGCACTTTGGTTTTGCCTATTTTCCTGCACGAAGATTTATCTGCTTTGAATCGATGATTGTGTTGCCTTTTGTTTCGAACTGACATAGATTATTGTACATACTGTATCGAATAGCCAAATAAATACTTAATACATTTTCTGAGAGTCTCATTAAAACATTTCATTATTGCTCCACCCCAGAAGGTTATTTTATAATCTTAGTAAAATTAACCGTTTTTACACATCGATAATTTAGAAATATAATCAAGTTCAACCTAGAATGCTTTGATTTTTTAGTCTGATAATGACACATGGGCGAAAAATAAACAGATACATTTTATTATCTCCAAGTTTCAATAGTGAAATTTAACTGTTCGTTAAAAAACATTGTAAACAATGATAATAGCTGATTAATAATTGGAAAATGTATCAAATCCACTGATTTAGACTGAGTTTATAACTAATGTAGTAAAAACTAAAGGAAATTGGGTAATAATTCGAGCTCTGAGACCCCGTGAGTAATGGCCACAGTTCACGGTTCGGCTTCCTCAGTCAACAGTTTCCTTCAGGTCATTGGCTTTCCCTTGGTTCTTTTAAATGAAATTACGACCCATTACACTTAACTCCTATTACAAACGCCATTCCAAATTACCAATTAGCTGGCTTTTTAATAACTGGGATCCGTCAAATTTTTTGATTATAATAATTTATTTGATTACTATACTAATAAAGGTTATTCAAATCTAAAACGATTTCGCACGCAGCACGCTGACGTGAGGGAAGTGAATTTCCACATAAAAAACTTTTAAAACTCAAAATCAGTGTAAAATATACATTTATTCAAATTTTTATTGATATCTGAAAACATAGATTTTGTGGCTGTTCTGATGCTCCTGGTTTCATTTACCAGGCTACATAGAGGCTACATTGCTGGGAATACAATTCTGCGCATTATAAGGTTAGGAGAAGGTCCAGTCAGGCTTGAAAGTAGGCGTGAGGTTGCTGGGGATGATAAAAGTACACCAACAAATGAATAGCAGGCTTTTCTAATGTAAACCCCCATAAGACAACGTACTGTGTTAGGTCAATACACATTTTCTTCTATAACTTCGTAAATAGTTATGCTATAATGACGGAAGGGAGCTTAAAAGTTTAGCCTCACTAATTCCCATCTTTCTATATGGATTAATCCGGGGCTTTTATGACCCTTTATGGGCCCAAAAACTCAAAATTTGAAAGATTAAACCCCGAAAAAGGGGTTTAGAGTTTCCCGATTGTTTTGCCCAACGAACTTGTCCAACTGATTACAGAAATAAATGTCCCTACTAAATTTTAAGTAAATCGGACATAAATGTGATATAGTATTTTATTTATATACAATTTTGAACGACCCCCCAAAACGTGTTCAGGGGGTCACGTTAGGAACTTCTATGGTGCTCCCGGGCTTAAGTTTCACCGTGCGGGTCATGCTAATAGTTCACTTTCCATAGGAAATTCACTAATAATATAATGAATAACCAAAATATAACTGACGTAATGTTCATTTTGTATTTACTTCAAGATATTTTAATAAATACTCAAACGTTTCCCTCTCGACCCAATATGAAATACAACTTTAAAATGTTAATCCCCATATTTTTTCTAACCAGTTGTTGGAAATTCATTGTTGGTGATTGTATTTGCTAGGTCCTGGCATTCCACATGGAAACAATTAACTGATAAGATATAAAAAGTTGCAAGTTTTTCCAAGATCTTGAATCTCACCCCATCTTGCGATGTGAAAAATACCCTGAGGATTAGCATTTGAAGTAGTATTTTGGATTAAACTTAATGCAAACCATAGTGGCTAAAACCGAAAACTTTAAAAGCAGTTAGAGCTTTGAAATCATTTAGAGTAAAACCGACTCGACTGCTCAAGTTTTCTTTTTGGATTGATCCTTACCGATTCACTACCAAGCAGTTGTCTGTTTCAGTGCATGTTTTTATTTTAGGCCAGCAATGTATCGTAATTACTAATACTATTGTCATGTTTTACATGTTATTAGAAGTTGTAGACGAGTAAAATTCTAGGATCCAACTAAACATTAATACACTCGGTCATGTTGTAAATAAGAAAAAAACTATAAAGTTATGATTTCTGTGTAGTCTTTAAGACAGTCCTAGATTTAAGATGTAATATTTAAATAATCAAGCTACAAACAAATATCACAGTTATAGGGAGCAAACATTTGTTTAAGTTGATAGTCTTACAATTACCTTTAAAATACCGTTGGCTCTAATTGAAGTTAAGAAACGACGAAATTAAACTAAATTCAGCAAACAATAATATATGCTCTATTTATTTAATCCTAAGCCACCACTTGGTGTGAGGCTGTTGAAACATATGTTGTTATAGGGAGGTTCGAGTGGACGCTTGTGTTGCAATTAATTAATGGACATCCAGTTGGTAATTCGAGTCTCCCAAAACGTTGGACTGCAGCTGAGCAACAATCAGCACTAACTCAATAACTCAATACAACATTTATTTGGCCAAACTAACCATATGTGTTCACTGAATTACCACAAACCACAAACCAAAAACTCTTCAACTAATCTCAACTACTATAATTTTCATGTACCAGGATGTAATTTTACTGTTAAAAACGTGTTTACTCTTTCAGAATATTCACTTTTGGTACAATAAATATACTCTAAAGTTAGTACATTTAGTAATAGAACAATAATAATAATTAAGATTACAATAGTATTATAATAATCATCACACTTTGAAATATTTATTCAATCGAATTTTTTATATTTTTTAAAACTTCTAAAAAGAAGATTTTTTGCTTATTTTTAATATAAGCAATCCTAAAAACTTACTTGACGAAGTTATGAGTCGGTTTGATCGTTTATGTCCAAGTTGGAGGTGAAATATTTATCTGAGAAGATACCAAAAAATGTCCACGAATAAGAGCAATTAAAATTTATCTTCCGTTGATGAAAATTTATCCTCCGCCATAACATATATTTATGTTACGGTTAAACATTAGTTGAGTAGTTGTTTCCACTTTTAACATTAAATAGTGAAATTTACTTGTTATCTGTAATTTTTATTCTTTTTATCTGTTACCTACGATTCTTGTTGGTTTCGCTAACATTTTTGTGGCAGATTACTGACCAAAAACTGCTTTTCATGGCACAGGTTCTATTAACCTAAATGGAATTATAATATTTTTATTTTTTTTTAATAAACAACCCCACAAAAACTTTAAAGACTTTAGTATTAGTCCTATAAATGTATAATTTCGTTTAAAACATTTAAAGTAAATAAAAAAGCTCAAGCATTATCTGAAATTTCTACATGTATATTTATACTTAGGTGTTAAATTACAACGTATTTTAAAATAAATTCAATGAAAAGTAGGTTCCATGCTAAAATGTTATAATGCGAAAAATATAGTTAACAACAACACAACACCATTATTATTACAAATAACAATTTAGTACTTACAACTAAATTGTTTACAAAACACTGCAAACAAAAGTTGAAAAACAAGTTTTTTGAGAGTATTTTTGTAACAAAACTATGACCGACGAACATTCCATTCCAGCTGAAACCACAAGCACAGCTCACAGAGCAGGCATTGTTACGGGCCAGCGTTCACAGTTTGTATTTTCCGGTCACTTGGTTAAAACTAAAATTAGCAGACAAATTGGACGCTTCAGACGGGCTTTGGTGATAAATTAATTAGGACTCCTGGATAATTCCTATGCCCCTCTTCTGGGATATACACATTTGCGAGGTGTAATTTATTCAAACAAAGCCCAATCTTCTGGTATTTTATTTAAACTGGTTACAAAGTAAGTCAAAATAAATAACTGTTATTGGGGAAGCCAATCAGCTACAGTATCAATAGAATTCAACATGACTATAATTTAACTCTTATGTTGTTATACTCAAAGCGAATACGTCATTTCAGGAATTCTCATGGATCTCACAAATTTTTTGTTAAATCGGGAATTTCAATACGATTTTGTGATTAATTTATTATTTAAAATTTAACTCACTTCAGTAATTTTTTATATCTATATATTTTATATTTCTGTGGATTAAATTTAAATTAAAAACCACTAATTATAGTTTTCTCAAATTTACCAAACTAACCGTACCGACCAAATCAAATATTTATTCAGTTGTTTTTTAACGAAACTCTTGTAAATAAAATAAAATATTGCTATGCTATATTAATAATATTTAGATCATCTGCAGGTCAAACTCTATGTACCACCTGTTAAAAATATAGTGGAGTATACAATATAATAGAGACAGCTTTACTAACGTTTATTCAGTTCCAATCAAGTTCGGCCAATTATTATTAATAAACATTTTGATTGTTTAACACTCTTGATATCATCATAGTCGGTCGTTGCAGGGACCAAAATATACGGATTTGTATACATGAGTAGTGGGGGTTTGCGGGTGCTGGCTCACTTGATTTATGGCTTCCGGTCACGTGACCGGAAGCGCTGAGTGATAAAATACGTTATCTGAGGCTGAGCCAGTGACGTAGGCGGTTTTGTGACGAAATGAGTTAAAGTTCAAAGTTCAAGGTTACGGGGAGGTAATTTTAAAAAAGTACTACCTCGCACGCGTAAAATCCGATTGTGATTCGATAGTTTTAATTCGATAAAATATCGAATGAAAATTATCGAATGAAGCAATCGAATGATACGAGTGCGAGGTAGAACAATTACAAATATTACTTTATTTTATTTACAATAATTCATATTACAAATATTACTTTATTTACAATAATTCATGTTTACAATAGTTCCCCGTTGTTGGTTGTCATCGATGTTGTTGATCCGGACGAGTTGCGGCCATCACTTTGTTTTCTGAAGAAAGACGGTAGATACTTCGATCCCTGCGCAGAGTCCATGTTGTTTTTTGATGCGTAAAGTTTCAAAGATAAATCGTAACCGGACGCAATGAGAAGTCTTAACTCTTCATTAAAAACCTCGAGGTCTTGGAAAGTCGCCAGATGAATAGAGTCATAATGAATACACCTAATTTTAATGGACATTTTAATACAATGTTTTACGTTTGTGAAGAGCACTCGATGTTCACCAGTCGAGAGCCGGAGGTGTACTGACTATTCGCTAGCTAGCGTTCTGGTATCAAACAAAATGGTGGGGGTAAAAGTGTGGTGGGGCGGAGAAGATGGCGGACAGCAGATGGCAGGCGGCAGGTGGCAGCTGGTTGCTACTACATTCGCCGCCACAGTAATGCAATCCTTCGGCGTAATTCTTGTAGTTTATCTTGTCGGTTCATTTGATACGTTTTACATCTAAATATGCAATAGCTGAAACACTTGCACTTACGACAAGCTTTCCCGTCAACTTGATCGCCTGGTATTTTAAAACATTGTAACTCGCAACAATATGTCTTCAAATTGTTATCGAAAAATAAATTTTTCATAGGTGACACCGACATGTTAGCTGCAGCGTGTGTTAGACAAGACTGAGACTAACTTCACTGCTCCCTCTCTTTTATACCTCTTCATAAGTTAACCCTGAATGAAAGTTCAAGGTCATCCATTTGAATTTTAAAAAAAAAAAGCAACACAGCAGTATATAAAATAATATACTGCTGTGTTGCTGTTTTTATTTTTTTTTTTATTTTTTTTTTTTTTCTTTATTAAACAAACATTTTACAATACAATAAGCTTAAGTCTAACATTGATGCCTAGAAATACAAACAGAAAAATACAAACAAAGACATTATGTACAAGGATGCGTGATGTGCAGAGTGAGTTCCGTCGAGTTGTTGCCGCTTACACCGTGTGATACCAAATACAACGTCCCCGGTTGAATATCTCGCAAATCTTCATTTTGTAGCAGTTGAACAAATCGTTTTGGAAGAAATACTTGAAACTTCGGCTCATCTCCTGGAGTGAAAGGTCCTTCGCTCAATGAAACTAGAATTGCTTCTCCATGTGTGGTTTCCACTTTCTTGATGTTATGAATAATGTAGTGTTTTTGTTCTTTTAGTTCTGAACACTTTTTAGTTAGCAGAAGGTCGGATTTTGAATGAGTGTTGAATTGATCAACCAGTGTTTGTAGAAACTGTTGTGATGTCATCTTCGTCAGTGGTGGTTGTGGTGTTGCCTCTTCGGAGTCTCGAATAATACTCGTGCTGGAGCGGTGCTGCCTCCTCGTATTTATAGGCCCCACTACCCCCACCACATTTCTGTTCTCCGCTACCCCCACCACATTCCTGCGTTTGTTTCAAATAAGCAGCCAAACGATATGCGTTGTACAATGCACAGTTTGTTTGACCGTGTTTAAGATCTTTTGCAGCGACACAAATATTACCGAGATTAATGTTAAAGTCCTTACTGATAGTTATATCGAAAACATCACCGTGCGTGTACTTTTGTATCCAGTTCTTTTTTTCTAATCCTCTTGTGTATATATGTGAATATTGTTTGCAAAAGTTAAACATAATACTGTGCAGATTACTGTAGCTTATAAATCCTTCATACCAATGTATGTGATGAAAGTAGTTTGTTATCCATTTGTTTGTACTTTTCGCTTTGGTGTTAAGTTTGTTAAAAGAAAAAGGAGCTTCAAACGTGAATGGGTAGGCTACAAATGTAAGCAAGTCTAAAATTACTAATTCCTTGATAATAAACCTATCATCATTATTTCGAAATGCTTGAAATTCTATTACACAAGGCTTTACACTCACTTCTTCATCCCCTCCGCTCATCATGGCACCTAGCGATCAACTAAACTGTTTTCCACACCACGGTAGGTTAAATACCAGGCCGTACAGTTGCAGGCGCGTTGGTGTATATTTAACGTGGGCACCGTCCCCAATAGGCCTACCCCACGTGTGTTCTTCTTTACAAAGTCAAACTTTAGTCTTTTTTAACTTCTTCTTCTTCTTGTGTTTCGTTTTCTTCTTCTTCTTGTTTCTCCGTTTCTTCTTCCTGTGTTGTTTCTTCTGTAGCTTCTGTAGCGATTTCTACAAGTGGTTCAAAATCCTTTAACTTTCTCCACATGCAAACTTCATGAGGTATTCTATTAAAAATAGATGTATCCACAGGTCCGTACACGATGGTGCTATCAGGTTGTTTTTCCAAAGTATCGACCAAATATTCTTTAATAATAGCGCTTGCAAATACCAACTGTCTCATGTACCTTGTAATAGGTTCTGTTGCGTAGTTTAAAACGTAGAATTCTTCACGTGACAGTAGAATCTTATTTTCATGTTGAGTCAAGTCTCTAATTCGCACTTGTAGTTGTCCACGATGTTTAACAATATCGATTTCATTGTCACAATCCAAAAGTCGAATATGTGTTTTCCTTCCACACAAACTGTTAGTTAAATAACATTCTATTAAATGTACATGTTTCAAAAATGACTCCCAAGCATTTTGCGAAAATAAAACCTTTTTTGTTCCATGGTGTAGTATTACTGTAGGGGAATAATCCAATGATTTCATCAATCCAACTGATACACTTTTACTGATGCATGCTGAGATGGGGTAAAAGATTCGCAGAAAAACTTCAGTTAAAATGTGAGGAGGAATATTCTCTTCAACTTTCTTCTTCCTCTTTGGTACTACCTTTGATGGGTCTGCATTAATTTCCTCCTCTCTATCTCTTTTACCAAACTTTAAAAATGCAGTTATTTCCTTGATGATTTCTGTTTCACTAGTATTATCACGTTCCAATAACGGTGCTACCTCTGCATCACCTTGTACAACAGATGGAGAACTCATTTTGTAGAAGATGTTACCCATGCGACGATAGACGATCAACTGAAGACCTGCATTGTTGCTCCGCTATTTATAGGTTAGCGACAGTGGCGGTGCCGGTGGTGGTACAACGTTTTACAATACTGTCTTTACAATACCGGTCAACGGTGTGTATGTAACAATTTTATCGTGCAAAATTAAACAATACGCAGATGTATTTGCAGGTACGTTTTCTTGAAATTCCATTTCTATTTTTATATCAACACTAGACGATTTTACGTTTGTAATCCAAATATTACATATCTCGCTTTTTCCAAATGAGTAGAAGTTTTTACAGTCCATGTATGCCGTTGTGTTGTAGGTAAAACGGGGTATTCATGAAACTCCCAGCTTCTGAATGGCATTACAATGTCTCGATCTGATTTTAACTTTCTTAATAATGTAATCCTGTGTTCATCATTTAGTCGCACATGTGGTACTCTCCAAACAATCTTGTCTAATGTTAATTTCCAGTCTAAATTGGCATCAGTTGTTCCAGCAGCTGCTTTAATAATATCATTATCGTTTGATGATCTTAATAAAACTAGTTCTTGTTTTACATTTATTATTATTCTTCTGTAGTCTTCAGCAAATCCTAGGAGTAATCTTAAAGGTACGTAGAAATCAAAGTTTCCCGAAGAGTCAGGAGCGAATGTACTTTTGTCTGGTGCAACCCATCCTGAAACAGCTAACAGATTCTTCTCATTTGGTGTTAAAGACGCTAATCCTTTCAATGTACTGGAAATTCCAACCTTTTTTGTTGAATCGACTGTAACTCCCGAAATTTCATATCTAATCTCGTCAAACAAAAATGCCATAGGATTATTTATGAACGGAACAGTGGTTCCAGCAGTACCATCAGTTTTTGTTACTTTTCCTTCAATATATAAATAACTTTCGCATGGAAGAGTATAAATGTCTTGTTGTTGTATAGGAATCCTAATTTCATCGTTATTGTTTAATTTGGACGAAGCGTAAGGGTTGTGCGTGTGATATTCCTTTTCCCATAAGGTCTCGTCGAATGTTGGACCCTGCGCTATATCCAGTATATCCATTGTTAATGACCTTTAATCCAATTTCTTCTAGAAAACGAATGTTGTCACTTGTTAATCCTTCTACAGCTGATGAGCTACTGACCTCTTTGCTGGATGGCTCTCTCTTTTTAAATGATAACCCCATTGTCTAAGCGGATGATTTTATATGTATTCTTACAGTAATAGCTTCTCCTCTAAAGTCAATAAGGTTTCCGTCTTGATCCACTATGTTCAGCACGATGTCTGAAATGAAACTGGTGTTTAACGGTAGGTACACAAGGTTTTGAGGCTTTTCTACTATCTTGAAACCTGGTGCAACTGATGGGTAGAATGTGTGTAATATATGACGATTTTCTCCATCTCTGTAGGATCCTTGTATAATGTTACATGTAATGTCTATGCTATTAACTTTGATGATCGTCACAGTTTTATTCCCAGAATGAGTTTTATTAGGTTCTAAAACTTTTGTTTCCTTAGAAAACCCCAATAAACTACCAATTGAATGTAATTTCGGCTTTCATTGTATTGTTATTGACTTTTATCGTTATATTTTCTTTTCCCATATGTTTTTGTATAACTTCATTTATATTATCAATTTCATAAGCTCCTGTTGGTAAACTGAATTCTTCCAAAGCTGAATACTTTCCTTTATCATCTTTTGTCTTGTAATAATGTATTTTGTTATTAATTCCTTCACTAACGTTTGGAATAGAGTTATATGTTGTTAAATCCAATAATGCGGCTTCCCATAGTCTTCCTTTTTGCAAACGTAGCGCTGGAAACAGAATACTGCGCAAAGTACATGAGTTACCGGTTAATGACACTGTATACGAAGACATCTTAAAGTTGACTAACACTTTTAGCTAAAAAGTCTAAACATAAATGACCGCAAATGGATGTATCATCAGGTTGTTTTCTTGTATGATTGTAAAAAACGTTTTCTGCCGCACGAAAGTATTGTTGAAGTTCTTTCGGTGGTGGAAGGTCTCCAAAACTGTCGAAATAATAAATGGTTTTACCAAGTTTCTTGTAACACACCCAATGAGTGCCTAATCCTTCACTATTATCCAAATTTACAATACCAGTCTCATTTTTCCACATTTTAACCGGTAATTCATCTTTCATAAATACTCCTCTAAAAAATGGGATTTTCAAACAAGAAGCATATGTAATCAGTTCTTCATTGGTCAATTCTTTGTTTTTAATTATTAATTGCTCTTTCTTATTTAATACACACGATACGGCCTTAGGTATAATCCTCCTCCCTTTTTTATCATTGACCATATTGTTGGTTTCTTTTTAGCTTTACCACTGGTAGATCGACGTTTTCTTCTGATATTACCTCCTTGTTTCTTAGCGGGTTTTTTTCCACGCCTTCTTCTCTTTCCTCCTCCAAACGTAGTTTTTGCTTTCATTGCTGCTGTTACTGCTAAAGACGCTGCTTTTTCACCAATACCTGCGTCACTAGATTTTACTCTTTGCCAAGCTTTCTCAGCAAGTGCTTTATCCGCTATTGATCTATTTTTAGTATCACCAAATTTGGAATACGCTATATCGTGCTGTTTACAAGCCTGATCGAGCTTATTTATTCCAGGATCTCCTCTAGCAAGTCGTTTCTTTAATTTGGTTCCAGGACCACAATATTGATATCCTCCAGGTAAATGTAATTCCACAGGTAATAAATCAATCGCCTTGTTAACTATAGCTCCAACCGGTTTACTCAATAGAGAAAATGCTGTTGATGCTATTCCCCTTCCTCTCCGTAATCTCTCTCGATTATGACTGATGCGTTTAACCCTCGACATGACTATTTATAGCAAAACCTACAATCAGTAGGTGCACTCTATAAATATTTCACAATGAATGTAATATCAGTTTTGGTTTCTTGTATTATATACTGTTTAAAATCCATTTATTATATAGAAATGGATTTATTAATTAAATGTATACATATTAAATAAAAGTAGTAAAAATGGAAATAAGGTGTAAATGAAGATGTTCCAGATGTTTCTCCGCTGGTGATGGTATCGTTGTCTTCGGTAAAATGAATAAACTTTAAATAGTTGTCATGTTCCCTTAGAAACTTGCCGCTTAATCGTTGGTAATTGAATAACACATCCCAGTCTAGTTTATCTTTAAAATTGTCAATGTAATTCTCAGAGAGATTTTGATATTTACTTATTACTTCCCAACAGTTATTAAAATTTGATGTCATCTCTACGAGGAAGTCTTCTGAAAACTGTTGTCTTTGTAAAATATGGATCCAGTTAACTCTGTGAAAATAAATTCTTAACATAGTCATTGTAAAGAGGTAGTGTATGGAAAGTTGTTCCCAATCCATATATCTATCAAACCGTTGAACAAAACCATCTGTCAACACTCCTTGGGGAAATCTCGGCTCTTGAGATATTAAACTCCACGCAGTAATATCGGATTCCATCATCCTCTCTGTATCATCTCTCGAATATGACTGATGCTTTGTCCCTTATCATGGGTATTTTAAATTCTTTTTTCTCTTATGTAATCTTCATTGTTTTCTGTTGGTTCATTAATCACATTCACTTTATCATCCTTTCCTAATGTCTTGACTTTAGAAGGCTCAGACGGTTTATCTCGTTGATTAGGTTTCTCTGGATTGTGTATATTTTTCCAGTCTAAATAATTGTAGCTGTCAACATCTGAAGCTGCAGCTCTTCCTGAAGCCCGATGGATATAATGAAATAGAGCTGCACCAAACCTTTCCAAATGTTTTTCATATTCCGTAGTCCATTTCTTGTGTACAATATCAAACATTTTCTTATTTACAGCGTCTCCATCCTGCTCACAATCACCTACATTTGATAATTTTAATTTTTTTACATCATAGCTTGTGTCAGTTTCATTCCTTTGGTAAATCGTTAACAATTTTAGAGTAGCTAAATTTACTGCTTCGCCATCATAAACGGGATGTTGTATATTACTTAACCTTTTACCGGAAAACCCCCAATGATCTTCGTGTACAGTTGGGGTTCTTTTATCCATGTATTGTACCGTAACCGCATCAGAAGACAAAAGCGGATCACCAACATTTTGAATTACTTTTCCTTCAAAATTATAATTACCATCAGGTGTTAATGGAAACCCAGCTCTTTTTTCACTATATCCAGATTTTACTCCAAACTCGGAATACCGTCCGAACTTGTCCACACTCATGATGTAACTGAATCGCTATCGTTTAGGTTCTTACTATATATATATATATATATATATATATATATATACGTCTACTGAACAATTATTTCTCGTTTTCGCAGTTCATCAACCAAAGCTACCCATTCGTTTTCTAAACCAGTGTGCCCGGCTTCCATAGCTTCATGTAATAACCTCATTCGATCAACTAACTTATTTATATCGTTGTAATATATTATATTGGTTTTATACAAATTTTTTAATAATCCCCTTCCAGATGTAGTAGGATCAGTTGTTTTTCTTTTTTTATGCAAAACATTTAATTCAGCAGAAGATAAAGCTCTTCTTTTAATTGAAGCTTTATTTGATTTCGAGGGGAAAAGACTAGATATAATGTTTGTGTATTTTATTGACCTGTTTCTATGAATACGTTTTTCTTTGGAATATTTTTTTCTATGTGCATTTGTATACTCTAGTATATTTTTAAACAATTGTAAATCCTTTTTAGTATATTTACCAGGATTATTTTTAAAGATGAGTTCAAACAAACCTGTTGTACCTTTATATTTCTTATCACCAATAACTATATCATCATTTTCGTTTATATCTAACTTTCTATCTCCAATCATTAATCCTTTATCCTCTATTCTAGCTCCATATGTATGATAATTTCGATTAGCATGTGTGCCATGTAACATTTTTAATGTATATTTTCTTCCAAGTGTTCCTTTAAACATAATATCTGTGCCTAATTTGCTTAAGTTGGATGGGTTGATATCCTCTTCTTCTGCTCTTGTATCTTCCGCACTTGTATCTTCTGTACTTGTATCTCCTGCAATGTTCTTTTCCCTTAAATCTCCTATATCTCCACTTTCTTCATACTCGTCGCTTTCTTCAGATGTTTGTAACTGGTCAAAACTTTCATCATTCTGAAATTCTTCTTCATATTTGGAAATTGGTAGCATTTTGTCTCCTTCGAAGCGAATTGAAGGTTTTTCCATATTTTGTGCTAATCGCTTTAAAGGTTCAGTAACAGGTTTGAATGTTGTTTCTAAAAATTGCTCTCTTTCATTTATACCTGATTTTAAAGCTCGGTTTTTTTGTCTAATAGAATCACTAAGTGATTTTATTTCTTTTAGTAGCTTTTCCTGGTTAACCATCTTCACACCTTGACGACTTGTATAGTAATACTGCTAATCAGTGTAGTAAAACAAATTTATCAAAACCTATTCTATAACGGCCGTCTTTTATAGCTTGATCTTTCATAATAACCAGAAATCCATACTTTTCCGCCCATGCTTTTCCGCAAAGCTCTTTAAACTTTTCAAATGCCATATCAGCATTCACATGATCGTTATATATATGTTTTAGGTTAGTATCATCTTGTTTAAATACAATTAAAACATTTGCATTATCTCTGATAAGTTGTTTCGGGATTTTGCTATAAGTTTGTCCTATATATATGCTATCGATGTTATTATGTCTTCCCATGGCAAAGTAGTTTCTAATAGTATCCTGATTTTCACAAGATACATCGTCAAATATAAATACAGAATACGGTATCGCTTCGTTTGGTTGTATAATGCTATCACTAGCGTTAAATTTGTAAAAATTAACATCGGGCACCTCAGATAGGATTTTATCTAGCAATTGATACTTTGGTTGTTGTAGGGACTTTGAAAAAATATATAGGTTATTAAACCTTAATCCCTGCGGATTAGTGATCAAATTAAAGACAACATTGGTTTTTCCACAGTTTGAGGGTCCACTTACTATACATCGAACAGTGTTTGGAAGTAAACTACCGTGTTTACCATTGTTGATTTTAACGTTATCCACAGTTAAATCATCTATGTTATTAATATTGAATCGATCTTTATGGTGAATAATCTCCATCCTGCTCAAAGGTTAACGATGAAATGAGTTGCTTGCATTAAATCAAATCTTTTATAGGTATCCATGAATCCTCAGTTTTGTTAAACCCTAACCACCGCACTTTAACTGCGTCCTTTTTTCTTTGTAACACTTTTTCAACAAGATATACATCACCTACTGTTGACTTTAACATTTCATGTCCATAAAATGCACCTTGCAACAAATCTCCTTTGTTATCTTTTAAGATATACGTTTCAGGTACAGTCGGTTGCACTTTATACACTGTAAAAACTTCATTCGTCCAATTGGGAAGGTATTTCTTGGTAAACACTCCCTTATATTTACTAATCCGTACTTTATCACTTACATTAAATTTTCTTGGCTGCATTTTTTCTACTTTTGGCTTTGTATTTTTCTTTATGCGTTTTAATACATCTTTTGCATTTCTTCTATTTACTTTGTTAGGTTTCATACCAATAGTTCTATGAAACCTGTTATTATATTCATTTATTAATTGTGGTAAAACATCATACCATACGTAAGAACCTCTTTTTGAAAATTGTTTATATAGTGCTCCTTTTAAGGTTCTATTGAATCTTTCTACAATAGCTGCTTTTTTCTCTGAATTTGTAGAATAATGATTTATTTTATATTTATTCATTAACTGTGCAAAGTTTGTATTAAAGTATTCTGTTCCATCATCAGTTTGTAAATGTTTAATTTTGTTTTTATCTCTTTTTATGGCTATTTCCATGGCTTCTGTTACGCTTTTACCAGTCTTGTCCTTTAGAGGTAAAGCGTCTGCAACTTTTGTAAAACAATTAATAATAGTGAGTATATATTTAAATCCTTTGTTTATTCTGCTATGCGGTCGCATTTCAATTAAATCCGCTTGATATAGATCATTTATCCCTTTTATAACAGTATTTCTTCTTGGAAACTTTATTCTTGCAGGTTTGTGTAGTTCATTAATAATCTTCTCCTTCAGGTCTGACATGATGGTTTCACGAAGGCAGCTGATATGGTATTAAATATTCTTTGGTATAAATCTCCTTTTATATATATATATATATATATATATACACACATATAGTTCAAGGTCATTCAAACCTTGTGTAAAAAAGGGGAAACACAGCTTAACATTGCTGTGTTTCCCCTTTTTTACGGAAAGGAAAAGGATAAAGGATCTAGGACGATGAAAAGGTTACTCGTCAATAGGGTTGAGGGAGTAGTGGCCGAATGGTAAAGTGTGGATGTTGTCTGGAAGAATGTGTCGTTTATCGTCATTGGAAGAAAGTGCTTTTTTAACTTCTGTTAGGCTGTATATTTGATGGTTAAAACTTCTAATTGTATTGAATTTAGCTGTAATGACTTTATCTTCAAATAAACATTGCTTGTATTGATCAAAAATAACTTTCTTTTCTAAATATAATTTCTTTACACCTTTAGCTTTTTTAATATAGCTATTCTTCTCGTCTTCTTTTTCATCATATAGTTTCAAAGAATACAGTTTTGACATAAGTGCAACAATCTCTTCAAGTAGAACTCCATTTGCTTCATCTTTAAATTTGCCCAGTACTTTTTTGTTTTTGTCTTGATCGTAGTTAGGATGGGTTTTTGGGTAGTCAGAAAAATCGAATTCATTTTTGTGAACAAATGTACGGAGATCTTGATACATATCATTTGTAATAATCCAATACACAAAAGCGTCTGTATCCATGTAGCTAATGCCGATGTTCTCTCTTCCATAGAAGGCAACCATTTTGTTATAATGAAAATCGTACATGTGTGTTTTTGAGATGTCCAAGATTGACATGCCTATATATAAAGGACGATCCATCTTCACACTCGTCTTCTTCATAGACACTGCTACAAGTCTTTCATTAATAATTATAGATGATCCAAAGTTTGGCTGCTGTACGAGTTTCTGTAGCTTTTTTGCGTCAGTAACAAGTTTAACATTTTTGTGTCTTCTTTTGTTTTCCAATGTTTTTCCAAATATCGCATTATTCATTAATTTAAAAAAGTCTTTTTGAAATTCTGATGTAGCGGCTGCTCTTCTGGTGGTGTTTGAATCAATGTAAGGTTTTAACCAACATGACTGAGAAAATTCCAAAACTCTATTAATTTTTGTAATACGTAGTCCTAATTCGATGGCTTGTTGGACTACCCAAAAGTGAGCCACGTAGCGTTGTTTATTATTTAGAGTCATCATTAATTTAGGGTGTTTTCCAGTTGGAGAAACTTCTGTTTTAGCGAGGAGTGGGAGGTCGTAATGGAGATCGTGTAAATGCTCCGGGTATTCAAAATCGCAATCTAAAATATATCCAGTGTCACCATGTTTTGGAATTTGTGAAATATCGTCAATAGAGTCGGGGTTAATCCATTTGAAATTATCATATGGAAGTGGGTTTGACATAGCCCATCCGTATAAGTTGTTTGCATCGAAATATCCCAAATAGGTTGTTGGTTTAGTTTCGTCGTAATTAGGAAGGTATTTGTTGTTGGCTTTAACATGCCTGGTAACACTTTGAACCAATCCACCTCTTACACCTGCTTCAATCATTAAAACCATGTCAATATCTGTTAAAAGTTGGAGTTTGCATTTTGTTTCTTTTAACATGGCTTGCCAAGCTAATCCTGGAGAAGTATACGAATGTAAAGGGTCCAATCCATATGCGACAAAACAGGTGTTTCGAAATTCTTCAATCACATCACAAAGAAGGGTCACATCTAGTTTGACATAAAAGTCTGAGTAATCCCCTAAGGTCTCCATATTCATCTCGTTCCATACTCGAAGTGCATGTTGATAATCTTCAGGTTTTATTTCTTCATCATTAAGTTTGTTTTTGAATTTATCTGGTGTAGGAAGTGATGTTTCATCAAATCTATGCAGTCCGTCAATGTAATCATAGGGGAAGACTCCTTTTCGAAGAGCTAAATCCATTTTATCATTAGGCACAATTTTGCTTGTTTCAATCAAATCTTGTCTTCTTAAATTTTTAGTTAATTTTGCAAGGCTAAAAGGCATAAATCTGAATGAATCAACAAATCTTAGTTTTATTTTACCAACTTTTTTAGAGAAGCTTATAAATTTTTCCATGGTTGTTGCCAATACATCTATTTCTCCATTATCTCTGCCCAATTCTGGGATTATAAAGTGGGAGTCGTATCCACTAAGATTATGTAAAACAACGGGGATAAAGTTTGGAAGTTTGTAGTTTAGATTGCAAGAGTTACAGGCTGCACCTCTGTAAGCTCCTGTTAGATGGTCATGGTCTCGCACTTTACTGTTGGTCAGTGTAAAAGTGTTAATACACAAATAACATGTTGTTGCTGAGTCGTGTCGTTGAATTTCATTTTCATTCATAGGAATCATCGGTACCACATTTCTGTACATTTCTTCAACTTTCGCAGCTATGGTATATAAGTCATCGACGAAGTTTCGAGCTGCTTCTTCACCGCGATATATCTTCGGTGTTGTGGTTAATTCATATCTTCGCAAATGTTCTTCAGACAGTGTTGATTTTATCATCAAACAGTAGCTGTTTGGTGTGTGCTGCTGGTATTTGCTTCTTCTTGTTACGTTTTCTTCTTGATGTTCGAGCGGAAGTAAAGACGCCTCAAAATCAGCATACACAACAACAGGTAAACGATATTGTTGTATTACTTTATCAAATTTTATCTGTGCTCTGCTAGGATGCGGCAATTTAATTCTTACTTCATAGTTTCCATTACATAGCCGTTGGTGTTCTACTAGCCAATCTGACCCTCCCCTTCTTAGTTCTTTGTTCACGTGACAAAAACATCTTTTGCAAATTGTCATCTTTCTTTTATGCTTAGATAATTGATTAGAAACAAGACTTTCAAATTTTTTGATATACACAAAGTGTGAAATATCACCTTTAGTAATTAATAACAAATCGGTATGATCTCTGCGCTCATTTGGTGTTATACGCAAGGGGTACACATTGTTTGACGAATCCAATCCGAATAGGTTGACAGAAGCTGAAGGATTTTGTTTTTCAAATTTCAAAACGTCTGTTATAGCAACAGGGTAAGTCATCCTTTGAAAATTATATCTATGTTGTACTTCTTCATATTTGTGACTTGGTCTTATCGGATTGTCTGTTACATATTTGACCAACATAGCATATTTAAAACATTCAGTATCTTGATTTTGCACATTGATGCAGGATTTGGTATCACTAATCTTTTTTGGTAAAGGGATATAGCTACTGCCACGAATTCCATAACCGTGTTTGTGTACTCTTAAGTCTAGCCCTGTGATGCTTAACAAACTCCATCCAGATCCTCTTCCTTCGTGTTCTTGTATTTTTGTCATTAGCTCTTCGAAACATTCAGATACGATTGAATCAATATCTGAGGAAAACATAATAGTTCGGTTTTTTGTTAAGAAACCTCTCGGTGAGGTTTCATTTTGAATGTTTGTAAATAAAGCATCCAGTAATAGTCCAAATTTAATAAAATTTAATCTTTTTAATTCATTTTTCAGAGTTTTGCTAACCAATCCTTTTGCGTTGTTTAAAAATTCTTCAAGTTTCAATTTTGTATTGTCAATTTTAAAGTGGGTTACAACATTACCCGGAAGTGCTCGGGCGTGTAGTTCCACATTTACTGATGGTCCAGGCGCATAATGAATGACACTTGGTCTTGAAACTTCTTTTTCTTCATTTTCTTCTTTTTCTTCGTTGTGTTTTTCTTCATTTTGTTCTTCTTGATGTTTTGCTAATTGTTGGTTGATTGAATCTAATTCTTCTTCATTTGGTTCTTCAGTATTTGTATTGGTGTTATGTTTCAATTCTTTATGAATGGTTAAAAGCCATTCATCTCTGAAAGAAGCTTTACAAATATCGCAGCGATTCATAATGTAGGCGTGCTCTTCACAAGGGTCAACGCAATAATGAAAAAACACTGCAAATGCACCTCTATTTATACCCTAGAAAAAGTGGTGGGGGTACGTTTTAGGTTAAGTTTAAGTTTGTAGCTGGAGGCTACAAAATTCTGTATTTGGGTCAAGGACATTGAGCATATTTGCCAAAACGGGGAATAGAGCAGTAAATGATTTCATTTTAAACCATAAACTGATCTATTCCCCGCTCTGTATTTAACTAAGACAATTTTCTCCAACAAAAACATTTGATAAATTTTAAACTCGGATGTGAAGTTGGATTGTACACATTGCATCTTGATCAACTAAAAATTTCATAAAACAATAGGGATCTTCAGTTGTAGATTCATCTTTAACATATTCAATAGTCAACATTGCCGAACGAAGATCTTGTGGAATTACGTCGACTTTTATGAGTCGCCTTTCGAGTTCAAACCGTTTTGTTATTGATGTAAGTTTTATCACATCATCGATATCGATGAGGGGAAAGCTGTAGCAAACGGAGTTTCCTGGTGGGTTCATCATGCCTATATGATAAATATACACTGTTGCATCGTCTTTAAATAGACGTTCCCCCACCATTAAATGTATAAGTTACCCCACTTTTTTAATCATGTAAATGGGTCAAGGTTATACAACGATATTATCAAAACGGGGAATAGAGCAGTAAGTGATTCTCACTATAACCACAAACTGATCTATTCCCCGCTTTGTATTTAAAGTAAACTATTTGAAGACAACAAAAACTTATTCAGATTCTTCCGATGATAATGATGATGATGAGCTCGTATCACTAAATAAGCGACGACGAACACAAAAGTTCCCTGTGACTGGATCTAGAACTACATCATCGATATTAATACTGCTTGGAGGGGTTTCACTATCAACAAGGTCCATTTCCTCCAAGCAAAGCAACTGATGATAAAATTCCGGTTCATTATTATCGACATCGTCGTCGTCAGTCAACAGCTCCATCTCTCCAAGATATGGTTCACTGCTAGCAAACTCACTCAGTAGTTCAAGATCGCTAAATAGTTCACCTTCACTAAATAGTTCACCTTCCATCTCTGAATCGTCTTCGTCTTCATCTTCGTTTAAATTTAATGGAATATTTTTAATCAATTCTAGTATAGTCTTCTTAGAAGGGAAAATGTTATCTCTGGGCGACATGATTCCAAGTAGCAGACTGATTTACTACTAATACGAAACCACCTTTTATACCTGATTTCGGTGGTGGTGGGGGTAAGTGTTGAAAGTGCAAGTGGTAGGGAAGAGGTATTATTGTAACACAAATGATTAAGTCCTGTAAGTGGGTCAAGGTCACCTTATCCTATTACCAGAACGGGGAATAGAGCAGTAAGAGATTCTTATTCAAACCTCAAACTGATCTATTCCCCGTTCTGTATTCCCCCCCCCCTTTGGCGTTTTATTTAGTTTATGAGGTTGTGTAATAAAGGCACAGTGTGTAGCCTTCTTGTAATAATTGGTCAATTTTTTTCTTCAAAGGGATTGGTTTTACATCTATTTTTACTTCTTCTGTTCCACGAATACCCAATCCTTTGACCTGAACATGATGGTACTCCATTAACAGTTGGTAAACACGCTGGATAAAAGTATCCGCTTTAGCAGTAGAGTCAATATAGTGGAGGTATACCATGGTAGGTGCTCTCTTGACGCAATTCAGAACCAAAGTGATAATTGTCTCTGTAACATCGGGCTTATATACCCATCGTTTTTTTTTTGTTTTTTGCTTTAATTACAGGTTTGGAACAATATAAAATGTTATATTAATGTTCCATCCATTATTGACTAACCTTACCATATTACCAAAGATTTTATATAACTTTCTACTGTAGTTTATTTCAAATGCTTCATTTTCACTACTATAAACTTCACCTGTTGGTCTCCACATGCACAATTGACAACTAACCTCTATATCAAGATACCGTAGCAGTAATCTCCTTACAGCAAGCAACTGATCAATGTTTTCGACCCGTCTGCTAACTATTATAGTTGCTGCAGAGATAGAAGTAGTGGATGCATTCATTTTCAGCAGAGTACTAATTTTTACCAGCGATGGAGAACCTCCTTTATACTTAGTTTAGGTAGTGGTGGGGGTTAGGAAAAGATATTGTTGTTGTGAGAAATAAGAAGATCTTTCATTATTTTTTATCAAACGAATATTTTCTAAGTCCCAAGGTCATTTACACCAGTTGCCAAAACGGGGAATAGAGCAATAAGAGGTTCTCACTTTGACCTCAAACTGATCTATTCCCCGCTTTGTATTTCAAAGGACTTTAGTTTTTTTAAGATAGTTACTCGTCCTGATCTTCATCCATGAGGAAGATTTGTTTGTAAGCTGAAGGTTCTTCAGCGAAGAAATGTTGGTCCGCTAACTCATCCTCTTTAAGAAAAACAGCTTCAAAAGGTGGAGGGTTGTGTAAATCTTCTTTGTGAATTAAGGACGGTTCTTGAAGCTGCGACTGAAGGTTTGAAATGTATTTTATTGACTTTTGTATAGTGGTTAATTTAGAATCATACGGATTGGAAGATGGTAATATGCGTCTTAATACTTTATAACAATCAGCGATCCTTGTTCTCATTTTTCGAGAACTAGCATTGTTTCTCTCGGTTTTGAGAGATCTCGAGTTTAAGTTTGGCGAAGTATTACTAGTCTCTGGAAAAATGTTGGATAGAATCATAGCCTGGACAAGTATCGATGGGGCAGCAGAAGATGAAACAGTACAAGAAGAGGCGTCAGAAGTTGGTTTTCTGATGTGCTCCATGGTGTCTGAGGTGGGCGAATACAAGCAGCAGACTAATTTTACCATCGATAAGGTGTCTCTTTTATACCCAATGGAAGTGGTGGGAGTGCAAGTTTTAGGGAGGGGATGTTTTTGTAAGAAATATATATTTCAATATTTTTTTTTTTTTTTTTTTTACCAAACAAAATTTTCTAAGTCCCAAGGTCATCTGAACAAATTGCCAAAACGGGGAATAGAGCAGTAAGTGGTTCTCACTTGGACCTCAAACTGATCTATTCCCCGCTCTGTATTTCTTAAAGTAAACAATAAATCTTCACACTATTGAGCAGCCTTTGCTCTTTGAAGCTCAAGTTCTAAGTCTGCAACCAGGCGAAAGTCTGCATCGTGCTCCTCCCATTGTTCAGGAGAACGCGGTTGTCCACACCACTTTGTAAAGGCGTACCTCATTGCCTCATTATACTCCTCCAGGATAACATGATAGGGTCTTGGTTGCTGCGTTGTAGACCGCATCGATGATGTAGTTTGTTGCGGTTGTGATTGGGCATCATTCTCCGCAACCTTATCAATCTTAGAAACCTCGGTAATTTCAGCAGCCTCAGCAATCGCGTACAACTCCTCTTCGCTAATTTCCTTTCCCCATGTGTTGCTGTTGACGCTCATGATGATACAACTAATAATTATATTCCGAATCGCTTGCTTAAATACCCGCTTACCCCCTCCCTTCTTCACTGTTGAATAATATCTTTAGTATAATATTTCTCCTTTTTCCTTTTACGTTTATCTTTGTCTTAGTGTAAAATATCTAAGTCCGTTATCTAGGTCAAGGTCGTTGTAACATTGTAAAAAAAAAGTGTGGACAACCTATTTACACTTTGCAGCATATGCTACAATTTGTAAATAGGTTGTCTACACTTTTTTTTTTTTTTAATTTGGAAAAACTTTATTTAATTTGGAAAGAATGTTTTTTTTTTTTTTTTTTTTTTTTTTTTTTTTTTTTTTTTTTTTTTACAATTTATTCCACACAGTGGTTCCTGAATCGGCTCGGATTAGATAGTGCTTTTTTGTAGGGTTTTTGGGATGACGCATGCCTTTAGGTAATCTTAAAATGTAAAGGCGGTCTTCACATTTTAACATGACCTTCAGGAATCCCATTATTTTTACAAAGACGTATTGTTTGTTTTTAGCTAGCCTATTAATCCGAGTCTTAGCCGGTTTCACTGTTGGATGTGGTGAAGAAGGAGAAGCGGTATTTTTTAAATGAAGATTGCACAGTTCTTCATTTAAAGTACACTGTTTTGCACAGCGTTCGCCTTTCTTTGCACCTTTTTTGAAGATATAATTACATAGTTGTGCAGGACGTATGCACCTTCTATGCAATGACTTTAATTGATTAAATTTCTCTGAAGGAGATTGAATATTTGTGCAAATTACTGAAGGTCTGGTTGAACTAGTGGAAGGTGAAATTTCAATTGGGGGTTTTGTAGATATTTTAGAGCTTGATGTCGAGGTGGAGCTTGATCTTGAGGTGGATGATGAGGAGCTCGAAGAAGACCTTGATCTCGAGGTAGATGATGAGGAGGAGGAGCTCGACGAAAACCTTGATCTCGAGGATGATGGTGAAGGAGAAGTTGGTCGATCCATAATGGGTGGTGAAGTTGTCTTCTCAGGGATGATAAGAGACATTAAAAGAGCCTGACGAAGAATTGAACCAGCAGCCGAAGTCAAGGGTGATGCAGAAGTCGAGGGTGATGCAGAAGTCGAGGGTGATGCAGAAGTCGAGGGTGATGTAGAAGTAGAGGGTGATGCAGAAGTCGGTAGTGATATCGGGTGTGACTCCATAGTTCTGAGTTGAGCAAGCACAAGCAGCAGAATGATCTTACCAGTAATGGGAAGCCTCTTTTATACCCAATATAAGTGGAAGGGGAAAGGGGAAAGGGGAAGGGGGATAGGCTATGGTTTAAAATATTAATTTTCCTATATGTAACCAGACAGAGGTTTTATAAGTCCTGTCAGTGGGTCAAGGTCATCTGAACTTGTTGCCAAAGCGGGGAATAGAACACAAATTGGTGCTCTATTCCCCGCTCTGTATTAGGGGACAGGGAATTACAAGCAATGATTTTAATAACAAAAAATAAAGAAAAAAAACCCCCAAAAAAAAAGGAAAATCACAACAGTTTCTCAGGCTAAGAAAGGTAATGTCAACCGGTTTACATGGCCGTATTGACAAGTCCGGTAGAGCACAAATTGGTGCTCTATTCCCCGCTCTGTATTAGGGGACAGGGAATTACAAGCAATGATTTTAATAACAAAAAATAAAGAAAAAAAACCCCAAAAAAAAAGGAAAATCACAACAGTTTCTCAGGCTAAGAAAGGTAATGTCAACCGGTTTACATGGCCGTATTGACAAGTCCGGTTTTCAGGGCCGAAACTTATTGTCAGGGGGTTAGGAAAGGGATGAGAAACAAATTACATTACTTTGAAACAAACTGGTCAGTTAGAGTTAACGTTAATTTTACAAAGAACAATCAGTATCACTGAAACCCGGACGGACGTAGATCACGAACGGGCGTCAGGATACTGCGGTCAGTTTAACAAGGTCACAACAGCAACACTGAAACCCGGACGGACGTAGATCAACGAACGGGCGTCAGGCTACTGCGAACCAATGTTTTGACCAAGGTAGTTTACAAAGACCGGCATTTAAATTACTTTGATAACAAACCCCACGGATATAAAGACTTTACCCAAGGATAAGGATCTGTAAGAAAGGTACATATTTCATCATTAAATATTTACAAAGACCGGCATTTAAATTACTTTGATAACAAACCCCACGGATATAAAGACTTTACCCAAGGATAAGGATCTGTAAGAAAGGTACATATTTCATCATTAAATATTTACAAAGACCGGCATTTAAATTACTTTGATAACAAACCCCACGGATATAAAGACTTTACCCAGGGATAAGGATCTGTAAGAAAGGTACATATTTCATCATTAAATAAAACACTTAAAACCAACACCAACATTCATTAAACTAACTACATTAATTAGCAGCAATCTACAAGCAATAATCTAACAAACAAACTACCATGCTTAACAAACTACCATGCACATGCAAAGGCGCGGATCTCTTAATTGCGCGTCGGGCCCAACGCACACTTAAAAGACCTACGCTGCAGCAGAATGCAACCCGGACGGACGTAGATCACGAACGGGCGGCAGCCTACTGCGAAGAGACTGCGGACTGCTCCCGCTTATAAAGGCGGCGGTCAGTGGTGGGAGGTGACTCCGCCCCGTGACGTCAGGGGGGGGGACATGACCCAAATGGGGGGGGGGGGCATGACCCAAATTGGGGGGGGGGACATGACCCAAATGGGGGGGGGGACATGACCCAAATGTGGGGGGGGGGGACATGAAGGGAAGGGGAACCGGTTCTTAGCTTTCTACCCGTATATGGAAGTGTCAAGGTTACACTTGGCAAGCCGCCAAAAACCTAATCAACGAGATAAACCGTCTGACCCTTCAAAAGTCAAGACATTAGGACTCATTCCAGCTTTGTCTCTCGAACTAAAACTACGTGCCGATCAGCAGCGCTACGATGACTTCCCCTGTGAACCTTGAGAAACTGCGACGTCTGAAGGAATCCCTGAAGGAGACGGTTGAGAGAAGAAGTGGTTTTAAGAGACCAACTTCTTTCAAGGCCACAATAAGAAGAAATTTTAAGAACCATCCGCTCTACTTCAACCAACATCCGTCATCTGAGCATCGACCTTCGACTTCGACTACAAGTCAGCCTCGACCTTCAACTCCACCTCTCACCGTGGATGAGGTGATGGAGCGGACGAGGGTGTTGAAGGAAGAAGAATTAGTCACTCCTCTAAACTTCAAATCACTTAAATTTAGAAAACTAAAAACAAATATCAAATACAAGTTTGTGGCAAGGCTCAGCGGAAACAGCTATATTTTACAACATGAAGATTTTCACTTCAAGGTCCAACTGCCTCATTCCCTGCCGCAACCGCCTAGAATCCCATCCAAAAAGGAACTGTTTTTCGTCAGACAAGAGGGCAAGGCGCATTGGTTAATTAAATAAATTGTCACACCCCTTGTCCATTTCCTCCACCTCGACTAACCGCAACTCCTTCAGGACTCCTCTTCATGGCATCAAAAACGGTCCTTTTCAGGACCACCCTAAGCATTTCAAGTTAGGGACTTGGTCTGTATATAGGCAGGAGACTGTTAGTCTTATGTTTGTGTGCAGCCCACTTTGTAAAAATTTCGAAGTCCCAAGGTCCTTGACCTTGACCATGACCATGACCCAAGGGGTGGGGGGGGGGTATAAAGTTTGTGCAAAGTATGTCATGTGGGTACTCAAATTACGCGGATTGATCGGACGAACAAGTTGGTGCAAACAGAATTCAGATCCGACAAAGGGTATAGAAGCAACAGCGAAAAAACTACTATTTTCAAGGATAAACCTAAATAACTTCTTTATTTACGGTTTAAAGTATATTAAGTGGGTACTCAAATTACGCGGATTGATCAGACGAACAAGTTGGTGCAAACAGAATTCAGATCCGACAACGGGTATAGCAGCAACAGCGAAAAAACACCTATTTTCAAGGACAAACCTAAATAACTTCTTTGTTTTTGGTTCAAAGTATAACATGTGGATACTTCAATTACGCGGCTTGCCAAGACAAACAAGAAGGTGCAATTTAAATTTAAATCTAACCAACAGTATAGCATCTGTAGCGTAAAAACGATGGTTTGAAGGACAAGGTAACGTTGTGGTGGGGGTTAGGTGCCTATCATACATGATAACGCTCCATCATTATTCTTCCAGCTCTTGACGGATGAACATCTACCTAGAGAGTCTGAAAAATGTCGCAGTTTTACAGGAACATGAGGAAGGTGACCTTCAGTAGTCCCCTTGACACTACTTTCTACTTCCCTGACAATGAAGACAGAAGGTCTACACTTTTAGTGGACAATGAGCGGTTTCGTCGAAGAATAATCGAGGTTGAAACACTTTTAGCTAGTTGTTTGCTTCGCAAAAAGAACCATATGAATACATGCACCGGTTTAGATCATAGTAGCTGTTATACTTATACAGCGTTGAAGCGCAAACATTATTGAAGTTTTTAGTTACGGAGCTAAGGTCTTGACAGTCTAAGAGCTAAACCCTAACTAACACATGTAAACTAGTTATTGTGCGATGTAAAACTCGGTGGGGAGACTGGTGTAGTGGGGGACTGGTGTAGTGGGGGGGGGGACTACCATCTGCCGCACACTTGCCACCTGCCGCCTGCCACCTGCCACCAACCATCTGCTTCGTTCTACTACACTTTTACCCCCACCATTTTGTTTGATACCAGAACGCTAGCTAGCGAATAGTCAGTACACCTCCGGCTCTCGACCGGTGAACATCGAGCTCTCCGAGACGCTCTTCACAAAATAACAATATCATTTCACTCAAGGTCTGATAGATGCTTCTATTTCATTGCCGTCACGTATTATTTCCTCCTGACAGCAATGAAATGCAAACACCTAACAGAACAGATAGGTGTCAAAAACACAACATGGACTCTGCGCAGGGATCGAAGTATCTACCGTCTTTCTTCAGAAAACAAAGTGATGGCCGCAACTCGTCCGGATCAACAACATCGATGACAACCAACAACGGGGAACTATTGTAAACATGAATTATTGTAAATAAAGTAATATTTGTAATATGAATTATTGTAAATAAAATAAAGTAATATTTGTAATTGTTCTACCTCGCACTCGTATCATTCGATTGCTTCATTCGATAATTTTCATTCGATATTTTATCGAATTAAAACTATCGAATCACAATCGGATTTTACGCGTGCGAGGTAGTACTTTTTTAAAATTACCTCCCCGTAACCTTGAACTTTGAACTTTAACTCATTTCGTCACAAAACCGCCTACGTCACTGGCTCAGCCTCAGATAACGTATTTTATCACTCAGCGCTTCCGGTCACGTGACCGGAAGCCATAAATCAAGTGAGCCAGCACCCGCAAACCCCCACTACTTACATGCAAGAATCAATAATAAGATAATCTCTGAATGCAGTTAATTTCAACATGTTTAAAAATTATTAGCTTAAACAAGGGTAAATATCGATGAAAGTAGTCCGTGTTGTTTATAAAGGGGAAGGTGTTGCAAATACAAAATCCAAACGCCACGTATCTCCATGGAAGGTGAGGAGAGAGGAACAGTTAGGTGTCGGTTAGATCGTTTCTGTCCACTGTGGAGGTGAAATATCTATCTGCGAAGGATTTTAGTGAAAGTGTTCTCCTCTGTTGATGGCCTCAGGCATCCATTCCACCCTCTTTACACCTTCGGAGCTCAACTTTTGGTGCACGTGAAGAATTTTTTTTAAAGCTTTATTTTTAGTATCTGTTTTTAGGTTTATTAACAACTAGATGACCCGACATACGTTGTCCTGTCTTTAATGTGAATATTAAATGTGAAATTGAATAAATAACAATAAATATATAAAAAAAACTCGTTTATTGTAATGCTTTTTGGTATACAACATTATTAGTCTTCTGGTTCACATTATAGCACAGTTAAATGAAAAGATTCCAGCTCAAATTATAACACTTTTTACCTTGGTTATTAAAAAAGCTTTGAACTAAGTACAATTTCTAAATCCTTGACAAAATAAAAACCAAAATGTAAACAAATAAACACATGTTTTTTAACTCATTCAAATCTTAGTATTGATTACATATGATCAAACCAAATGGCATTGGAAATTTTCAAATATCAGGTGCTGCCATCTAGGGGATAAATTGTTAATGGTTTGGGATAAGTTTACAGGAGAACGTTGTCCCTCAAATTCTTATATTAATGATTTATTTGTTCACGAATTATAAATATAAACCCTTTTTCTCATTTGGGGAAAACCTTTCACTATATACTAAGTACGTTATGTTTCATGAAATGTATCTGATTGATATTTAATCATGATAGTTTCTTTGTAATTGGAAATTATCTCTTTTGTATCTCACAGTTGAATAAAAGCATTTTCCTCCACTGTTAATTTAAAGGCATTTTTTACAATTTTTAAAGTCAAATTACTAAATAATGGTTGGGTGGATTAAACATTTTCTTTCATACAAACCTTCCCCTGGCATTAAGGAACACAACAAAAAAAGAATCGTCCAATTTGGTGCACTCGTTCTCAAGTTATGGAGTCACGTCAAAAAAAGGGATTGTGATTTATTTATATAGATATCTTATCAGAATCCCTTATACCTATACGTGACATGCATGAGACACGTATATTATACAAAACGCTATTTAATAAAGTAAAAATAAAAATTATAAAGAATTCCAAATTTATCAGTTTACTAATAAATAAAATTTTCCAATAGATTACTTCTGTTGGATTTATGAACACTTAGTTTCACACATAGAAGAGGTACATGTAAGTGTTAATCTCGCTAATTGGGGTTATCCAACTTAAGCTGTGATTTTTCATCTTTGAGGCCTAAGAGGATGTTTATGCAATTTAAACTCATCACATTTACATGTGTCCTTACCAAAAGCCGTTTAAAAACTTGAATAGAACTCTTTTTAATTTACTTTTACTTGAATTTCATTAAGTTCAATTATTCATATAAACGAAAGCCTTTAATACTAAGTATTCGCCAAGACCACCAATTGGTCATACACGTATTATGTTAAACATGAGTCCCTACAGGAGGGTTCCAGTGGCGATTGTGTTGTAATTAATTGATGGACGTTGACTTAAGGGCAATTACAGTCCCTCAGAACACTGTGTGGCAACTGAGTCAACCCTGCTATAGTGATAATAGGGTCCCCTCGATGATGCCTAAACAAACACTCATATAAGCGACACACTTCCAGTAATAGAAGTTAAATTTTACTTCTCATTTATGTTACATATATACACATATATTTAGAGTAACACATATCGAAATATGTTTCAACTTAAGAAAACTTAAAGTGACTCGCTTTTCTTGGGTTTTTCGCACCTCTCGTATATTTCGAAATGTTAAGCTTCAAAAGATAAAAAAGTTTAAAGCTATCAAACTTTGAAACTAGCTTACCTTACAATTGTGTAATAGTTATTCCTTTGGTGACCTTTTGATTAGAAAGTTTAGTTTCGTATTATAGTAGCGTTAACATACCCCATACAATAACTTACACCGGTAATTATAATTGATATAACCATCAAACGATGCTTTGACGTAATTGGTATATTACGCCGTGCCGTAACTATTTGCCATTGCCATCTGCGGTGTAATGACTCCACGATTGCACCATTGACTAACGATTACCTTTTGAACAGCTTTTTATACTTAAGTCCAGCATAATTTCAGCAAAAATATTACTGGATGTATTCATGATCTACTAACCGTAAAGTTGCATAGGTGTGAAAAAACTACGCTAGGTCAAAAAATTCGCAGAATACCTTAATAACTGTAAAAAGTATACTTATTTAACATGACAAGTTTTACTTAAATAAAGCTTTATGAATAGTTTTTGAAATATTTTTGTGCTTCAGTATGAACTGGTAACCTGTTTAAGGGTAACCTGTCTTGGTTTGCAATTGTAAAAAAGCTGATTTTCCAATGTTCAAATTTAAACTAAAATTGATGTTAATTTGTTATTGTCAGATTTAACTACATGTTAATTTTCTTCATACAAATATGACAGTAAAAATGTATTAATTTTGTAATCGCATTTACTAAAGAACGACGAGAGTAATATTGAAAAGTATGTGTCTTTGGTCCATGTGAACTCGCAGTACACCCTGAAACATTAAATTGACTCTTCACAAATAGGAATTGGAAACTATAATAAAAAAGTGGAAATGCTGCAGACGTTTGGAGAAGAGAGTGAAATATAAAACTAAGTTTATTGTAAAAACCTCTTTAGAGGATTCGCCCAACTGTGGTTTTGGGAATTTTTAAGCTATTTTACTACCCTTATACCGAGGATGCAGTGGAGAGTCGCTTATAGCTAAGCTAAACCCCTCTTAAACATATAAATCCTACTATACCGTAAATTCTATTCATAATATTACTTTAGAGTGATGTTTATTTGTTTTATTCCAGATATGAATTTATTTTAAATGACTTTTCCTTTTTATATAAAATATGTAGTTCTATAAAATAAATTTAAAATAAATTACCAAACTTAAAACAGAAAGGAGATTTTCTTCTTACTCTTCTTCGACACGTGTTATTGCCAATAAGTTTGGTTTCAAAGGTAATAAAAATATCGGGGAATTTAATCAATCCATTTGGGTTCAAGATTAATATATTTATTTATGACAATTACTAAATTTACTCAAACAATTCAGAAAAAATATAAACAGTTTTAAATATCTACTAGTAGATTCTCTTAATAATTCAGAAAAAGGCAAAACCAATATAACTGCTTATCCACTTCCTATCTTGGAGGTAAAAGAGAGAAAGAAATACCATGTTAATAGACTTCTTGATATTACTGAACTTAAAAAACCTAAATACTAGTCATGAAAAATATTCCCTGAAAACTTACTTAATAAAATAACGAGTTCGCACGCAGGACGCTGACGTGAGGGAAGTGAATTTCCACATAAAAAACTATAAAAACTCAAAATCAGTTAAAAACACACAATTATTCCAATTTTTATTCAAATCTGAAAATACTGATTTTTTGGCTGATCTGATACTCCTGGTTCTATTTAGCTGCAATGATGGGAATACAATTTTGCGCATTATAAGGTTAGGATAAGGTCCAGTCAGGCTTTAAAGTAGGCGTGAGGTTGTTGGGAATGATAAAAGTACACCAAAAAATGATTAACAGGCTTTTTTAATGTAAAACCCCCATAAGACAACGTACTGTGTTCGGTCAATACACATTTCCTTTAATAACTCGGTAAATATATATGCTATAATGACGAGAGGGCTTAAAAGTTTCGCCACACTAATTTCCATCTTTTTACATTCGTTAATTTCACATCAGAGGCTTTCCTGACCCTTTTTGGGCCCAAAAACTCTAAATTTGAAAGATTAATCCCAAAAAAGGGGTTTAGAGTTTTCCGATTGTTTTGCCAAACGAACTTGTCCAACTGATTATATAAAGGAACGTCCCTACCAAATTTGAAGTAAATCGGACAAAAATGCGACCGCTAGAGTGCCTGCACACACACACACACTGCACACACACACACACACACACACACACACACACACACACACACACACACACACACACACACACACACACACACACACACACACACACACACACACACACACACACACACACACACACACACACACACACACACACACACACACACACACACACACACACACACACACACACACACACACACACACACACACACACACACACACACACACACACACACACACACACACACACACACACACACACACACACACACACACACACACACACACACACACACACACACACACACACACACACACACACACACACACACACACATACATATATATATATATATGTATATATGTCTATATATATATATATATATATATATATATATATTTATACATATATATATAAAATTTTGAACAAACCCCCAAAACGTGTTCAGGGGGTCACGTTAGGAACTTCTATGGTGGTCCCGGGCTTAAGTTTCACCGTGCGGGTCATGCTAATAGTTCACTTTCCATAGGAAATTCACTAATAACTGTTAATGGACATATCCTAGGGTGTTGGAAAGATTTCGTCCATAATCATAGAAGCAATTCTATAAGGGTGTAGGGCCTTATATCATCTACCTAAAATACAAAATGTGAGAAAACAACAGAACAAATCAGACGGTATCAAATATTGAAAAGCAGTTATCGATATCATATAATTCGAGTAATTTAGAATGCATAGAAAAATAAACTAAACCAAACATATTTATATTGGAACTCCTAAATAACCAAAGATGCCGTAGTACATCTTAGACTTAAATAATTTAAATTTAGTAAAAAGTTTTATCGAATCATATCTGGTGAATACTACATACAAATTAATCTACAAGTGCGAACAAAATAGACAGTACCCATATGATATATTTATTACAGATGTTTTTTTTTCATTTTATAACAGATAAATAAACAAATACAATTGTTGTGTTGGTCATACCTTTCATTTAGTGTATGAGTTTCCACACACTAAAATTAATGGCTCTAGCTTGTCCTCAAAAATCAAAGAAAATAAGAAATAAATTATATAAAATGATCAATTTACTTGATTTCAAATATATAAAAAAACTTCCCCTTGCTTACCTACGAGTACCATAATTCTTTACGAGGAACATATCAGTTTAAACATGTTGTTTCTATAGACAGTCAGAAACTATCCTCGAGTTTTAATTGAAATTTCTGATGTATTATAAACTGTTTGTATACACTGTAACCTAACTTGGAACGGTGGACTGAAATTCTCCGTCGTATTTCTGCACGACGGGAACAACATTTATCCGAGCCCAGTAAGGATATTGCCTACGCACGAGTGCCTTCAGTTCAATCTCCAGGGCGTGCAACTGATTGGCTGTTACAAAAGAGTGTGCTTTTCTCTTTTAGGACCACCGCGTACGCTTTTATTCATTAAAGGATAATTTATTTTAGTTCAAAATTTTGTTACTGACTATGTGAGAAAGTTATTTGAATTTGGAGGTTAAATTAAATATAATAAAAACTGTGTGAATACAGCTTTCTAAAGTGTCCCTGAGGTACCTTAGGAAATGGCTGGCATTCCTGCAGGAAGAATGAACACAAACGTATGATACGCACGTGTACAAAGTTAAGAATCAATATTGATATAACTGTCAACACGTGCATACAAGGTGAAGATACTCCAAGTTTATAATTGAATTTGAATATTTTAGGCATTGACTTTGGTTAATCAATTGAAAGCATTTGTTGTATCAAGAAAAACATGTTTCTTAACATTTATTTACCTAACTGCATCGGGGAAAACACAAGTTAACGTAATATAATGTAATATTTTTTACTCTGTTTTAAGTACAAATAATAAAATAGTAAGAATGTATTAACACTATAACGATAATAAATAGGGTTTTGACAGATTTTAAGTACAATTATTATAATATATAAATAATATAAATATTTAATATTAAAATATAAAAATTTAAATGTTTAACTGAACTCAGAAACTACGAAGACGTTTTGAGAAAAAAAGGTTTTCCTGGTTATACATAAATTGTTAGAATTTCACCTTACACTTTTTTTACATGAGAATTTTTGCAAATAACAAACCTAAGCACATCGGTTACTTGGAATAGAACAGCTAAAGTGATTATAAAGCGTAATTTACACATTACCTATGAATTATATAAAACCAATTTGAGTGAGGAAGAGTTGCAGGCATGGCGATGAAAGGAGTACCTAAGCGAACGCGCTTCTAGGCTAGGCGAATGTGGGAAGAGTATTCACCCACCTGGCAAAGGTCGACGTCCAACATGAATCTTTCTGACATAAAATAGAATAATACAGAATAAAATTAAGTTAGTAAAATGTTTGCTCATCAATTAAATAAAAGGTGATGTGCAAATTAAATGTACGCAAGAGTTAAATTGAGTAAACAAAAAAGGTAAGGTACCCAATTTTAAAAAGGAAATAAAGAAAATATGGTCACCCAAAATTGGCGAATGAGTAAAATGACTTTGAGTAAGTTGAGTAAAATATAATCGGAGCCCGTCATGATTAAAAAGTAAATGAGCGAAACTATTTGGCGTACGATAAAAAGTCTGAGTTGTGTTTGGAACTATATTATTTTTAGTATTTAGGCGTCTCGATAGCCTAACGGTTAGCGTCTTGGACTTCGGTCCAAGGGGTCACGGGTTCGATCTCGGGGTTTCCACAAACATTTGAGGGGTTTGTACCGCTTTCCCTTAAAAGCGTTTCTAATGTACTCTTAACAAAAATGCCACTGGCGTTGAAATAAAAAATAAATAAAAAGTAAATGAAATTTTTTTTTATTTATTTTAATGTTAATGTACTTTGTTTTTCATAATTTTAAATGCACAGTACAAATTAAAAATTTTATTTTAGTTTGGAATTTTTGTAGACAAAGAAATTTAGTATTTTACGTATTTATCTTCAAAAATGTTTAAACATGTTTACTTGATACTGACTTTAGGTTGTAAACATTCGTCCAAGATTCTCTGATTGGGCCTGATGATGACCGGTGTAACTGGTTGAAATCAATTCGCTTTTTTTTTGTGTATATTTTACAGTCATGTATGCAAGTACAGTATAAGTGTAAATATACTTTATAGTGTTATAAGACTATTTTATTTATCGTATTCATTCAACATAATTAAATATTCATTGTAATGTAAAAAGTATGTAGGGTATGCAATTAAATATCTGATTTGTATTATACTTGTGTACTCATCATAATTAACAAGCTACCATAATCTATACATATTTTAATTAAAAACTAATGCAACACTGTATTTATTTCTATACAATTTATCCGCGAAGTTTAATTGCTATTATAACAATTGATATGAAAAAATTTAAAAACACGATTATCATTAGGTTTTTACATTTGTTTAAGTAAATACTTATTACATTATTAAAGTTGTGCCGAGCTTTATACTTGTCCGCAGTTGCGTAGAATGCCTGAGTATTCTGTATAATGTATGGATTTCATACTTTGCTGATAGCATAAGTTAATTTTTGCAATGAATGAATCATGCTTATTATATCGGTCAATTAACATGTTTTTGTATATTTATATATATGTATATGTATATATTTATGAGGGTGAAATGATTCAATTAAGTTTATTTCTATTTTTTACTGGTATAATAATAATCATTTTCGTTAAGATTTAAATATTTAGAAATATTTTAGTAATGACTTTGCCAATTTATTACATGCGTAAAAATATTTCGAAAGCTATAATATATAATATTATACCAGTGTCATATTAAGTTAAAGTCTGAAATATAGTTGGCAATTTGTGTATAAACTCGTCGGAAGGAAAAGGAAAAGGAAATCCTATAATAGTTTGGTGTTCCAAGGCCTTCCAAATAAACACACAAAATTCATGGTTGAGTTCGCACAGTCCTCTCTGTTTTCTCAGTTTATTTTCTTTTCCCGTATATTTACTGTAGAAATTCTGGCCTTCCATAGCAATATTTTATTTTTGTTGTATAATATTGTTTCACTTATATATTATAATACTCTATGTTTAATATGATCAAGTGACTTGGCTATTTCCTTCAACTGCAAAAAATAGAATTTTTATTTTTTGAAAGATTATGAGTTACTTAATTTTGTTGCTATAAAACAATACAGCTACACATATTTCAGAATATCATATGATATATTTCGAATATCTTATTTCTAACAATGTTTGATTATTTTGGTAAAAGATTTATAAACAACGCATCATTTATTTATTAAAAAACTGCAGCTCTGGTATCTACAGGATTAAATTTTTAGAGACATATAAACTATGTCACCAATCATAATAGAAGTAGTAGTTTCATTTAGTAAAGTAGCGCTACTTGAATAGTATATTTTAATAGCTCATGATGCTGGGTACATTCATAACCTAGAAAATTTAGATCACTAACAGATGTAACAGGCTGTAGTAATTACTTTACCGCACATAAAACAACAAACTGTTCCTATAATATATATTATATTTTATGTTCCTATAAAATATAATGGTCACTTTCAGGAGAAATATCCGTAGTTGTTTATAAACGAGAAAGTCGTAATGAATTAGAAAAATGTGAACAATAAAATGGTGTTGTAATATTAATGACTACTGATAGGAATAGAACTTGGGTTCCACACATCATTATATTTGTACGAATTTGAACATAAATAATTTCCTGTTCTCCTGTTATAAATAAAAAGTTATCAAGACCTAAGCGTACGAGGAAACCTAAACAATATGTTTTTAAAGTAGCGAGTAGCCAACGATTAATACCTTGGTAGTTACCGAGGAAGTTGTTGGTGAAGTGGTTAATGGGACGGACTCCGGAACCATGGCAGTGGCTCTGTCTTGGTTAAGACTCCGGAACCATGGCAGCGGCTCTGTCTTGGTTAAGGCGACCGGCTCCGGAACCATGGCAGTGGCTCTGTCTTGGTTAAGACTCCGGAACCATGGCAGCGGCTCTGTCTTGGTTAAGGCGACCGGCTCCGGAACCATGGCAGTGGCTCTGTCTTGGTTAAGACTCCGGAACGATGGCAGTGGCTCTGTCTTGGTTAAGGCGACCGGCTCCGGAACCATGGCAGTGGCTCCGTCTTGGTTAAGACTCCGGAACCATGGCATCGGCTCTGTCTTGGTTAAGGCGACCGGCTCCGGAACCATGGCAGTGGCTCTGTCTTGGTTAAGACTCCGGAACCATGGCAGCGGCTCTGTCTTGGTTAAGGCGACCGGCTCCGGAACCATGGCAGTGGCTCTGTCTTGGTTAAGACTCCGGAACGATGGCAGTGGCTCTGTCATGGTTAAGGCGACCGGCTCCGGAACCATGGCAGTGGCTCTTCTTGGTTAAGACTCCGGAACCATGGCATCGGCTCTGTCTTGGTTAAGGCGACCGGCTCCGGAACCATGGCAGTGGTTCTGTCTTGGTTAAGACTCCGGAACCATGGCAGTGGCTCTGTCTTGGTTAAGGCGACCGGCTCCGGAACCATGGCAGTGGTTCTGTCTTGGTTAAGGCAACCGGCTCCGGAACCATGGCAGTGGTTCTGTCTTGGTTAAGACTCCGGGACCATGGCAGTGGCTCTGTCTTGGTTAAGGCGACCGGCTCCGGAACCATGGCAGTGGCTCTGTCTTGGTTAAGGCACCGGCTCCGGAACCATGGCAGTGGTTCTGTCTTGGTTAAGACTCCGGGACCATGGCAGTGGCTCTGTCTTGGTTAAGGCGACCGGCTCCGGAACCATGGCAGTGGCTCTGTCTTGGTTAAGGCGACCGGCTCCGGATCCATGGCAGTGGCTCTGTCTTGGTTAAGACTCCGGAACCATGGCAGTGGCTCTGTCTTGGTTAAGGCGACCGGCTCCAGAACCATGGCAGTGGCTCTGTCTTGGTTAAGGCGACCAGCTCCGGAACGATGGCAGTGGCTCTGTCTTGGTTAAGACTCCGGAACCATGGCTGTGGCTCTGTCTTGGTTAAGGCGACCGGCTCCGGAACCATGGCAGTGGCTCTGTCTTGGTTAAGGCGACCAGCTCCGGAACCATGGCAGTGGCTCTGTCTTGGTTAAGGCGACCGGCTCCGAAAACATGGCAGTGGCTCTGTCTTGGTTAAGACTCCAGAACCATGGCATCGGCTCTGTCTTGGTTAAGGCGACCGGCTCCGGAACCATGGCAGTGGCTCTGTCTTGGTTAAGACGACCGGCTCCGAAACCATGGCAGTGGCTCTGTCTTGGTTAAGACTCCGGAACCATGGCATCGGCTCTGTCTTGGTTAAGGCGACCGGCTCCGGAACTAGGGCAGTGGCTCTGTCTTGGTTAAGACTCCGTAAACATGGCAGCGGCTCTGTCATGGTTAAAGCGACGGACTCCGGAACCATGGCAGTGGCTCTGTCTTGGTTAAGGTGACGGACTCCGGAACCATGGCAGTGGCTCTGACTTGGTTAAGGTGACAGACTCCAGAACCATGGCAGTGGCTCTGTCTTGGTTAAGACGATGGACTCCAGAACCATGGCATCGGCTCTGTCATGGATAAGGCAACGGACTCCGGAACCATGGCAGCGGCTCTGTCATGGTTAAGGCGACCGGCTCCGGAACCATGACAGCGGCTCTGTCATGGTTAAAGTGACCGGCTCCGGAACCATGGCAGCACCTCTGCCTTGGTTAAGGCGACTTACTCCGGAACCATGGCAGTGGCTCTGTCTTTGTTAAGGTGGCAGACTCCAGAGCCATGGCAGTGGCTCTGTCTTGGTTAAGGTGACAGAATCCAGAACCATGACAGTGGCTCTGTCTTGGTTAAGACGATGGACTCCAGAACCATGGCATTGGCTCTGTCATGGTTAAGGCAATGCACTCCGGAACCGTAGCAGCGGCTCTGCCTTGGTTAAGGGGACCGGCTCCGGAACCATGGCAGCGGCTCTGTCATGGTTAAGGCGATGGACTCCGGAACCGTGGCAGCGGCTCTGTCATGGTTAAGGTGACCGGCTCCGGAACCATGGCAACACTTCTGCCTTGGTTAAGGCAACGTACTCCGGAACCATGGCAGTGGCTCTGTCTTTGTTAAGGTGATAGACTCTAGAACCATGGCAGTGGCTCTGTCTTGGTTAAGACGATGGACTCCAGAACCATGGCATCGGCTCTGTCATGGTTAAGGGGACGGACTCCGGAACCGTGGCAGCGGCTCTGTCTTGATTAAGGTTCCGGAGCCATGGCAGTGGCTCTGTCTTGGTTAAGGCGACCGGCTCCGGAACCATGGCAGCGGCTCTGTCTTGATTAAGGTTCCGGAGCCATGGCAGCGGCTCTGTCATGGTTAAGGTGACCGGCTTCGGAACCATGGCAGCGGTTCTGTCTTGATTAAGGTTCCGGAGCCATGGCAGCGGCTCTGTTATGGTTAAGGTGACCGGCTCTGGAACCATGGCAGCGGATCTGTCTTGGTTAAGGTGACGGACGCCGGAACCATGGCTGTGGCTCTGTCTTGGCTAAGGCGACAGACTCCAGAACCATTTCATCGGCTCTGTCTTGGTTAAGCCGACTGGCTCCGGAACTATGGCAGTGGCTCTGTCTTGGTTAAGGCGACGGACTCCGGAACCATAGCATCGGCTCTGTCTTGGTTAAGGTGTCGGACTCCGGAACCATGGCAGCGGCTCTGTCATGGTTAAGGCGATGGACTCCAGAACCATGTCAGTGGCTCTGTCTTGGTTAAGTCGTCAGACTCTTGAACCATTGCATCGGCTCTGTCTTGGTTAACGCGACGGACTCCGGAACTATGGCAGTGGCTTAGTCTTGGTTAAGGCAACGGACTCCGGAACCGTGGCAGAGGCTCGGTCTTGGTTAAGGAGACGGACTCTGGGACCATGGCATCGGCTCTGTCTTGGTTAAGCCGACTGGCTCCGGAACCATGGCAGTGGCTCTGTCTTGATTAAGGCGACGGACTCCGGAACCATAGCATCGGCTCTGTCTTGGTTAAGGTGTCGGACTCCGGAACCATGGCAGTGGCTCGGTCTTGGTTAAGGTTTCGGACTCCGGAACCATGGCAGTGGCTCGGTCTTGGTTAAGGAGACGGACTCTGGGAACATGGCATCGGCTCTGTCTTGGTTAAGCCGACTGGCTCCGGAACCATGGCAGTGGCTCGGTCTTGGTTAAGGTGTCGGACTCCGGAACCATGGCAGTGGCTCGGTGTTGGTTAAGGAGACGGACTCTGGGACCATAGCATCGGCTCTGTCTTGGTTAAGGTGTCGGACTCCGGAACCATAGCATCGGCTCTGTCTTGGTTAAGGTGTTGGACTCCGGAACCATGGCAGTGGCTCGGTCTTGGTTAAGGAGACGGACTCTGGGACCATGGCAACGGCTCTGTCTTGGTTAAGCCGACTGGCTCCGGAACCATGGCAGTGGCTCGGTCTTGGTTAAGGTGTCGGACTCCGGAACCATGGCAGTGGCTCGGTCTTGGTTAAGGAGACGGACTCTGGGACCATGGCATCGGCTCTGTCTTGGTTAAGCCGACTTGCTCCGGAACCATGGCAGTGGCTCGGTCTTGGTTAAGGTGTCGGACTCCGGAACCATGGCAGTGGCTCGGTCTTGGTTAAGGAGACGGACTCTGGGACCATAGCATCGGCTCTGTCTTGGTTAAGGTGTCGGACTCCGGAACCATAGCATCGGCTCTGTCTTGGTTAAGGTGTCGGACTCCGGAACCATGGCAGTGGCTCGGTCTTGGTTAAGGAGACGGACTCTGGGACCATGGCATCGGCTCTGTCTTGGTTAAGCCGACTTGCTCCGGAACCATGGCAGTGGCTCTGTCTTGGTTAAGGAGACGAACTCTGGGACCATGGCAGCGGCTCTGACTTGGTTAAGGCGACCGGCTCCGGAACCATGGCAGCGGCTCTGACTTGGTTAAGGCGACCGGCTCCGGAACCATGGCAGCGGCTCTGACTTGGTTAACACGACGGACTCTGGAACCGTGGCAGAGGCTCGGTCTTGGTTAAGGAGACGGACTGTGGAACCATGGCATCGGCTCTGTCTTGGTTAACGCGACGGACTCCGGAACCATGGCAGCGGATCTGTCTTGGTACGAATCCCGGTCCTGGCACGAAGGTTTTATCAGAACTGTTCAACTCGTACTGCAATGCTCCCCACCTGCTTTGCTGTATACGTTCCACGCACAGATATGTATTATATGTACACGGGAAAAGTATGAAAAATTGAGGCTGTCAACCTTTAAATCTTGAATAAAAAATAAAGTGTGGTTTGATATAGCCAGAGTTTTTTCAAGAATAGAAGCCTGCTCAAATTCCACCAAGTGATTCAAATATACTACGTAAGACACAGAAGCTCTGGTGACAATTGACTCAACATCAGAGTATTGGCAGTAAATTACTGTGATGTAGGAAGGTGCCCTGCGAACCAGGAAGTTTGAGGCACAAACGGTACTTGTTTCACTGTATCAAAACATACCAGCATTTTTGTATGTAACAATATTTAATCTTTACGAGTCTATCAGTATGTGACTGAATTAAGTAAAATATTACCAATCTAAAACTAACTTACTTTTATACCTGTTTACCACAGAAAAATCAGATTAGGGTTCTTTTAAAAGTTAAAAATTACACTAAACTAAATTACACATTATGTTCCGAAGAAATTTGCTATTGGTTATTTTGAATTGTTCAATGTATTTTATTTTCTTGTGAATTTTTTTTATTTTGAACATTATTGTGACTTAAAAATAAAGAATTGAAATCGTTCAAAATTGGATTTTCTCTTGTTCTAGGGCTGATAGCTCGACCGTACAGGTTTTGGGGAAAGGTGGGAAATAAAGAGAAAGTTGGCAATTGTTAAAATATAAGTGAAAACTTATTTAGTTTTACTAAGATACCGTACGCAACATACGTTTTCTAGCCAGTAAATTAATTCAAATTAAGACTTAGATAACAAAGCACTCACTTTGAAGAGAAATATTATATTTTTGTACAAATCTTAGCTTGTAGGTGTAAAACGAAAAATTAACTAATTCCGTATCTAGATTAATCATATGATTATAGGTTATTAAGACCAAAAGTTTGTAAAGTTCTGTTTACTAATAATCTTTAGTAACTTTATGCACTGAAGGTTAACAATATGTACAACATTTTTAAGGAATCAGAATGAAGAATCTTGTTTTGACCAGTTAACTGTTTATTACATGTCATGCTATAAAAAGTGATACATTTGATACAACTAATGGATGGATAGTTATGGTTTGGTTCAAACTGACTTTCTACTTCTTACTGACTTTAAGAAAAAGTTCGTAATTTATGATTAAAAGAATGCCATGAAACAACACATCGTTGTATCGAATAATAATTAGTTTCAACCCAGACAGACGATTCCCGATGGTCACTAAAATTTTAAAGAGTACAAACCTGCTCGCAGTGGTAGTCCTCTATCTTAAATCCATTAATAATAATCAAGTGTAGTTCGACGTACGAAATAAATTGGTTCCTTACGACCCTATTGGTTGCTTCAATGGTCAACTAAGTGCTAAACACATTGTGTCTTTGACCCAATTTTATCCCGATCGAGGATAGGTAAAATGTTAAACCTCAGTCATTCATGAACGTATTATTAAAATAATAACTCAGTTATTCACATTGATCAGCTTAATGACTTCAACGAGTTGTGGTTCACAGATTTTTGCGTAACAACCCTTTTTTGTAGGGTCTTTGTGAGCTAAACTGCGCACTCAGCCCTAATGGTATTCATTGAGAGAATACGTACTACTTTATATCTCGGTTATTTATAAACCATATTGATGAAACTTGATAAGTGGCTCCATCTGGTTGTGGTCCACTAATTCTTGCTTAAAATATCCAATTAATTGTAGTCCTCGTAACAATTCACCAGCTTATTCATCATAATGTTGTTCTTATGAAAAATGAATCAAATTCTATTTCTTGATTTTATGAATATATTTTTATTTAATTTGGTAACTGTCTACATAAACAAAGAGGATACTCTGTTAAAAAATAAATGCTTATTACTAATAAATATCTATTGAATGTTAAATTTCAGTCTGCAAGTTTGATGCGATGTGAGTATGTTTGTCCTGTTTAGTTATATTTTAACTGTAATCTCGCTTCTGTGATTTAATAAAACTAATGAGTTCTATAGAGTCTTGAATGGTTACTTACTTCGGAAGTAATAACCGTTAGATGCAGAGTCTGCAAAGCTCCTCTCAGCCAATGCGATATATAGCTTTAGTCAACTTGCGACCGAGGCAGCTTTGGTGTGGCACCCTTATAACTCACTAATATTTAATTAAGATTATTTTGAATAGTAAGTTTTCTTAGATAAACAATGCAAAGAATTGTTCATCCAATACATCAAATTTAATCAGGTATATAGAAGAATTATAGTTATAAATGATTACTTCAAATGTTTATCATTTTTTTTGTAAGAATGTACATCCAATCCAATAGGGGATTGAAATTCAAATGGAACAATTAAATGTAAAATCTTTATATAAACTATGACTTGTAAATGCATTTTTTATAGTAAAATAGATAAGGTGATTCACTGTTGTTGAAGAAATATAAATGCATTAGTCCACAGGAAAGTCCGGCTATCATATTTTTAAACGTGATACGTCATAAATCCAATGTTGGAACATCTGAGCTTCGATCGGGTTGATGAATTATCAGTATAAGAATAAATTTTGTTCTTTAAATTTTGAACTGTGTATTATTAGGGATTTACAGAACATAAAAATGGAACAAGTACCTAGGAAAAAACAACCCATTGAACACAATACAAATAGAATTACACAAAACAAAGAAATAAGATACAAATTAAAATAAACAAAGAGAGGAATGAAGATCGCATTGTTTCAACAGCTATTGATCACTTTAACACGTCACTGCACGACAAGAAAATTTCTTTAAAGCAATTTAACTAAACGAATTTGAGCGAGATACTAAATTATTTGTATCTCTTATATTTAATTAAGATTAGTAAAAGTCAGTGTGAAAAACGTCTGGGAAAGTAAAGAAAGATTCGGAGAACATGAGATCAACACCAACAACACATGTAACTAATATTAACAACATTTAATCATATTGTTAATACATTATTTAATATCATCAGAAATGAAAGTTTTAAATTTTAATACGAAATATATTTTTCTGATTAATATTTATTTATTTTTGTATTAAAGTGTTAGTAAATTTTTTTTAAAACACACATTATTCTTGACCTACTCATGCTTCAAAACCCGTAAACTTAAAAAAATCCGAAAACGTTTTAAAATTCATCTTCTGAATTGTATAGGGTTAGTTTTAACATTACCTTCCCAAATTGGTAAAACCTTTATAAAACAACGATATAAAATTGTACAGCCCATCATTAATCTATCAATGTTTTTTATAATTATAACGTTGACAATTTTATGAACTTATATATTTACGTTTAATTCTAAACTTATATTTATATACCGTATGTTACAATTAAATCCAGGCTTTTTCAATAATGAGAGACCCATCTGTTAACATTTGGGCAATACTTTTATGATAAATCTCTGTAAAATCAGATTACCTAATTGGTCTTCAACTATAATGAATTCTATGTCTAAAGGAGCAATTTTTAAAAATACAACAACAACAAATTTATACCAAGAGATACTAAACTAACTAAAATCTATAAAAATTAAAAACATCTTAACATAAACCATTTGATTGGCCATACTTTATTAGGGAAATTTAATTTAACTTATTGCACTTCTACATCATTACAGTAAAACCCAAACAACACGTAATATCGATAATGTAATTCAAGCCGATATCAGTAAACATAAACCTCCCTCATCCCTATATTCTTTATAACGTAAACTATTATACTCCATACATAAACATCAACCGGGTTTTTCTTCTGTAGCTTCTTGAAGGCTGTAGCTTTACAGGGTATCACGCCACGGCGTCTCAGTTTGATTCTCTTGAACTCTTCTCAGTCCGCTTGGATTTATGGAATAGTGATAACGTACTTCTTAAGTCATCTTGGGAATAAGTCCCTAGGGTGAAAAGATTAAATATTGCATTTCCCTTGGAATTTACACCAGTTTAAGTGGTGCAAAACATTTAAGGTCATAAACGTTATATTTTTGTTTTAACAATATTTATTTATTTTTATTTTTTCTGTAAATGTTATTTTTATTTTTCAGGGCTTAATTAGCTACACATTGATGTGTGATATTGTTAAATATTATCACCAGTTTACCAGTTAAGATAAGATTTACTTTGTAAACCCAGTCAAAAGTTACAAATTATAATAACATTATAATTTGTACTTTTGTTTCTATTTATTAACTGGGTATAAAAAGTAAAACTCGTGTTTTACAACATAACCTCCGTGTGTTGGAACTAGCGATATCAAAGCAAAGTTTATACTTAAATGGCCAATTCACTTCATAAAACTACTACTAATATTATGTACTATTAGTATATAACTATAACTAATAATATATTATGACTTAACAAACATATATTAGTTAATTAAATGTAATTTCTGCTTTGATTTTGCTAGTTCGCAAATACATTCAATTGGATAAAAATGTAAAATCTTGTTGTATGAGAAGATATGTATACATCACTTTGTTTATTACAAATATAAATTAATTAATTATAAAACTAAACTAATTTGACATAATATTCTAACTTACAAAATTCATTGGTATCTTAAACTAATCTCAGGAGATAAAATAGCTTTCAAATTGGCATTCAAGAGCTCCTGCGTTTAATGTTTATTACTTCTAAAGTCATATTCTTCCTAAAATAATGTATTTATAATGAACAATAAGTCAATTTATTACTCTATTATTAGAGCTACATTTTTAAAGAGTTTCATTGTTTTACTTAATTGTATATTGCCTGGGCTCAAAATATATTATACTTGACACATTCATCGTACTTGTAATTGTATAGAATAAATGTATATTTCAATACCTAGATATATTCAATTTAAATGAAATTGTTTTTTTTTTCTTATTACACTATTTTGTAGTATAACATTTTGTCACTAAGTTAGATTAATCTCTTTGCAATTTCATTTTAAGAATGAGTAGTTTTTGGAAAACAAGTTATACAGGAAACAAAAATCGTATATTTCAGGGATGTCAAAGAACCGACTGCTTACAACAAATTCAAGAACAATATTAAAACTGCTCAATAGGGATTTAATTTATTAAATGAGGTAAATCGTAATTTAAACACTTTATTTTTAATTAAGGGTCTTAAATTAAAACTATATATACAAAGTTAGTTACCATATCCGACAGATATAGTTTACAATATTATTCTGTATAGAGCTATGTAACATAAATTATCGAATAGAGACAGCAGCAAATCCATTACTGTATGTTAGACTCTACGATTTAACCATAAATTAGCTGCAGATATCCAGCAGCAAACTGATACTTTTGCTGTATATATTCTTTATTGAACAGAGAGCCTCTGAGTCACTCCGCAGTGTTTGTGCTGTGGTTGATCCGCAGTGCTTGTGTCGTGGTAGATCCGCAGTGTTTGTGTAGTGGTAGATCCGCAGTGCGTGTGTCGTGATAGATCCGCAGTGCTTGTGTCGTGGTAGATCCGCAGTGCTTGCGTAGTGGTTTCATGATAAAAAACCTGTTGGTCATCACTATTCACAAGGCAATGAGAGTATTTTCTTTGAAAGTCAATAAAATATAGTAAAAGACTTGTTATTATAGGAAATACCTAGCTATTGTATGCTGAGAGACATTTTGTATTATTAAAGATTCAACCGTTTAATCAATTTTCAATGTTTACCTTTTAACTACCAGCGATACAAGTGTCTTTAGTATTGAGATTGAATTCGTCTTTAGAACAACTGTGTACTATTTGCTGTGGATATGCTCTCTTTTATTTTATACAGCCTATAATTTCTCACCGTAGCTTATAATAAAAATGATAATTACACTTTTTATTGATATACTGATAATATATAAGTGATATATTGACTTATAAATTATTTCGCTTATTGTCAGAAATGTTTTAATTTTCCTTTTCTTAAATGAGGAAATTTATTATTTTTAACTTTACTCCAATTTGAAATACGGTTTTAATCTTCCACCTAATCTAAAATACAAATCGCAATATTTGATTAATGGAGGAGGCATTGCAATAGGACCTGTCATAGTGGAGGGTTTTAAATGTAAATTAATACAAAGTGTAAATCACCATTCATCTGACGACATCATAGGTAAACATTCTTGGAAATCATTGGAAACCTGATTTAAGGTTGAGGTTGAGGTAGTCGGATGAGATTCCATTGATGTTCTCCCCCCCCCACCGCCGTTTGCGGAAACTGCAGGATCGAAGATTAGCTTGATTTGTTGAAGGTGAGCGCCTCCAGTGCTGCACACTCCACACGCTGACCCCACTGACCCGAACACACCTCTCGAGCAGAGCAGTAGAAGCACCTGCGAAGCCATTATATAATGGAGTCAATCGGACTCCATCGAGTAAATGAATGTGTGGGACTAGATTTAATATTTGTCTATTGTTAGCATAAATGCATCATGTAGTATTGATATATTATTAATACCCTAATATATAAAAATCAATGTTTCGTATTTTATGCGCTGCCATACCGTTCATCCGATTGCTTTGAAATTTTGCATAGTAACACAGGTTAACCCTGGAAAGGTTATAGGTCATTAACCAAAGTACTAGGACATTAGGGCTGTGCCCCACTGGACTTCAAATTTTCAACGTTAATCTTATGGAAGAAAGATTTATTTTGATTTTATCAGATGATATCTATAACTTAAAATATTGTAAACAGCTGTTTATCATTATGGAAATAAATACCCCCGTAGCAGCAAACCTGCATACTCAGCGAATTTACAATGCAAATTAATTTATTTTAATACACCATAAAGCAACATACCAAGTTTCATCAATATACATTCATAAATAAACGATTTATGACATTTTAATTGTTCCCCATAAGAATAACATGGTGGATGAGTATGCAGGTTTGCTGAAATAAGGAACACTAAAAATGGGCTTTTATACAAATATCAATATAACTCAACTAGGTAAAGCCACATACCAAGTTCTATTAATTTATGTTCATAATTAAAGGAGATAACACGTTAATTATTCTCCATAAGAATAACATGGGGCTGAGTATGCAGGTTTGCTGCTAAAGGGACTATCGGCCAAAAAATGGGTTTTTGTGCAAATATCAATATTCCACAATGAAATGAAGCAATATACCAAGTTTCTTCAGGAAAGTTGATAAATAAGCGAGATATACAATTTTTCTTATCCTCCCTAAGAATAACATTGGACAACGTACTGTGTTTAGCACTTTCAATATCTCAGTAACCAATTGACGTAGAGCAATAATTAAAACATCAACTTGTGCGTCTTTTTAATCTGATTCCAATGGGGAAAATAAAATTTTACTTTTTCAAAAACTGTATGTAAAAAACCCAAAAAACCCATTTTTGAGGTACAAATGCTTCTTTACACGTTTGTACCGAATTTCATCAAAATCGGACCTTTTTTACGAGAGTTATCGCACCCACGGACACACACATATATATATATATATATATATATATATATATATATATATATATATATATAGTGCGTTGCTGCCGCAGAGGAGGCATTGAATTTGTTTTATGTCAAATACTCGTTCATTTTCAATAATAGTTTGTTCGCTTCGCTCACTCGTCTCCCGGATTAGCTCGTTCGCTTCGCTCACTCGCCTCCCGGATAAGTTTGATCGCTTCACTCACTCGCCTATCGAAAAAAGAGTTTGAGTTGCCATTCAAGTTGTTTTTTAGCGAATTTCCCCTATAGGGAAGAAGCTATTACCGTAGTCGGCATAATAAGACCTAGGCCCGGGACCATGATAACTTTTCGTTTTGAGGTCCCCAGACCCGAAAAACACCATTCGTTCGAAACTGTATATATATATATATATATATACATATATAAACGATTTATATATATATATATATACAGTTTTATTACAGTTATATTATATATATATATAACGAATGGTGTTTTTGGGGTCTGGGGACCTCAAAACAAAAAGTTATCATGGTCCCGGGCCTAGGTCTTATTATGCCGACTACGGTAATAGCTTCTTCCCTATAGGGGAAATTCGCTAAAAAACAACTTGAATGGCAACTCAAACTCTTTTTTCGATAGGCGAGTGAGTGAAGCGATCAAACTTATCCGGGAGGCGAGTGAGCGAAGCGAACGAGCTAATCCGGGAGACGAGTGAGCGAAGCGAACGAACTAATATTGAAAATGAACGAGTATTTGACATAAAACAAATTCAATGCCTCCTCTGCGGCAGCAACGCACTGGGCACCAGCTAGTTTAATTATAAAAATACCCCCGTAGCAGCAAACCTGCATACTCAGCGAATTTCCAATGCATATTAATTTATCTTAATAGCACATAAAGCCACATTCCAAGTTTCATCAATATACATTCATAAATAAACGATTTATGACATTTTAATTATTCTCCATAAGAATAACATGGCGGCTGAGTATGCAGGTTTGCTGAAATAAGGAACACTAAAAATGGGCTTTTATACAAATATCAATATAACTCAACTAGGTAAAGCCACATACCAAGATCTATTAATTTATGTTCATAATTAAAGGAGATAACACGTTAATTATTCTCCATAAAAATAACATGGGGCTGAGTATGCAGGTTTGCTGCTACGGGAACTATCAGCCAAACAATGGGTTTTTGTGCAAATATCAATAGATCACAATGAAATGAAGCAATATACTAAGTTTCGTCAGGATAAGTTGATAAATAAGCGAGATATACAATTTTTCTTATCCTCCATAAGAATAACATTGGACAACGTACTGTGTTTAGCACTTTCAATATCTCAGTAACCAATTGACGTAGAACAATGATTAAAACATCAAATTGTGAGTATTTTTAAGCTGATTCCAATTTAAAAAAATAAACTGTTACTTTTTCAAAAATTGTAAGTATAAAACTCAAAAAACCCATTTTTGGGGTACAAACCCCCCCCCCAAAATACCCCTTCGGATAGCTCGATCCGTCTGGTTTTCGAACTTAAAGTCATAAATGCTGCTTTTCACGTTTGTACCAAATTTCATCAAAATCGGACCTTTTTTACGAGAGTTATCGCACCCACGGACACACACACACACACATATATATATATATATATATATATATATACAGTTTCGAACGAATGGTGTTTTTAGGGTCTGGGGACCTCAAAACCAAAAGTTATCATGGTCCCGGGCCTAGGTCTTACCATGCCGACTACGGTAATAGCTTCTTCCCTATAGGGTAAATTCGCTAACATGCTATATGAGTAAAATTAATCCCCTTTTAATAACTGGAGTGCTCATTTTAATTTTAAATTTACATCCCTTTTTATAATTTAAACTGAATGCTTTTCCTTTTAAACCTAAACCTAATGCAAGTTAGTTACTTCATTAGTTTATACTTAGGTTCAGGTTGAGTTTATAAAATAGGCCTCTGGAGTGGTGTCATGGTTGTTGTAGTATCACTCTGAAAATCATGTACTTAATTAATTAATGCCCAACTGTATAGTATGAAATGTTTTAGGGCACTTGTAAAGTATTTATTTAAAACAATTATAAATGTAAAGGCTAGGGAATAGTTGTTCAATAAATATTATAAATAATTTGGTGCTTTGAATTTGACTAATCATCTAGCAAAACATTCATTTATAATAAGGTTTATTACTGACAATTTATTTTTGTATACATCTTAATCTGTTATTTTGTACATTTTGTAAAGTTCATTAATTTTGTTCGTTACAAATATAATACGAATAATCTCTACACATAATATATACATAATTATTAGCACACCATATTTTATCTATAATTTTGAAATTTATGTAATTAAATAGGAAACCCACTTAGCCAAATTTGTTTATGTTTAAATTACAAACGCCATATGTTGCTTGTACAAGTTTTCATTTGTTTAAAATTTTTAATCTTTATATTTAATTGTGTAAGTGAAATGTTTAAGTCCATATTGTGGGAGTTTGAAAATTGCAGGATAGCTAAAATTAATGGTCTCGATCCCAGGGACACGAGAAAAATAACAGTATTTCCAAAAAGTTACCAGAAAAAGAGAAATAACGTAAAACAGCCCCATAAGAAAAGCATGGGGACTTAAAAACGTATGTATTATTTACATTAAAACGTGTGATCCAACTTATAATGTTTTATTTTCCTCAGCATGAAAATCAGATGATGCAGAGGACTGGAGCAAGGTTAATATTGCCCCTTCAAGCCATATGTTTACATATTTTAACATATGATTAAAACATGCTCAGGTCAAGTGATATACAAAAGTGAATGTTGGTGGTAATTGTTCATAAATGTGTGGGACTAGATTTAATATTTGTTAAATCTTATGGAAGAAAGATTTATTTTGATTTTATCAGATAATATATATATAACTTAAAATATTGTAAACAGCTGTTTATCATTATGGAAATAAAAAAACTACTCGAATGGCAACTCAAACTCTTTTTTGACTATGGAACCCAATGAGCACTCGCGGCTTGGTGTGGGACTATGGAGAACACAATGAGCACTCGCGGCCTGGTGTTGGACTATGGAGAACACAATGAGCACTCGAGGCCTGGTGTTGGACTATGGAGAACACAATGAGCACTCGCGGCTTAGTGTGGGACTATGGAGAACCAAATGAGCACTCGCGGCCTGGCGTGGGACTATGGAGAACACAATGAGCACACGCGGCCTGGTGTGGGACTATGGAGAACAAAATGAGCACTCGTGGCCTGGTGTGGGACTATGGAGAACACAATAAGCACACGCGGCCTGGTGTGGGACTATGGAGAACACAATGAGCACACGCGTCCTGGTGTGGGACTATGGAGAACACAATGAGCACACGCGGCCTGGTGTGGGACTATGGAGAACACAATGAGCACACGCGGCCTGGTGTGGGACTATGTAGAACACAATGAGCACTCGCGGCCTGGTGTGGGACTATGGAGAACACAATGAGCACACGCGGCCTGGTGTGGGACTATGAAGAACCCAATGAGCACTCGCGGCTTGGTGTGGGACTATGGAGAACACAATGAGCACTCACGGCTTGGTGTGGGACTATGGTGAACACAATGAGCACACGCGGCCTGGTGTGGGACTATGGAGAACACAATGAGCACTCGCGGCCTGGTGTGGGACTATGGAGAACACAATGAGCACTCGCGCCTCTGGTGTTGGACTATGGAGAACTCAATGAGCACACGCGGCCTGGTGTGGGACTATGGAGAACACAATGAGCACACGCGGCCTGGTGTGGGACTATGGAGAACACAATTCTTCCTCAGAATCCAGCACAAATAAAACGTTTTCCCCTCTACATAAATCTTCCTGGCGCAACTGGGTTGCGAGGCCTAGCTATGCAAATATATGCAGGTCGATAACCCACTTTAAGAGATTCTTTAAGCAATTTCAAAGGAAATGCGAAACTCTTTTTTCAAAAAAATCTAATGAAAAAAAATTATACGAAAATGTAGTCTGAGTCTATAAGATTTTTTTCCTCATTTATTATAAAATGTACATTTTCAAAGGGTTTAATCTCAAGGTTTACGGTTGTAGTATGTAATATGCGCATGTTCGTGATCCCCTAACAAAAAGGGTTGATTATTTCTAAGAAAGCCTTCAGAAGCTGATTACAGCAAAGTTGGGATTAGTCAACAGGCTTATCAGGGGAGATCTTGCCGAGGATATCCGCCTCTTGAGTGGGGAAACGAAGATTAGTTGGTTTGTGTTTACGGCACTTTGTCCCAGTATTAAGCAACTGTTATTTAATTTTAAAATCTTTTGCTTTTTTATGAATATTTTTTTGTCTGTACTTTTTATTTTAGAAAGTTATCTTATTAATTTTTTAAATAACAATTTGATTCAGTTACCTAAAAATTGTTGTAGTTCTTATTATTATAGTTCTATCAAACACATATCACACCTTGCTGAGGACTGCTTTGATTTAGCTGCCATTTTGGAAGTAATTTAAATTTTTCTTAAAAATAATATTAATGTGAAATTTACATTATTCTTTTCGTTCAGTTAATATTAAATTAAATACGAAAAACAATTTATTTGAAGTATAACGGAAACTCGTATCGATAAAAGTAATGACGTAAAGATGAATTAGAAATATTTTCAATCGGAATATTACGGTTGGTGGATCTTGATAAACCGCCAACTAGAAATGGTTGGTTTTATTGGGGGAAATAAATATTGCAGTTCGATGTAAACACATTTATCAGCATTACATCAATAAACTTTGATTGATGATATAACTTGTGGAAGTCCTCTACCAGTTCATCTGGTTTAAAGTAAAGTTATGACGACTTTCAAGAAAACCATAATCTTAAATATAAAAATGTTTAATGTACAGAAAAGTAAACATAAAAATTAATAAATAGGATTTCTCAAACCGATTAAAAACTAAGGGTTTCAATTAGAAAAAAAAAACTATTTTCCACTAAATGAATTCTAAGAAATGATGTTAAGATAATTTGTTTACATACGGATTGTTTCAAAATTCGAGTGTCGCTAGTGCGAATTTAAGAGTAATAAAAAAACAATCACAAAAGTTACTAATTTGTAATAAGTTATTACAAATTGGTTTCCCAAGCTTTAAACTGATATGAAAAATATTGCTGGGGAGCACAGTAGAAACTTAGATAGGTTATGCAGATGCACTCGTTAAAGATATCGTCCACCCCTTCTTCATTGTTAGTCGGGACTATGCCTAGCATGGGACTATGTGGAACACAATGAGAACTCACGGCCTTGTTTGGGACAATGGAGGAAACAATGAGAACTTGCAGCCTTGTGTGGGACTATGGAGAAAATAATGAGCACACGCGGACTGGTGTGGGACAATGGAGGAAACAATGAGCACTTGCAGCCTTATGTGGGACTATGGAGAACTCAACGAAAACACGCGGCCTGGTGTAGGACTATGGAGAACATAATGAGCACACGCGGCCTGGTGTAGGACTATGGTGAGCCCAATGAGCACTCGTGGCCTGGTGTGGGACTATAGAGAACACAACGAACAAACGCGGCCTGGTGTGGGACTATGGAGGAAACAATGAGCACTTGCAGCCTTATGTGGGACTATGGAGAACTCAACGAAAACACGCGGCCTGGTGTAGGACTATGGAGAACATAATGAGCACACGCGGCCTGGTGTAGGACTATGGTGAGCCCAATGAGCACTCGTGGCCTAGTGTGGGACTATGGAGAACACAACGAGCACACGCGGCCTGGTGTGGGACAATGGAGGAAACAATAAGCACTTGCAGCCTTATGTGGGACTATGGAGAATATAATGAGCACACGCGGCCTAGTGTGGGACAATGGAGGAAACAATGAGCACTTGCAGCCTTATGTGGGACTATTAAGAACATTATGAGCACACGCGGCCTGGTGTGGGAATATGAAGAACCCAATGAGCACTCGGGGCCTTGTGTGGGACTGTGGAGAACATAATGAGCACACGAGGCCTGGTGTGGGACTATGGAGAACATAATGAGCACACGTGGCCTGGTGTGGGACAGTGGAGGAAACAATGAGCACTTGCAGCCTTATGTGGGACTATGGAGAACATAATGAGCACACGCGGCCTGGTGTGGGACTATGGAGAACCCAATGAGCACTCGCGGCCTTGTGTGGGACTATGGAGAACCCAATGAGCACTCGCGGCCTTGTGTGGGACTGTGGAGAACATAATGAGCACACGCGGCCTGGTGTGGGACTATGGAGAACATAATGAGCACACGCGGCCTGGTGTAGGACTATGGTGAGCCCAATAAGCACTCGTGGCCTAGTGTGGGACTATGGAGAACATAATGAGCACACGCGGCCTGGTGTGGGACGATGGAGGAAACAAAGAGCACTTGCAGCCTTATGTGGGACTATGGAGAACATAATGAGCACACGCGGCCTGGTGTGGGACTATGGAGAACCCAATGAGCACTCGCGGCCTTCTGTGGGACTGTGGAGAACATAATGAGCACACGCGGCCTGGTCTGAGACAATGCACGAAAAATTGAGCACTTGCAGCCTTTTGTGGCTCTATGAAGAACATAATGAGCACACGCGGACTGGTGTGGGACTATGGAGAACCCAACTAGCACTCGCGGCCTTGTGTGGGACTGTGGAGAACATAATGAGCACACGCGGCCTTGTGTGAGACAATGGAGGAAACAATGAGCACTTGCAGCCTTGTGTGGCACTATGAAGAACATAATGAGCACACGCAGCCTGGTGTGGGACTATGGAGAACATAATGAGCACACGAGGCCTGGTGTGGGACAGTGGAGGAAACAATGAGCACTTGCAGCCTTGTGTGGCACTATGAAGAACATAATGAGCACACGCGGCCTGGTGTGGGACTATGGAGAACCCAATGAGCACTCGCGGCCTTGTGTGGGACTGTGGAGAAAATAATGAGAACACGCGGCCTGGTGTGAGACAATGGAGGAAACAATGAGCACTTGCAGCCTTGTGTGGCACTATGAAGAACATAATGAGCACACGCAGCCTGGTGTGGGACTGTGGAGAACATAATGAGCACACGCGGCCTGGTGTGAGACAATGCAGGAAAAAATGAGCACTTGCAGCCTTTTGTGGCACTATGAAGAACATAATGAGCACACGCGGCCTGGTGTGGGACTATGGAGAACCCAACTAGCACTCGCGGCCTTGTGTGGGACTGTGGAGAACATAATGAGCACACGCGGTCTAGTGTGAGACAATGGAGGAAACAATTAGCACTTGCAGCCTTGTGTGGAACTATGAAGAACATAATGAGCACACGCGGCCTGGTGTGGGACTATGGAGAACATAATGAGCACACGCGGCCTGGTGTGGGACAGTGGACGAAACAATAAGAACTTGCAGCCTTGTGTGGGACTATAGAGAAAATAATGAGCACACGCGGCCTAGTGTGGGACAATGGAGGATACAATGAGCACTTGCAGCCTTATGTGGGACTATGGAGAACATAATGAGCACACGCGGCCTGGTGTGGGACTATGGAGAACCCAATGAGCACTCGCGGCCTTGTTTGGGACAATGGAGGAAACAATGAGAACTTGCAGCGTTGTGTGGGACTATGGAGAACATAATGAGCACACGCGGCCTGGTGTGGGACCATGGAGAACCCAATGAGCACTCGAGGGCCTTTTGTGGGACTGTGGAGAACATAATGAGCACACGCGGCCTGGTGTGGGACTATGGAGAACATAACGAGCACACGCGGCCTGGTGTGGGACAATGGAGGAAACAATGAGCACTTGCAACCTTATGTGGGACTATGGAGAGCATAATAAGCACACGCGGCCTGGTGTGGGACAATGGAGGAAACAATGAGCACTTGCAGCCTTATGTGGGACTATCAAGAACATTATGAGCACACGCGGCCTGGTGTGGGACTATGAATAACCCAATGAGCACTCGCGGCCTGGTGTGGGACTGTGGAGAACATAATGAGCACACGCGGCCTGGTGTGGGACTATGGAGAACATAATGAGCACACGCGGCCTGGTGTGGAACAGTGGAGGAAACAATGAGCACTTGCAGCCTTATGTGGGACTATGGAGAACATAATGAGCACACGCGGCCTGGTGTGGGACTATGGAGAACCCAATGAGCACTTGCGGCCTTGTGTGGGACTGTGGAGAACATAATGAGCACACGCGTCCTGGTGTGGGACTATGAAGAACATAATGAGCACACGCAGCCTGGTGTGGGACTATGGAGAACCCAATGTGCACTCGCGGCCTTGTGTGGGACAGTGGAGAACATAATGAGCACACGGGGCCTGGTGTGGGACAATGGAGGAAACAAAGAGCACTTGCAGCCTTATGTGGGACTATGGAGAACATAATGAGCACACGCGGCCTGGTGTGGGACTATGGAGAACCCAACTAGCACTCGCGGCCTTGCGTGGGACTGTGGAGAACATAATGAGCACACGCGGCCTGGTGTGAGACAATGGAGGAAACAATGAGCACTTGCAGCCTTGTGTGGCTCTATGAAGAACATAATGAGCACACGCGGCCTGGTGTGGGACTATGGAGAACATAATGTGCACACGCGGCCTGGTGTGGGACAGTGGAGGAAACAATGAGCACTTGCAGCCTTGTGTGGCACTATGAAGAACATAATGAGCACACGCGGCCCGGTGTGGGACTATGGAGAACCCAATGAGCACTCGCGGCCTTGTGTGGGACTGTGGAGAACATAATGAGCACACGCGGCCTGGTGTGAGACAATGGAGGAAACAATGAGAACTTGCAGCCTTGTGTGGCACTATGAAGAACATAATGAGCACACGCGGCCTGGTGTGGGACTATGGAGAACCCAATGAGCACTCGCGGCCTTCTGTGGGACTGTGGAGAACATGATGAGCACACGCGGCCTGGTCTGAGACAATGCAGGAAAAAATGAGCACTTGCAGCCTTTTGTATCTCTATGAAGAACATAATGAGCACACGCGGCCTGGTGTGGGACTATGGAGAACCCAACTAGCACTCGCGGCCTTGTGTGGGACTGTGGAGAACATAATGAGCACACGCGGCCTGGTGTGAGACAATGGAGGAAACAATGAGCACTTGCAGCCTTGTGTGGCATTATGAAGAACATAATGAGCACACGCGGCCTGGTGTGGGACTATGGAGAACATAATGAACACACGCGGCCTGGTGTGGGACAGTGGAGGAAACATTGAGCACTTGCAGCCTTGTGTGGGAATATTGAGAACATAATGAGCACACGCGGCCTTGTGTGGGACTATGGAGAACATAATGAGCACACGCGGCCTGGTGTGGGACTTTGGAGAACATAATGAGCACACGCGGCCTGGTGTGGGACAGTGGATGAAACAATGAGCACTTGCAGCCTTGTGTGGGACTATAGAGAAAATAATGAGCACACGCGGCCTGGTGTGGGACAATGGATGATACAATGAGCACTCGCGGCCTGATGTAGGACTTTGGAGAACTCAAAAAGCACACGCGGCCTGGTGTGGGACAATTGAGGAAACAATGAGCACTTGCAGCCTTGCGTAGGACTATGGAGAACATAATGAGTACACGCGGTCTGATGTGGGACTATGGAGAACCCAATGAGCACTCGCGGCCTGGTGTGGGACTATAGAGAAAATAATGAGCACACGCGGCCTGGTGTGGGACAATGGAGGAAAAAATGAGCACTCGCGGCCTGGTCTGAGACTATGGAGAACACAATGAGCACTCAAGGCCTTGTGTGGGACTATGGAAAACACAATGAGCACTTGAGGCCTGGTGTGGGACTATGGATAACATAATGAGCACTTGCGGCCTTGTGCGGTACTATGGAAAACACAAGGAGAACTCGCGGCCTTGGGTGGGACTATGGAAAACACAAAGAGCACTCGAGGCATTGTGTGGGCTTTAGATAACACAATGAGCACTCGAGGCCTGGTGTGGGACTATGGAAAACACAACGAGAACTCGCGGCCTGGTGTGGGACTATGGAGAAAATAGTGAGTACTCGTGGCCTGGTGTAGTGTTTGGAGGTAATTACGGGTCAACCCCCACTGGCTGGTGGTTCGGAAACCCCTGTAACTCTTAGTCTACCAGTTAAGAACATGAAAATTAATAAGTTTTTTAAGGAGGAAAAACTATATATCGTTATGCCCATTTCGTTAAAACTGTAATATAAACAAAATATAATTTTAAATTGTAATATGATTAGGTAATTTGAATTAAGACGTCTATCTTATTTGAGCATGATAACATTAGTTATAATTTTAATCTAGTTCTTGTTAGATTTTTTATAATTTTATCACTAACTGTTTGTTCACATTTTATTCTATCTTTTAATATACTGAGTGTGTTTTACTACCAGTTTACATATTAGAAAATAAGGTATTAAGAATATATTTGCGCATAGTATCAATATAATTTAACACTATTTCGTCAAATGAATATTATAAAAGTAGTATATCTAAGAAACTTTTGGTATCACATTTTAGTGATAATTGCTATTTATTAAAACGTTTATTTGTTACAATCCTGGCCCACCACTCTTAGACATTTTATTTACAAATAAACATCATCAAAATGTTCATCTTCTTAAGAAGGGATGCAGAGATACCCTCACCTTGTGGCGATCCAAGAACGTAAGATAGTAAAACTAACTTGTTAAGTAAAATTTAGCGTTTTACAAGCTGTTTTATAAATTGTAATTAGTTTATAATTGTATGTTTTATGTTTATTAAAACTGAACGTGTTTCTAGTAACTGAGTTAACTTATAAACCATCCAAGAGCAAATGTATGTTTAAAATTAAGATAAAGAAAGCTTAGAAGTATTGATTCGCTGATATCTAAAATACAACCTTTGATGGTTGATTTTGATCCATATTAATTTTAATTTTGAATAATTTTAAAAAATAAATGTGTTTTTTCATTTATGTTTAAACGTAGAGTTTCTAAATGACAGACAGTGCTTGAAAAGTTATTTAAATGTTCAACTACACTTAGACTCCATTTCATTTAAAAAATTGAAATTTCTAGATAATTTCTGACAAATAAAACAAACATTCTTTTTGTTTGAAGCCTTAGAAGGTTTCTACCCCCAGAATGCATGTTGGGTGATGTCATCCGAAACTCGTATATTTAGTCTAATCGTCTTATTTTGTACGAGTCTTTACTATTCCTACACCAAAAAGTTCATTATTTTAGGGAATGCATTATTGTAGGTACTTAACAATTTTGCAAACCAATGAGAAGAAGTAATTATACTTTTAGTTTTTAGTAATTCATTTTTAAAACAACATTCTGGTTAAAACACAATAGCACAAACTTAAGACAGTATTTTGTTCTTTTCCGAAGGCCTCTGCGAAGTTGATCTAATTGATTTGTAAACAAGTCCTGGGCCCGATCAGATGCTATTAACAAGTTTACGAGTAGGTTTAGTAGCAACGTTTAAACATGATTGGCTAAATAACTATACATTTGTGTGAGACACGTCATGTCACGTGAGTATCACTTTGGAGTGTTGCTATCCCTGAAACGCCTTAGGCTTAGGAGGACGCCCCAATCCTCTGCATCTACCGGTTTTCCCCTTTGAATAAAAGTTAGCTTTCAAAGCCAATCCCACCTCAAGGATTAGTGATTTATAGTTTATTTTAAAAAACATAATAAAATAACCATCGATTTCATTAAGCAGAATTTTGATTTCAGATATAGTTCCCCCATCAAAAATGGTAAATTTTAGTTTTGAACTTTTTGAACTGTGATTATTTGTGATATGTAAACTGTGCATCACTGAAATTGGTACGTATTTTATTGCAATTGAAAATGAGCCTTAAATCAACGATACCGGTTAAACCGTAGGGGAGGGATGGGCTTTGAAAGTTAACATAGTCCTTATGGGGGAAGCAGGTGAAAACGTGAAAAGTTTCATTAGAGCACGCTCTTAAGGTACACACAATTCTCAAGGTTCTCATTAAAATACCAAATAAATCCAGTCTAAAACATGCACACGATTAACCCCCTACGATAACCAGGATTACGGACACGAACATCCGAGAGCCGTTCATGCTTCCGTACCGGATGTAGAGTAGGTACCCGCCCCTGAACCCTCCCAAGACCCTCCAGCATCCGGTGAAGCACGTGATCGCCTCGTGGACCAACACCATGGAGGTCAGAGTGAGAATGTCAGGGAGGTGTGGAAATTGCAGGAGTCCTACCGAGAGTGAGGCATGGACATCCCCTACAAGTAAGGTAAATCAAACATTACTGCACCTTTCACTTTTGGTCTGGAAATTGTCGTAGGTACACACTTTATTGTGTGTTTTGATAGGTTATGTTAGGTCATTGAGGTGTGGGAGTTGCAACAGTCCTACTGAGAGTGATGCATGGACATCCCCTACAAGTAAGCTAATTCAAACATTACTGCACCTTTCACTTTCGGTCTGGAAATTGTCGTAGGTGCACACTTTATTGTGTGTTCTGATAGGTTAGGTTTGGTCATTGAGGTGTGGGAGTTGCAGCAGTCCTACTGAGAGTGAGGCATGGACATCCCCTACAAGTAAGGTAAATCAAACATTACTGCACCTTTCACTTTTGGTCTGGAAATTGTCGTAGGTACACACTTTATTGTGTGTTTTGATAGGTTATGTTAGGTCATTGAGGTGTGGGAGTTGCAACAGTCCTACTGAGAGTGATGCATGGACATCCCCTACAAGTAAGCTAATTCAAACATTACTGCACCTTTCACTTTCGGTCTGGAAATTGTCGTAGGTGCACACTTTATTGTGTGTTCTGATAGGTTAGGTTAGGTCATTGAGGTGTGGGAGTTGCAGCAGTCCTACTGAGAGTGAGACATGGACATCCCATACAAGTAAGGTAAATCAAACATTACTGCACCTTTCACTTTTGGTCTGGAAATTGTCGTAGGTACACACTTTATTGTGTGTTTTGATAGGTTAGGTTAGGTCATTGAGGTGTGGGAGTTGCAGCAGTCCTACCGAGAGCAAGACATGGACATCCCCTACAAGTAAGCTAATTCAAACATTACTGCACATTTCACTTTCGGTCTGGAAATTTTCGTAGGTACACGCTTTATTTTGTGTTATGATAGGTTAGGTTATGTCATTGAGGTGTGGGAGTTGCAGCAGTCCTACCGAGAGTGATGCATGGACATCCCCTACAAGTAAGCTAATTCAAACATTACTGCACCTTTCACTTTTGGTCTGGAAATTGTCGTAGGTACACGCTTTATTTTGTGTTTTGATAGGTTAGGTTAGGTCATTGAGGTGTGGGAGTTGCAGCAGTCCTACCGAGAGTGAGGCATGGACATCCCCTACAAGTAAGCTAATTCAAACATTACTGCACATTTCACTTTAGGTCTGAAAAATGTGTTTAGGTACAAAAAGCTTTTCTTTGTGTATTTTAGATTGAATGAAAGTGAAGGTCACTGTTAAAAAACCTTTACATAGTTAATTAATATTTTATCTAGCATTTTAGGGAAACTTTATTTGTATCAAAAAGCCTAATACATTACCTCTTTACGCAACAAAAATCTGTGATAAAATCATAGAGCAGTGTTATAAAAAGTAATGTGAATAAATGTAGTTAACTCTTAATATATCTTAATTTGGAATACAAATTTAATAACTAATCACTGTCTGCTAAGAACATAGCTTTGTCAACTTTGTAATGTTAACTCTGCGACATGTTCCGACCCTTTTAGTTGTCAAACCCAACTGTACCAGGGCCAGGTCACACAGTGAGGCAACATCACACGATGTGGTCAGTGGTCTACCACACGGCCGGGTCTCCCTCCCCAGCTAGTTTAGGTTTGAACATTACAATATATTTAGATTTGAAAAAGAGTACGTTTTTTCGTAAGTAATTATAAAACAGGATTATGACCACTAGTCTACTGGGCGCCATTTAAAATCCATTTTGCCGTTTTTAATGGTCAATTTTTTATTGTGAAGTTCCCCTATACAAAAAGAGCCTTCTATAAGGTTAAATAATAATAATTTTGCGTTGGTTATTGTTACTTTATCTTACGAATTGGTTGGTACTGAGATTTGTAAGGTATTAAAAATACCTATTGGTACGTTGCCCAATGTTATTCTTATGAATAAAACATTCAATGAAATATATAGCTTACTTATGTATATATATACTAATATAACTTTTCACGTGGCTTCATCTAACATTGGTTTATCGATTTTTGTATTATAGCGCTGACTAGCAGGCTATAATTTTTCTTAAGGTTAAGAAGTGGTTTTTTCAAAATAAAAATCAATAAAATAAAATCTTCTTGTATTTATTTAAACAAAAAAATTAAAAGTCTTTGTTGTAAAATAAAATTATTACAAATTTAAAAATTAAATTAAAACTTGGTTTTGCTTATTACTTCAATATTTCAAAATAAAAGCAAACTTTTCGATTTTCGATTTTACTGATCTTTAATTATATAAATCTTCTTTCTGTACTCTATCAGTCTGGTCTTAGTTTATCTTCAACCCAATTGTAGAAACGCTTCAAACCCTGAAAAATAAATAATTGTTTTACAGACTGATCCCCTTTTTGAAAAACAACAAAAAGAGAAATGGAGCAATGATTTGAATTAGGACACTAAATTTAAAAACAACTTTTTTACCTTCCAATCTGAAGAAACTCACGTGTCGTTGGTTAGACTAGCGATAAACTTCAATCACCAGAAATGTAAGTAAAATGCCACAGTCACCCAGCAAGCGTGAATTTATAAGCTTTGGACTGAAATATCTCGAAGCCGAGAACACCGGACGTCACGTGACTCGGCTCCTGTCCCCTCAGGCCAAGCAACAATTCAAACCATTGTCTCCAACTTCTTTCCGACATCCCCTGACAAGAAAATCGCGAGTTTGCCCAGACTTACAAAACCAAGTAGCACCAGCAATTTTTATTTGAAATTGTCATTAATAATTCACAAAACTTCTTTTATATCATATCAATTATTTCCTCTTTTTACATCTCTCAAATATTATATTAAATTATATAGTGTTTTAATGACGATTAAAACGCTACAGTATACAAAATCCCAGTGTTTGTAATATCCGTAGCGGTAAATCTGTAATCAACCTCAATATATTCTTTTGGAAAATAAGGAGAAATATAACACTTATCTACAAACACATATTAATACATGGTATGTAACTTTATACAGGATACGGGCATTGATGTATTGATAAAAACCTAATTTTTTTAAATTCATATAACATAGAATCTGCTTACTGAACTCTATCACTATTTGCAAGAGGAGTACATTAAAGTCGTATACCTCGCTACCTCATATATATTACAATTAAGCAACCATGCCTTGTAAATAAGCTAGAAGGCAGGTATGGTACGACAAAGGAATTTCGTAGTGAAATATGCAGTGGTGTATTTTGTCATGACAAAATCATAACGTATTTGCTCAATCCATGAGTTGTGATGCTTAAAAACTACTCTGTATTGGCTAGTTATATTGGAAGTACACACTTATGTGATTCACATTGAGTAATTTCCGTGAATCATTATAAACTGGCGCTTTTTCATATTTTCCCTTACATTACAGCATTGGATAAATATAATATTGTTCCGTGTTTATTCACTTTGTGTTCTGTTCTGTTTTTTTAATTGTTTTTATACATACGGTATATATATATATATATATATATATATATATATATATATATATATGGCAATATGTAATGTTTTATTCATCTAAAGAGTTATTCCGAATCTAATGAAATGGGCCTTCGTGTGACCCTCATTGGTTGGTAGTATCACCACGAAGCAGGATTCGGTTTGCAGAAAACTTATTAGTTTAAACGTGTTGGTCTTGTTAGGTGGCCCAGACTCGATTACGTTGATTAATGTTCTATACGACATACAGCTTCGTGGTGGGTGGCAACAGCAACGTGTTCATGTGGCGCGGTTGGTTCGCCCAGCCAGTGAGGTGCAATCAAGAGCCGGAGTGGAGACTACACCATCATCTTGTTTCATGTTCTGTATGACACTCAGCTTCGTGGTGGGCGGCGCACAGTGGGGTATTCTCTATGAAAAGTTGGCCAAAATTATTAAATGATTTTTATCTCCTATTTTGGTGAAGCAATTATGTACTAATGGTGTCTAGTAAGTAATCAGAAAAAAAAACACTATTCTAAGTTAATTTCAATAACCTAACCATTAAACTAAGGACAATTCTGTGTTAATATGTGAATTATTGAAATTATGTTAAGTTAATCAGAATTTCCTGAACATGTATGGTTTTACTTTGCATGTAAGAAATGGTTGTTTGAAGAATCATTGATTACAGAATCCTAAAATAACGTAAAACAGTGTACTAAGTTTGAAGTTCCGTTGGAAAAGAACGTGTACAGTAATAATTTGCACACACGCAAACACTATCATTAGAACAGATATGTCCCTTCAATTTTTGTCGATGATATTCAACCATTAAAATTTCATTGACCTGGAAACCACACCAAATTTAAAAAAAATCATCTTTGTATCAATACTTAGGAAAACCTAAGTTCAACAGGTTCAACAATGGTGTTTTCAGGCCCAGTAAAAACTATATTAAACTAGCTAGAAACTTTATAATAAGCTAAAAGTTGTAAAACATGTTTCTTGTTAGTTTATATTATAATATTAATTTAACTATAATAATTTCACAAGGGAGACAGTAGGTTTATAGTTTATTTCTTTTTACATAACACTGTTAATAAAACAAAAATTATAATGGAAAAATTATATTTGTTTAAATTATTATTTTTGCATGTTCACAATTTAAAAAGGGTTTCTGGTCATACTTATAAAATATATTTGTCTATATAAATGTAATTATTTGTTACATAAAATGAATGAGTTTGTTATAATTCCATGAGCAATCTATTTAACTCGCTCATTAGCCTTATATCCTTGACTGTATTTTCACTACCTACTTCCTATAGAAAATAAAAACAAAAATATAGCCTGATTTATATCAAAAATATTCCTTGGAGGTACCAAACAAGCTGCCTTGATAAAGACAATAAATATATATATATATGTTAAAAGTAACTTTATAATTAATAATGGTAGGTTGCATTTGGATCAATAAAGTACCGCTTGATTCCTAACTCTATAAGATCCATTAACACTTTTGTCTCATTATCTGTTGGTTGTCTTCCTGGAACAAAACAATATCAATAATATTATTACCGTCACCCGTTAGGAAACTGTATTGTATCCTACGAAATATTAATTTTTAAATTAACAAGCACGACCTTCATTTTTTTGCTAATTTTTATACAATTCGAGCAAAATGTTAGTCTGAAACCATGAATAAATGGTGTTTATTTTACAACCAAAGCCATGAATAAATTGCGTTTATTACAAAATTGTTTATGACCTGTATGTTTTAAAAATTATCAACAGGGACCACTTAATACATTATATGTGTAAAATGTTCAAACTTATTGACTAGCTATATTTTACAAAGTTGCACTAGTGTAAAATCTATTTTATAATATTATATACATTTGGTGTGTTCGAAATAACTAAACCACAATTAATATAGCAGTTGTGAACCATAGTTATTTATAAAACAGCCATTATTCTGTGATTGCTGCATTTTTAAATAAATGCGTTGTGGCAGCCCTGACTTCAAACAATACATCACCTTAGACTGACATCATCTATAATTGTTTTATCTAGGACAAGATATGCAAAAAAAATACTGGATGGAACAATTTTTGCTCAGTTCAGTTATTCTTTTACAATATAATTCGCTGATGAAAATCATAAATAAATGTGCACTAGAATTACGCTAAAACCGTCATAAGTAAATGGATCCAGGAACGGAAACGAAACTACCAAAAAGTGATTTTCGTCTTATATTCCTTGGTCCTTATTTTAAAGACTAGACAATACAACCTTACCTCCGTTAGGTCAAAAGTAGTATTTAGGTTATGTAAATACTAGCTCTGAATTTCTTTTGAACCGAAAGCTTTTGTATAGTATAAAACATGACTTGTAGGTAAATAAAAAAATACATGAAAACAAATGTTGCCAAGTGTCGAAATAACGAATTTTCTGAACTATTTTAATAAGAATACAAATAAACCCAGCTATCTTCCCCTTAATCATGAGTTGATTTCCACATATATTTTATAAATGTGGACGAAAACATGTCTTTCATAGTACGCTTAACCCTATTATTATAAGAAACAGACTCAGGACATGGTAGTGATGTATTAGTGGGTGCTGGTTTAATTAATATTTTACCGATCAATATATTTCAATTCTTTGTTTAAAATTCATTGTTGGTGATGATGAGTTTATGTTTTTTTAAAAGATTATTGCGGGCATTTTCCATCACTGATTGTTTTTACTAATCATTCATGGAAAATGACCGCAATAATCTCTTAAACAACAAATTTCAATTGTCATAAGATAAGTTTCAGAACAGAGGAACAAAGGATTTCGCAGAAGGATGTTCTTCTGAAAAGTCCTTCTAACCTTATTAATTAAATTTTTTTCCTATCAAACAACAGTATGAATATATAGATGATCTATGATTAAATTAAGCACATTTTTATTATGTAAATCCTTAGTACTTAGATGATTTAAGCAAAGTTGGTTGACCTTAATATATTTCATTACTTGCTGTAAGTATGCATTTAGCCTATCTATAGAGATCGTGTAAAAAAGAGATCGATTTTATGTTTTATGTTTAGTATTTCAGTATTTTTATTGTTATACAATCTATTTCAATCTATTTCAAATTAAACTGACGATATCTATGTCTATGTATGTATATGATTTTACGTCATTAGACATTTTGATTGATTTGGTTTTATTTGATTGTTTTTGGTTGTTGTTGTGTTTGTGTTTTTTTGTCTTTTTGTTTTGATTGTTTTATTTGTTTGTTTGTTTGTGGTGTTAATGGAATGGCATGTTAACCACAACAACTAGCTCTTCACTCCTAGGCTACGTTACCTTGAGGCCCGAGGTACGAGATGTGAAGGATGTGGTGTAGTTTGTCCATGTGTTGGTCCGGGAGCCAAGGGTCCATGAGCCACCCCCTGCCCAGGTAGCAGCTACCGTCCCCTCCTATCAGGAAACTAAACGATTATCTATCAGCAAAGGGGAATTAGGATGAAAATACAAATTCTGGATCATATTCTTTTGAAAATTGCATCAATGGTCACTTTATGTAAGGTAACGCAGCCTTTCAACCGAGCCATTATCTGTATGAAGTGAACATAAATTGAGCACAAACTGTAAAAAAATCGCTGTTTCATATGTTTCAGTTCAAAATGTAATACCCTTGTTTCCTGAAATACAACATTAGTTGAACTAAAAATGAAACATTAATTGAATATTAACAATTTTCAGTAATTTAAAATACAACAGGAATTGTACACGGTATAAGAACTAAACGGTACATTTATCCGTCATGCATTCTATTTTGAATGATATACTTCCAAATCGATATTATTAATTTTTCACTGATTTGACTTAGTTACCACTCAGTTACTGTATAACTACAGATGTACAGTTTTATAATGTGTTTAATGTTGTTTTTTGTCAATATCGAGACCTACACACCTTCTTGCAAACATAATATATTTTTCTTAGCCGACAATGTTCACTGCTCAACAGCCCGGTCATCATTGGTAATAAAATCTCGCAATCTGCAATTATTTTGAGTTTAAACACATTCCTGTTCACCGTGTTTACAATTGGACAGTATTTATTTCTACAGAATTAAAAACCAGCAAACTAACAATACAAGGTGGATAAGATAGTTCTCCACAGATAATCTTTCGTCGTCTTATTGAATTTTCATGCATATTTTATTCGTTTCTGATTGGTCAGTTCCAAAATAGTTAGAGTAGGGGTAAAGGACGCTTACCCGATTTTAATGTTTTTTCGCCAGTTCCGAGCTAAACTTCATGACGAACTCCCGCGTCGCGCGGTACATTTAAATTCTCGTGGTTTTCCACAGTCAGCTTTAAATTAATATATAAATATCGTTCGTTCTATAATTTTCACTACGTCAAATTACGAATATAAACTCTCGTTGTTAAATTTAGTGTTAAAATAAAAACAATTACCGGTACCTCTTTATTGTCCATCCGCGCTATTGACAGTAGCCTACGGTTTAGTTATATTTTTCGTACGAAAAGTGAATTGCCTTTTAACTTATGTGAAAGTGCCGGACTGTGACCATAAAGTGCGCATCTTCATCCTGTGAACCAACGATATGACGACGTGACGTCACGAATTAGCTCATGCCCGACGACACCTGCTCTTCGCTCATCACTCCTCCAGCCCTGGTCCCACAGAAGGCGCCTTCTCCCCCTAGCTGTGAGGCCCCCATGCAGAGAGGCCCTCAACCCACACTTAGACGAAAGCTCGCCGCTACTACCCAGGTGCATCGTATTTCAACGAAAATGGACCAAAGGTACTCTTCGTTATCGATTATTTCTCTCTTTTGCGAATCATGTCAACTCGAGTGCAGTTTAGGCATATATCATAAACTATAATGGCCCAACTTGTCTGACGTAGCTTATCCGGTAGTATTCTGTATGAGTTTCGCGCTATACAGATAACAGATTCCGCAGGTTGCGTATATCGCGCAAATTTTAAGGATGGACAATTATTATTTCCCTTTTTGTAAGACACGCACCGTATTGTACAACAATATATACATAATGCAGAAGGTGCTGGCCTAGTTAGCAGGTGACGGGCTGGACAAATCCCCACCGTTGTTTAATATACGACGTTGAGTGTCAATAACCAATCTCATCTTCATTTATGAGGCGTATCGTAAAATTTTCTGTTATTGCTGGATTTACGAGTGCATTTACCTATGGCATGAATGAACAAGTCATAAACTTAAACAATAAACCATATACTGGTTATGCTTTCCAAACGTTTGTTATAAATGTCTTGTCAGTGTTTTATTATTGGATTATAAAAAAGTTATTTTTATGAGCGTCTAGAGCATAGATTTTAGTGGTAAAACTCTGTACTGTAAATGAGTAAAAATTCAATAAATGTGTGTTTTTTTACCAAATATTAGCCAATTCGGATGAAAGGTTTATCTTGTTTTGGATATACATTCAAAAGGCATGACCACCGTTCTCCGTTATGACGGTGAAAGCTCGCCTCGCCCCAGGTACAAAACTTGGCGTTTTAATTACAAGAGTATTGCACATTTCCCCGTAAACGTTTACATTTCAAACTTATTTAGTTATAAAATCTGTTTTCACTTTTCTAAAAATTTGTTTCCCTTTTACCTAGAAAATTATTAATCGAAACGCATTTACCATATAAACTTGTAAACTTGAAAGTGCATTAAATAAATAATTAATTCAATTACTAGTGACAAAGCTTCATTCGCTCCATCTTAACTTCCTAGGTCAATTTAAGTTACAATGATCACAAGTGTTTTATGGGTTGCTAAATGTTTTGGGCGCAGTGCTTAGCCTATGCTCTGGAATGACTTTTAGCCTCTGTTTGGCTTATTACCGTTAGTGTTACAGTATACTTTTAACAACAGAAAGAAGAATTAAATTATATAATTTTAAAACATTTATTTTGGTTATTTTCGTTATTGAGGGGTTTTATTTACGATAAATTTGAGTAGTTTCTCGCCTTTACCAGACGCCAAGCACCGTACCCCGAACGAGTATTGGGTTCAATTGTTGCGTAAAAAATATATTTCAAAAAATAAAATAACTATCTACTTTTTTAATAGTAAATGTTTATCGCATTTTAAAAGCTTCTTTAAAGAAAAATGTATTCGCTCTATCTTAACTCCATAGGCAAATTTATGTCTCAAAAATCATAAGTTTTAATTATATCTTTCTAAATAGTACGTAACTCAGCATTGGGTTTAATTTTGGCGTTACATAAAATGATTTACTATGTAGATGATAATTATCATAATATTATTAATACAACCTTTTTTTATGAACCGGCTAGTGGTGACACTATTAAGTTTAAAATCATGGTCGATGTATTATTTGGAAGTCCTCGGCTTCTAGATGTGCCTTTTAAGGGCTGGAAGACGTCCACCTTCAGGGCTCTGCCCCCTGGGCTTTCAAAGTTTTAATATTAATCTTATGGAAGAATATAAACAAATTTAAATAGAACATTTAAACGCAGCTGTTGATTCTAAAAGAGTACAGAAGCAAGATCAGCCTGTTTAACAAATCTTCTGGGATGGCATCTCAATGTAAACTAACAAGACGGTATATGAGCTAGATATTCCAAAAATTAAAACATCATTGCCAACACTCGAGCAGCTGGATTTGCTAATTTATTATTAAAACATAAAATGTTTCAGGTGTTTTAAATCCTTCTGTAATTTAAATAGATAAAGTATAATTATTAAAGTCATAAATAACGAAACAAAATAAAGCTTTACTAAAAAAGGGGTTTTGTATAATAACTAAATTATTTAGACACATTCTTCTGCTTGATGTCAGGCAACATGTCCTGCCTCATGTGACAGGCCTGGAGCTGTCTGACGGTGTTGACGCAGCCGTCGCGGGTGTCGCAGGGGGCGGAGCCCGAGTGGGTGACCAGGACATGCCCCACGGGGTACTCGGCTTCCCAGTCTCCCCGCACCACCGTGTTGGCCAGCAGAGACAGAGTGTCGAGGTTAAACATTGCCGCCGCTCCTGGCTATCCACTAATGCTGTAGATGTGAAAGCTCGGATGGATGTTTAGAATTTCATTACGCAAGACTACTGAACCGGTAGATTTTAAACTTCGCGTGAACATAGCTAACATATATAATCAAATCTCGACTATTTGATTTTTAGCGAATTTCCCCTATAGGGAAGAAGCTATTACCTCATGGTAAGACTTAAGCCCGAGACCATGATAACTTTTCATTTTGAGGTCCCCAGATGCCAAAAACACCATTCGTTCAAATTTGTATATATGTATATATATATATATATATATATATATATATATATATATATATATATATATATTTATATATATATATATTTATATATATATATATATATTTATATATATATTTATATATATATATATGTGTCCGTAAGCACGATAACTCTCGTAAAAAAGGTCCGATCTTAATGAAATTTGGGACAAATGTGTATAGTACCATTTATTTGAACGAGTTCGAAAACCAGATGAATCGCACCATCCGAAGGGGGTTTTTTGGGGTGTTCACATGTAATTTTAATTTATACCATTTAATTCAGCTTAAAAAAACAAAAAAATTTTGTATTTTGATCATTGCTCTACGTCAATTGGTTACCGAGATATTGAAATTGCTAAACACAGTACGTTGTCTAATGTTATTCTTATGGAGAAAAAGAAAAATTGTATATCTCGCTTATTTATGAACGTAAACTGGCAAAATTTGGTATATGGCTTTATTTGGTTGTGGTTTATTGTTGTTTGCACAAAAAACAATTTTTCGCCTATGGTTCCTGTAGCAGCAAACCTAGGTACTTAGTCCCCATGTTATTCTTATGGAAAATACTTAAAATGTTATATATCAGTTATTTATGAATGTATATGGATGAAACTTGGTATGTGACTTTAGTTAGATGAGTTCTAATGATATTTGCATAAAATCCCATTTTTTTGTGTTCCTTGTTGCAGCAAACCTGCGTACTCATCCCCAATGTTATTCTTATAGAGAATAATTAATATTTTTAACATCGCTTGTTTGTGAATATATTTCTTATGAATCCCGTTAAGTGTTAATGTGTTATGTTATATATCCATTGGAAATTCGCTGAGTATGCAGGTTTGCTGCAACGGGGGTATTTTTTACTTCGACGCGTCCATTATATTTATGTTTTAATCTGGAATGTAAACAAAACAAAATAAGAAACAATATGACGTCCCTGGTGCCCAACAATTTGCAGCCGGATATCAAAACTGAGCATGACCGTATAATTATTATAGATTCTATGACTGTACCTCCCTCGCCTGCAATGAAGCTCATTACTTACCTCTCAAGATAGGGGCATTTAACATGTTGTGCTCGATAAATATTTAAAAACCCTTACAGGTAGTCCAACAAAATTGGGCATCGATAACTTTCAGTTGCCCAAGAGTTAGATTAAGATGGAGATTTAGACTAAATGGCTTACTCCAAACCCTATTATATAGTCTTTTCTATCTGGAATCTTCCACTGAGTTATTGTACTAAGCTACTAATATACGCAATACGTACGATACTTAATGTTCATTAAAGTTAAATAGAAACCTTGTCCAATTGCGTTGTCGTAAAATTAATCTCTGTTAAGATCTATTTGGTGGTTTGACAATAAAAGTAAGGATTGACTTTGCATCCTGTTGTAACCTTTAACCAAGCACAGAAAGGAAACAGAAAAAAAATATTATAGGACTGATTCAACATTTTGAAACTCAAAGAGCTTCTACCATTTCTGAAAATGTTCTATATTTACTTTACAATGAAAGAATTATCAGTGCTAACTTTCCCGCTAGAAAACAATGTTATTACAATTAGTCCCCGTGGAAGTATAAAGTCAAAAAATAATATGAAAACAAGAGCATCCTGTCCTGACCTACTCCAAAAAACATGTTTCCCTGTCCAATTTATTTATTTATTTATTTACAAGGATGGAGTGGAGCTTTGTATCCTTCTCTCGTGCTTGTCTTGTGTCAAACTCCTTTCTATTGGTACAAGTACGTAACTCACAATGAAAACATGCACTTACTTTGAATTGAGTTCACATCATATTGGCATTTTACATTTCTTGTTATTATGACTTTTTTAATTTTCCCGTTGAATTCCATAGAAGCAATATGGTAACGATTGTACTACCTGCGAGGTGCAGTGGGCAATAGATAGTTTCTCCGTGTTTATGCCCATGATCCCCTTGACTTTGTGGTAAATAAGTAAAAGTCGTCAGGAAAAACAGTATTGTTTCAGTAGAAAATCAATTTAAACCGACTTGTTTATTGTAATATTAATGAATTAAAACAGTGATTTCAATAAAAGGTACCGTATTGGATAGTTATTAAATAACCACTGAGCTCATAATATTAATTATTGTTGTTTAAACTTTATATAAATTAAATCAAATTTACTGTGTCCAAATTAAATAATGAAACTAATTCTATTAGAGTGCAGTAGTAAATGTAACGTTAATTTATATTTAACACAAATTGGCATGGTGAGGATATTTAAACTGAATAATTTTTAAAGCAAATTCAATGTAAAACCAAGCTAATGTCCTTCGCAAATTCAAATTAGATGTAATTCTTGCTGACTAATTTTGTTACTCGATAGCTTTGTGATCAATAAGTAATATTTATAACACTAATTATACTAAAAACCACTTAAATTGATATTATTATTTTATAACATTTTTATTACTAACAACACGTTATATATTTTGTTACTGAATCAGAAATTGAGTTCCTAGTTTGGTTTAGCAATTAAAATATGTTACATAACGAGATACAATTCGTAAGTCTCACAACACTGCAAAATTTATTTTCAATTTTACACTTCTTACATATAATCCCGTAGATATTCATAAGACATGATCCAAGGCATATAATTGTCTGATTATGCCTAATTATAGTTAACAGTGCGAATGATCAAAGATCTATTTCCTTGTACCATATTTTATGTGTATTTACCGTCTAATATGAAATTGCAGTAGAAGCGTGTTTTCTAGTGTTGTGAGGTGCATTTTATTGTATCTCGTTTAATTAATTGTTACAGCACGTATCGTATAAATTACAAAATAATTTAAACTGATACACGCATAATCATACCTTTCCTTCAAATTTGTAAGTAAACGTATTTCAACTACAAAACAATAGTTATAACAATACTTACCGTTTATAATTACCCTAAAATATCAATCATTAATTAACACTGGAAGTGTGAGAGAGGGCTTAGCATTCACGCTTAGTGTTGTTGCATAACATATTTCTCACTATAATTATCATAAAAAATGTGTTCAAGACGCAAGAAGATAAGCAGCTTATTCGAAATTACCGGATAATGAAAATGTCTAGGAACGAGTTCGTTCAGCCGGATGAATGCATATAACAGTGCCTGACAGTGTAATAAACGAGAAGCCCAGGCTTTTGTGTGAGACCCACCAATAACATCCGATTCCCTAAACTTTACACTCATAAGGAACCCGTGGTTATCTATTTACAATTTTAACATATTAACTCTCCAAATTTCTTGATCACCCCAACAGGAATGATGACTTAAAATTTTTCACACTGTTCTGCATACATACTAGTAACATAAAATTTAGTTATGTATTCAATGTTTGTGTATTTGCTAACCGGTCGATGTTTTAGAATTTGTATAGGGATCCAACTTAGCACCTTTACAAAATTGTTAGTGAGCTCAGGATTGAACTGGTGAACGTCAGATTATGAGGCGAGCTTTAAATACTACCTTTGTTACATATTTATGAATTAATTAGTTAAAAAAAATTATGAATAACTTAAAACTACAATTTCATATACATGATTTTTTGTTTTTAAGGGAAGGAAAAAAGACTGAACTAAACCATGCTTATTATAGGAAATATTTAGGGATAATTGTAAAAGTTAATTATAGTATAAAATTATAGTGGACAAGGACCTATAAGCTTATACATATATATATATATATATATATATATATATATATATAATTTGAACGAATAGTGTTTTTGACATCTGGGGACCTCAAAACAAAAAGTTATCATGGTCTCGGGCTTAAGTCTTACTATGAGACCTACGGTAATAGCTTCTTCCCTAAAGGGGAAATTCGCTAAAAGGGACACAATGGTAAGAGAAACATAAATTTATAAGATAAAGTATAATAAATAAATGGCGTACATTTCAGCTCAGGAACAACATAGATCTTACAAGTGTGAGTAGTATGTAGCTGTTTCAGAAACTCTCCCCCACTTTATGGAGTCTTTGACTAATGGTTTTTCCCACCTTTCCTTTTTAGCTGGCCGAGTTCCTGAAAAAAAATTATTATTATTTTCCACTATTTCATTATATTGCTATTTTGAAGCACGGTATTATTCGTCATTGTAATTTAATTGCACATGTTGTATAAGTTGTTGTTGTGCTGCATTATGGAAATCAACGTATTTCTTTAAATTACACGTACATTTTTAACCATTCGGGAAGGAATTAAGACTTCTTATTACTTTAGTGATATATCCACCACCATTAAGTTTAATACGGATGACAAATAATACTGTTTATCTTATTCCAGTCTATGCTTTTGTTTTTCAACTAAAATAACGCAAAGATTAACAGTTAGTTGTTTTTGTATTATTATTGTATGTTAATATTTTGTGTATAGGATTTGCATAAAAGAATGGAGTGGATATGACTGCTTGAAAAACTTAATTGGAAATTTAGAAAATCTGGGTTGGTAGCACTGGACTCTGCAGTTCAACTAGATTTTTTTTCACTAACCGTTAAATAGGTGTTTGGTTGTTACCACTTTGCTTTGTTACAAAATTTATGTTTAGATTTTGACTGTGTACCTTCTGTAGTATGTTTCAAAGTGGAGAGGTGGTTCCATATGGCCTCTTAGGAGACCGGACTTAGCTCCATGTGACATTTCTCTGAGGGGATATGTAAAAACCATTGTTACACAATAAATTTATAATGTAGCTAATTTCAGAGAAATACTAAAAACGAGTTCGCACGCAGCACGCTGACGTGAGGGAAGTGAATTTCCACATAAAAAAACTTTAAAAACTCAAAATCAGTTAAAAACGTACATTTATTCCAACTTTTATTCAAATCTGAAAAACATTGATTTTTTGGCTGTTCTGATGCTCCTGGTTCTATTTACCTGCAATGCTGGGAATACAATTTTGCGCATTATAAGGTTAGGAGAAGGTCCAGTCAGGCTTTAAAGTAGGTGTGAGGTTGTTGGGGATGATACAAGTACACCAACAAATGAATAACGGGCTTTTCTAATGTAAAATTCCCATAAGACAACGTACTGTGTTTGGTCAATACACATTTTCTTTAATAACTCGGTAAATATTTATGCTAGATTGACGAGAGAGGGCTTAAAACTTTCGGCTCTCTAATTCCCATCTTTTTACATGCATTTATTTTACATATGGGGCTTTTCTGATCCTTTTTGGGCCCAAAAACTCAAAATTTGAAAGATTAATCCCCAAAAAAGGGGTTTAGAATTTTCCGATTGTTTTGCCCAACGAACTTGTCCAACTGATTACAGAAAAGAACGTCCCTACCAAATTTGAAGTAAATCGGACAAAAAATGCGACCGCTAGAGTGCAAACACACACACACACATATATATATATATATATATATATACATATATATATATATAAAATTTTGAACGACCTCCCAAAACGTGTTCAGGGGGTCACGTTAGGAACTTCTATGGTGGTCCCGGGCTTAAGTTTCACCGTGCGGGTCATGCTAATAGTTCACTTTCCAAAGGAAATTCACTAATAAGGCAGTATCCTGAGTATCAAGGGACGTTGTGTGGATTGAATCGTTTCAATGTCAACAGAGCTAAATATGGCAGACATGTTGACATTTACTAGTCTACTTAATTAAACCGTTTTTTATGAGGATTTTGACAAAATAAATATTTTGTTATACCTTCTTTTCTTTATTTGGTAATCAATTTCAAAACCACACCATTCTTTTATTAAAAGTATGTAAATTTTATATATTCCCGATCACAACAAAATAGTTATTTATTATTTTTTTACAATACTTTTTAAATAGGTACATAAATATGACAAATGTTTTATTAAATCTAAAAGGCTACTTCAAACATTTCCCATCATAATTTTACTTTGTAATTTTTCCCAATTTTTCAAGCTTATGGTTAATATCTCATTCGTATAAAGATTATATCATATACGAATCAAGATTATAAAAATGCTATTTAAATTATTTATTATAATTCTTTATCAATAAACTATAAATAATATACCTGAAATGCGTATGAATGTAAACCTGAAGCAAGACTTAGTATTTTATGTAGTAAAACAAAATAGTTTAGTTTGTAAAGTTACAGTTGGTTTAATTTCGGTGGTTTAGTTACGCATAACTATAAATCGTACAGTAGGTTAGGTATAACTAAAATTATTACCTTTATGTCTAATATACCCGACATTTATAAAACTGTCCGCATTTCAGTGTAAAGCTGCGACACTTCTGGCTTGATAGTCCACGCTCTGCTCTCATACACGTTCCCATCTCCCCCCACTAAGTATCTGTAATCAGTGAGGAACATAGTTAAAAGAGTATATAAGCTATCTAAAACTGAATTTATCTTTTAACACATAACAAGGACCACCCAAAACCGATTGTATAAACATTTAACTTTAAATCGTCATGTAAAATATTGGAAACAGTACCAGTAAATATTTGCCTTACGGCACCAACACTCAACAAAATGTTGTATAAAATTGAAATCCCTTTACAACTGCTGTAGTAACTTTATTTACGCTCGAAAACCTCTGTTTGTCCGGTAGTGCTGAGCTTTAGTAATATATCAGATGATAAATATTCTATTATTGCTATTATTTTATACTATTAATTTGTAACTGCAAATGGGGATGTAAATAGTTTTAAACCCCAACGGCGAGTCTAGAGTTTTCGAGAACTTTTGAAATTCGGATATAAAATTTATACACAATAATCAATAATGGATTTAGTGGTACAAAAGGTCCAACAATAAAAATGAATGGAATTAACAATATAGATTTTAATACAATGGATGTGTATAGATTTTGTTCAATGTTGGTCTTATGTCAGGTTATAGTAATGCCTATTTTATTTTGAAAAATATTTCGTTTACTTTGGAAAGGAAGGTACGAATCTATAGTTGGAGACATATTTAGGAGAAAAATCTCACAGAAACCACTTTGTTCTTGTCGTTGAGGGATTCTGCTGATACGGTTGAGGGAATCCCGTTGAGGTTTATGGTTATCAAACAATTACATCGGACGGGTTACCTGAGCCTTCCACTTATTGGTCAAGACAGCCTCATTGTATATCGTCTGAATCAAAATGTTCAAGACGTATTCCCTTATACAATGGACATCTTTTGGTTAGCAAAAGTTTATAAAGTGAAAATCTTATTTAATTTTGGTTTATATTAATTTAGTTATATCTGTAAAATGATTTATGAATCAAACTCCACATCCAATAATTCTTCACAACAATTTGCTGCAATTATATTTTCAATAGAAATACTATTGTTTCAGTACTTTTTCATATCGAACCCTGCATGTTGCTTTATCTGGTATATTTTCGCAACGTACATAAATAGTAGTTCCCTAATAGCTTTTCTGAACAGTAAACTTACTATAGTCATTACACGGTTATTTATCCTATGACATTACTTGTACTTGATGTCTCACAGTCCGTCCTCGTGTTGACGCTGCAGTCTCTTGACAATCGCCGTGCACGAGACCCTCGTGTCGCAGGTCTCCGTGTCTGTGTGGGTCAACAACACGTTTCTGACAGGCTTCTCTACCCCCAATTCTATTTCTAGTGGGAGAAAAGCCCCCCATTCTTTCCTGGTCCCCTGGTTTCCTGGTTTCCTGGGTTTGACATTCCGGGTATGATGCCGGACCCCTAAAATAATGAATCGAGGAACTCTTTACTTAAGATAATAAACATCCCGAGTGCTGTAGATTTTTCAAATGATGGCCATATGAATACCTGTAAAAAAGAGTCCAGAGCTTTTGAATGTATACACACTTCGAGCTTTCACGTTACTGAGCTTCCAATATATTATAAATTTACTAAAAGTATTAATTCATAAAATAACACGATAAACCCTTTTTTATTAGTGAATTTCCTTTGGAAAGTGAACTATTAGCATGACCCGCACGGTGAAACTTAAGCCCGGGACCACCATTGAAGTTCCTAACGTGACCCCCTGAACACGTTTTGGGGGGCCGTTCAAAATTGTATATATATATATATATATACAATTGTTTATATATACAATATATATATATATATATATATATATATATATATATATAAATTTATATATATATATATTGTATGCACTATAGCGGTCGCATTTTTTGTCCGATTTAATTCAAATTTGGTAGGGACGTTCCTTTCTATAGTCTGTTGGACAAGTTCGTTGGGCAAAACAATCGGTAAACTCTAAACCCATTTTTTGGGGATTAATCTTTCAAATTTCGAGTTTTTGGGCCCAAAAAGGGTCAGAAAAGCCCCGTACGTAATATTAATGCATGTAAAAAGATGTGAATTAGAGAGGCGAAAGTTTTAAGCCCTCTATCGTCATTCTAGCATAAATATTTACCGAGTTATTAAAGAAAATGTGTATCGGCTAAACACAGTACGTTGTCTTATGGGGGTTTTACACTAGAAAAGCCTGTTATTCCTTTGTTAGAGTACTTTTATTATCCCCAGCAACCTCACGCCTACTTTCAAGCCTGTTTGGACCTTCTCCTAACCTTATAATGCCCAAAATTGTATTCCCAGCTTTGCAAGTAAATGATACCAGGTGTATCAGAACAGCCAAAAAAATCAATGTTTTCAGATTTCAATAAAAATTGGACAAATGCATGTTTTTACACTGATTTTGAGTTTTAAAAGTTTTTATGTGGAAATTCACTTCCCTCACGTCAGCGTGCTGCGTGCAAACTCGTTTATTTTTGATTTTACAAGTCAAAAGCGCTGTCTAATGGTTATAGCCCAGGAAAAAATCAAATAACCTATGAACTTTCAAAACAATTCTAAAGAGCAAACTAAAAACAAATCTACAAATAATTGTGTGTGTTATTCGTATTCACGAATTATCTTATAGATTTAAACATAACCTTAATAAGACAAGGAACTGCTGTAAAACGCAACTACTCAACAACTGTTTTATGATACAATTAGTTAAATCAGTTTAGCAAACTCAATTTGTCCAACAGTTCTTCCATCCTTGTTAAATAAAGATTTGTCAACACAGAGCGTTATATTACAAAAAATGCATGTAGTTATCCCAACATATATATTTTCAGTGTTTTGTTCGCAGTACTAAATGGACACTCCAGTAATTGAGTTTGCTTTTTGTAAATTGCTATTGACAACACAAAAACACATATTTATATTGAGTTCTATGTAACTTTATGTGAAAATTTCCATTAAAATAATTCACGTTAAGTAACCTAAATTTCCTTTTTTCCTCTTTTGGCAATCTTGGAATTTAATATTTTTAGGTCTACTCACTGAAAAAACACGTGAACAGGAAGTGAAAGTTGGTCATCATCCAGTTAGGACAGTTTGGACCAAGCGTTAGATTGACAGCGGTACAATCTACTGTTGGTGACAGCTAATTTATTTTATTTGTTTCATAACAGCTGAATGAAACCAGACGAATTTGCCTTAAAAGGTCAGTGTTCTGGCGAGAATTCTACAAATCATATGAAATATATGTATTCCTGCATTAGTGTGGTAAGTTTTTTACCTTTGTTTAAAGAAAGGAGGTAATTCTTCCAGATCCATGTAGAAAACTAAGTAAAAATAGCTAAACAAATACAAATATAAACAAATGACTTAAAGAGATGTTAGATCATTGAAAAAAGTTGCACTTCATTTTTATTTTGTTTCTCATCTATCTAATATCCTTCCGTCTATCGAATATTTGCTTTTATTTGCTTTTATCTGTTAGGACCTCAATGATATTTTATAAAATTTGTATATACTTTTTGTCACTTTATTTGGAGCACATTCTATTGTAGTTAACTATAAAGTTTAAAAGGTTAACCTTTAAAGTTGATTTTCCTTAATTGTCCTTTGTTTTTATTTAAATAAAGATTTCTGGTCAACATTTTATCATGTAATTCTAAATTATTAGCTTATTTAGAATTTTTATTTGAACAATATAAATGTAATCAAATAATACTGTAACTAATTATATGCGCTTCACTTTTCTTACAACAAATATTATTGATACCGTACTCATTTATTGGTAACGAAACATGAAATAGTACATAACATTGCCTGTCATTACCTAGTACAAAATAACATGTCTTTTGTTTTCTTTGTTTTTCATGGACATTTACTATGTTGCAATTTATTTACATGTTGTAATAGAACGGTCAAATCCTTGGTCTTGTTTCTTTAAAAGTTCGACCTGTTTTTAGAAAGCATCAGTTTTTAGTAGCCAAATGACCACTGGAAGCTCGGACCACTATTGATCCTTAACAATATGTTCCGATTTACCTCAATTTGATCTGGCGACCTTTATATTAGGAAGCGAGTTCTCGAACAACTATACTACCGACCCTGTTGGTGTCTACGATTCTCAGGCAATATAAGTAAGAAACACCTCTTTACATTAGTGTTACATATTTATTTCCATAAATATAAAACCAAAATCAAGGAAAGTATGAAAACGGGTTTCTCTTTAATTTTAAAAACGTAACAACCTGAATTCAATTATCAAAGAAAACATTTAACTGGATGAACTGATCAAGTCCCAGAGTCAATAAGTTGAATCATCTTAGGCTTGTTGGTTTAGTTGGTGTGTATGCACTGTACACCCTCAATGGTTTATTTGATTTTTCTGGGAAACATTTACTTTGTGAATTTCCAACTAATACAGCGCGTTAAGTCGGTCAAGTTACGTTATTAATGAAAAACAAACTCTCTTTGCCCGACATAACCTAATCAACACAGCGCCCCGCTGCGGTAGGCGGTCCGTATGGAGCATATGTACTAGTTAGTTGTCAAGACATACCCGTCCCATGCCCAGGAAAAGTCGTATAACTCATGGTAAAAACTGGGACTACTCAAATAAAAAAATTGTAACGTTGATTTCCATGTTATCGCGAAGAAAATTTAATTTGTCGATTCGACAATCATTTATATATTATTAGTTGATGTTACCGCCCAGCGTAAAATATTGGACATAACATTAGGATATGTTTGGTAAAACATCAATTAAAAATACTATAAATAAAATGGACTTTACTCTCCTTGTTTTGTGGATTGTGCAAGCTAATACCGTATTAGTTTTATAAATGAAAGATCATTACTAAGAAGTGGCCAGTCACCGTGTCTATTGCTTTGTACAGGCCCGAAGACAGGAACAAGTTGCATTTCCTTTTGTCCCACTAACTTCTTAATAAGATATACCACACTATAACAGCCTATCAGTAATATTTGTGATTTGAATCTTTATCTAAGGCCGTAAAAGGTTTATGAATTGGCAGGTTTATAAATGTAAGTTAGGTTACCTGTTTCACGGAAATAATTGCAGTTTTCCTAGTCCAGTTTTCAGCGTTGAAGTGTTTAAATGCGGTGTGCTCCGTCACCGTTACATTTACTGGTTCAAAGTATATGATTAGGGACAAGGATGGTAGAATGATGAAAGAATGGAATTAACAATGAATAATTTAACATCGAATAAAAATAACACTGAGTAATTTAACATCATAGCAGAAGCCGAAACTCTACCTAGCAAAATGCAGAATATCAATAATTGTTTTTATTTGCAGCCAAATGTTACAGCTGTTGCTGAATAATTTCCCAGATACTAAACATTATTTATTGGCAAGGAGGTTATATTTATATTAAAGATGCGGGCGGGGTAATACACATTATTTACTTTAATTGCACCTTACAACATCATATGACTCAAGCACAAGTTTTTAGTGAATTTCCTATTGAAAGTGAACTATTAGCATGACCCACACGGTGAAACTTAAGCCCGGGACCACCATAGAAGTTCCTAACGTGACCCCCTGAACACGTTTTGGGATGTCGTTCAAAATTGTATATATATATATATATATATATGTGTGTGTGTGTGTGTGTGTGTGTGTGTGTGTGTGTGTGTGTGTGTGTGTGTGTGTGTGTGTGTGTGTGTGTGTGTTTGCACTCTAGCGGTCGCATTTTTTGTCCAATTTACTTAAAATTTGGTAGGGACATTCCTTTCTGTAATAAGTTGGACAAGTTCGTTGGGCAAAACAATTGGAAAACTTTAAACTTTTTTTGGTGATTAATCTTTCAAATTTTGAGTTTTTGGGCCCAAAAAGGGTCATAAAAGCCCCGGATGTATAATTAATCCATGTATAAAGATGGGAATTCGTGAGGCGAAACTTTTAAGCCCCCTCCCGTCATTCTAGCATAACTATTTACCAAGTTATAGAAGAAAATGTGTATTGACCAAACACAGTACGTTGTCTTATGGGGTTTTACATTAGAAAAGCCTGTTATTCATTTGTTGGTGTACTTTCATCATCCCCAGCAACCTCACGCCTACTTTAAATCCTGACTGGACCTTCTCCTAATCTTATAATGCGCAAAATGTTATTCCCTGCATTGCAGGTAAATGAAACCAAGAGCATCAGAACACCCAAAAAATCAGTGATTTCAGATTTTAATAAAAATTGGAATAAATGTATGTTTTACACTGATTTTGAGTTTTAAAAGTTTTTTATGTGGAAATTCATTTCCCTCACATCAGCGCGCTGCGTGCGATCTCGTTGTTATAGTTATCTTGTGACAAGTCAAGGTGAGTACATTTGTTTAATTTTATTCGGTTGATGTGGTAAAACCTAATAAAACAGGCGAAATGTATGCTTGGCAAAATATTGTAACAATAACAACTTCAATTTTGTTCATCGTGATATTAGCCAGCTATAAACGCTGATATGGCAAGTTGTTTGTTACTCCGCGTTGAAGAGACAGTGATCCAAGTCCACGTAGTTGTTTGTTACCCCATTCTCAATCAGATCCATTAGAACGTGGAACATGTCTGGTGGGGGCTGTGGTGCTTTAACATATTTCGCACATTTCAGTGTTATTAATATCTATTTATATATTGTTACCATGTATAATTTAACTGGTATAAGCGGAATATTCATTATATATTAGAAAATTCTGTCCAGCTAGTATTTATTGGTTAGACTTATTCCTATTTAATTCCTATGCTGCAGAATATTCTTGAAAGTCCGAGACTAAGTTGGAGCTTCTCGTGATAAATATTTATATTTTTTGTGCGGTGAAGTGTGGATATTCACCATAAAACAAAATATGTAACGTTTTCAATTTAAAGTTATAATTAAAGTTATATTACTTACTTATAACTTACTTATAAAGTTATATTAAAGTTTTATTAAAATTATAATAAACACCGTTAAATCTAAACGCAGGAAACACGAAAGAAAATCATCCTTCCGCCTCTTATAGCCAAGCCGTACTTGTCCCCCGGAAAGATGATGTCATTAATTTCTTCGCCTTGCAACACTTCTCCTTCGTCGTGCAAGGCTTGCTGCCCGTGTACTGCACTGACACATGGTCCACCGGCAGCTGCATGGTGGTGGAGTAGCCCTCCATGGGGGTGGCGGCCCACTCATTCCGCGGCACCCCCTTGATAGGCCAGATCTCGAGTGGTTTAAACTTTAATTCATCCTTAACTGGACAATTATTTTTAGCTGTGATTTGATTAATTATATATCGTTATTTTATACTTAACGATACCTGAACAGTGTTACAGGGAAAACTACTTTTGCTGCTTGAACGTTTTAAGACTTTTAATACGTAACATAAATTCAAATCCGATGTCGATTTATTTAGACGGTCTCAAACTGAACAGTACGGTCAAATAAAATACGCAAGTTTAATCTGTACCCAAAACCGTCCTATTTCTTTAATATAAAAAATACCCCCGTAGCAGCAAACCTGCGTACTCAGCGAATTTCCAATGCATATATATGTATCTTAATACCACATAAATCCACAAACCAAGTTTCATCAATATACATTCATAAATAAACGATTTATTACATTTGTATTATTCTCCATAAGAATAACATGGCGGCTGAGTATGCAGGCTTGCTGAAGCAAGGAACACAAAAAATGAGGGTTTATACAAACATCAATATAACTCAAGTAGGTAAAGCTACATACCAAGTTTTATTAATTTATGTTCATAATTAAGGGAGATAATAGGTTACTTATTCTCCATAAGAATAACATGGGGCTGAGTACGCAGGTTTGCTGCTACGGGAACTATCAGCCAAAAAATGTTTTTTAGTGCAAATATTAATAGGCCACAACGATATGAAGCAATATACCAAGTTGCATCAGGAAAAGTTGATAAATAAGTGAAATATACAATTTTTCTTATTCTCCATAAGAATAACATTGGACAACATACTGTGTTTAACACTTCCAATATCTCTGTAACCATTTGACGTAGAGGAATGATCAAAATACCAAATTGTGTGTGTTTTTTAAGCTGAATCCAATGGTAAAAACAAATATTTGACTTTTTCAAAAATTATATATAAAAAATTCAAAAAACCCATTTTTGGGGTACAAAACCCCCCCAAAATACCCCTTCGGATGGAGCGATATGGCTGGTTTTCGAACTTAAAGTCATAAATGCTGCTTTACACGTTTACACCAAATTTCATCAAAATCGGATCATTTTTACAAGAGTTATCGTGCTCACGGACACATATATATAAATTTGAACGAATGGTGTTTTTGGGGTCTGGGGACCTCAAAACGAAAAGTTATCATGGTCCCGGGCCTAGGTCTTACAATGCCGACTACGGTAATAGCTTCTTCCCTATAGGGGAAATTCGCTAATAACGACTTTACAATCGTAAACATTATTGATTGAAAGAATATATTGATTTACTAAACTTTAAAGTCCAAAATCTTCAGTTGTTAAATCAAAGAAAGGCATTTTTTATGAAGAAATAATATATAGCAAAAATAGTTAATATATTTTAAATGTTTCACTGTACAGGAAAGATAGCCTTTAAGGAACATGCATAAAAAAGTCTTCCATAGGTACTACAAACATATTTGAATATGCCCTGCTTATTTTTTTAATTTGGTTTCTTTACACCAGAATATTTCTTATCTCTAGTATGAAGAAATGGTAGGACCTTTTAATTGTTTTGTTATATTACACGCACACATAACACGAAGACTTAGCTATTTTGTGTTTTAATACTCTATTATTGATTACGTTTACTCCAGGCAGTTGCCTATAAACTACCGAGCATTTATAATTGTTCTCTGTTCGAATATATTGAAGTAATACAAATTAAACGTTGGATCGTATTACACACTAAGATTATTCATCAATGATATTTATGCTAACTTAAAAATTCAAAAGTAGACTAGTTTATTTTTTTCAGAAGTCATCGCACTTTTTAGCTTCTTATTGGAAATCTTGTCTCTTTTGTGTATTTATACGTTCAAATTTTATAATCAAATTATAGTCTTCTGGTCTTAAAACTGTCACATCTATGTAGTAACAATATCACTTTAGATAAACTTTCAGCCTAAAGCCGAAATCCCGATCTTACTTCATACCATTTTAGCGAATTTCCCCTATAGGGAAGAAGCTATTACCGTAGGTCTCATGGTAAGACTTAAGCCCGAGACCATGATAAGTTTTTGTTTTGAGGTCCCCAGATGCCAAAAACACTATTCGTTCAAATTTATATAAATGTATATATATATCTATCTATCTATCTATCTATATATATATATATATATATATATATATATATATATATATATATATGTGTGTGTGTGTGTGTGTGTGTGTGTGTGTGTGTGTGTGTGTGTGTGTGTGTGTGTCCGTTACCGCGATAACTTGAGTAAAAAACGTCCGATTTCGATAAAATTTGGCTCAAATGTGTAAAGTGACATTCATGACTTTAAGTTCGAAAACCAGAAATATCGGACCACGGGAAGGGGGGTTTATGGGGGTTTTAAATTTTCCAAAAATCAGTTTTTGCATTTTTCACCCTAAAATTGTTAAGAAAACTTAATTTTGGTTGTGACCATGTTATAGGGCTTAGTAAAACAAATAATATGGTATTTTGAATTATTAACCTAGGTTAAGTGGTTGCGGAGAAAATCCAAAAAAACCTGCTCATAAAATCTCCCATGTTAATCTTATGGGAAAAAGGTTTTTGGCTTTTCCTCAGTTCATTTCTATGTAAACTTCACATTTGCTTTTACCAATCAGTTTACCTCTACAAAACAATCATTTTGGTGTTTAAATTGTGATTCTACGTCCAACCGTTGCCGTGATATTCAAAGTGCTAAACACAGTATGTTGTCCAATGTTATTCTTATGGAGAATATTTAAAATTTGATATCTCGATTATTTATGAACTTATATTGATGAAACTTGGTAGGTGGCTTCACCTAGTACTGGTATATTGATATTTCCACAAAAAGTTGATTTTTGTTTATTATCCTCTTAGCAGCAAACCTGCATTCTCATCCCTAATGTTATTCTTATGGAGAATACGGAAAGCTTTATATCTCCCTTAATTATGAACATTAATTATTAAAACTTGGTATATAGCTTCACCTGGTTGAGTTATATTGATAATAGCAAAAAAAGCCGCATTTTTATCTTCCTCGTTGCAGCAAACCTGCGTTCTCAGCCCTAATGTTATTCTTATAGAGAATAAATAAAATGCTATATATCACTTATTTATTTAAGTATTTTTATGAAACTTGGTAAGTGGCTTTATGTGGTAGTAAGAAACATATTCATTCATAGGAAATTCGCTGAGTACGCAGGTTTGCTGCGACGGGGGTATTTTATTTATGACAGAATTCGGAAAGACAAGAAAGTGAGTACATACCAAGGCGAGCAAATGGATCGTTTTTCATGGTTAAAAAATAATGTCTTAGATATTATGCTACTATTTATTAATATTATTATTATTATTAAAGGAGCATGATATCTGGTCAGAAGTATTATAGCCTGGTAACTGGTGATAATAGTGTTAAATAATAATGAGAGTGTAGTTACTATATTCAGTTTATAATTGACGCTTAAGTTACAGAGACATTTTCAAACTATAGAATTTACTTTGTCGACCATGTTTACTACGCCATTAGTAAGGTGGAATAAGGAATGTAATGATTACGTTATGTAACTAAGTATTTGCAATTACTGTTACAATTCAGATAACGCTTAGCTGGTAGAATCGAACCTTATTAGGACAGTATAATCTGAATACTCGTGTTGGATTATATAATAGTATAAATTACCAAAATTGTAAAACACACACGATTATTGTAAGTACTAAGTAGTGGTGAATAGGTACTTTGAGTAGAGATGATTCAATTGTGTGACTTTTATATCAAGGCAAATTATAATAATAATTTAAATTACAAATACCCCCGTCGCAGCAAACCTGCACACTCAGCGAATTTCCAATGGAGATATAAATGTCTTAATACTACATAAAGTCACTTACCAAGTTTCATAAAAATATATTCACAAATAAGCAATATATACAATTATAATTATTCCCCATAAGAATAACATTGGGGCTGAGTACGCAGGTTTGCTGCATCAAGGAACACAAACAATGGATTTTTATGCTAATACCAATATAACTCAACTAGGTGAAGTCATATATCAGTTTTTATTCATTTATGTTCATAATTAAGGGAGAAATAGAATTTAATTACTATCCATAAGAATAACATGGGGCTGAGTACGCAGGTTTGATGCTACAAGAGCCTTTGACAAAATCTTTTTTAGAAAATACCAATGCACCACAACTAGATGAAACCGTATACCAAGTTTCATCAGTATCCGTTCATAAATAAGCGAGATATCATTTTTTTCTTTTCCTCCATAAGAATAACATTAGACAACGTACTGTGTTTAGCACTTTCAATATCTTAGTAACCAATTGACGTAGAGGAATGATCAAAATACCAAATTGTGTGTTTTTTAAGCTAAATACAATGGTAAAAACTAAAATTTGACTATTTCCAAAATTGTATGTAAAAAATAAAAAAAAAAAACATTTTTGGGGTACGAAACCCCCCAAAAATACCCCTTCGAATAAAGCGATCTGGCTGGTTTTCGAACTTAAAGTCATAAATGTTGCTTTACACGTTTATACCAAATTTCATCAAAGTCGCATAATTTTTACAAGAGTTATCGTGCTCGCAGACACTCACACACACACACACACACACACACACACACACACACACACACACACACACACACACACACACACACACACACACACACACATATATATATATATATGTATACAGTTTCGAACGAATGGTGTTTTTGGGGTCTGGGGACCTCAAAACGAAAAGTTATCATGGTCCCGGGTCTAAGTCCTACATGCCGACTACGGTAATAGCTTCTTCCCTATAGAGGAAATTCGCTAAAACTGTTAAAGAATCCTTTATTATTGATTTTTTTGCTTTATCTATAGCTTCTACTGTTTACAATTACAATAACTTTCAGATATAACGAACCTCATTCCGAAACTTTGTGTAGTTTTAAACACTAGAGTTGATGGATAAAGTTCTAATAAATCTATATCTATAAATACGAAATTCCTATCAACGCCCAGGCCAAACCATTGCACCTAGAAGCACGACATGTTGCATGTAGACTCCTCTTACAGCATAGGCACCCCGTAAGAAGGGATTTAAAAAATTTCCCATAGGGCTATGCCCCACCCTATGTTAGACCCAAAGTTCCAACCCTATGTTATTCTTATAGGCATTCACTTTGGTTTGAGCTGATGAAAATTCTATCAGCTGATTATGATTCGTAGTAGTTCCACGGGTCAACCACAGAATGCAGCACACACAATTATTGTATTTTCGGGAGCGATGGTAGCTAGTCAATAATAAATTAAAATCCATCACTCTTAAGAGTTTAAAAATCGATGAATTCTTATTTGAACAATATATGTTAGTAACAATTTCCTGTTAGTAACTCGAACACCGTTAATATTGAAACACAGTGTGTTTATTGAATACCAACTTTCCTGTTAGTAACTCGAACACCGTTAAAATTGAAACACACTGTGTTTATTGAATACCAACTGAACTTCACTTCCCAGTATAATCCTACCAGCGTTTATCGTATTACAAACTGTTGTTTGTAGCTCTAAATATATGAATTTCCAAATAGATTTATCTATGAATTAATTGCCAAAATATTACATAGTTTAACGCTAAATAACGGCATCGAATTATTTTTCTTATGCACACAAACTAAATAAGTTTATATTGAAATATATCAATCAAATAGTGTACCTATTTAATAATCTAATATTTATATATAATTCTGTAAGCGAAATGTTTAAGTCAAAATTGTGGAAGTTTGGCAAATTGCAGGATGACAGGTGATGGCTTAAGTTAAAGGTCTTGATCCCAGGGACTCGGGTAAAATAACAGTATTTCTAAAAAGTTACCAGCGAAACGTAAAACATCCCCATAAGAAAAGCATGGGGATTTAAAAACGTCTGCTTTGTTTACATTAAACATGTGATCAAGTGTCTACTTGGTTTACGAACTGACATGAGTTCCTACTTATATCGTTTCATTTTCCTCAGAATGTAAAGAGTAGAAAAATCAGGTGAGCAGAGAATTAAAGCAAGGTTGAGGGGCTATGGCCCCTTCAAGCCACTAGTTTATCATATTGTTCTCTTATATATTTTACAATTAGATGCAGATAAATATAATAGTATATTAAGCTCAATTGTTTGAGCTATAGAAAATTGTATTTTAAAAGTTATAATAGAATACACACAGAAAGAACAAACAATTTTATTTACTTAAACAAATATTACATTATATTTAAACCTTTAAGCGCCAAGTGGTTGAATATTTGTTGTTTTGTTGATTTGTTTAATATATTGAACAATCGTTGCTTAAGGTCCGCCCACTCATTCAGCTCTGAACTATCATCCATGACCATGCGTTGCACGTAAAGACCGACTATGACGGAGTTCGAATCCTCCATTCAAGTACTACCCCCTAGCCGTAGAGACCTTGGACCCCTCAACCAATCTGATGGGCTAGAAGTTGTACCGGGCCTCAAGGTGTTATGCCGTGCACGAAGTACAAACTAGTATTACTTCTGTCTAAAATGTTAAACTATATGTTAGGGGCCATACACATATTACGTAACGAACTTAAGGGGGGAGGGGGTATGGCGAGCGTTAAGCTGCATTATATTGGGGAGGGGGGTTTGGATCAGCGTTACGTAACTCACACATATTAACTTTAAGTGCCGGCGCACTCCCGTATCTGTTGATACTGTTATAAATCGTTCAAAATTAAAAGATAATCAAATTGATATCTGAATTAAAGTTACAGTCTGTTATATAAAAATACTTCTGTTAATACTATTTTAATAACAGTTAAACTAAATATAAATACATAACGTGTTTTGAGTAAGTCCTGTATTGCTTTACACCTATGTTTTGTGTTGTTTTAGAGTGTAAAATCATGACTGGATCCAGCAATGCCGTCCACACCTTAAGTTTATTAAGGTGTTTTGTATTTGTATTAGTTATAAATTAAATTTGTAACGTTTTAGCTGAGATAGTTTATTTTGTTGCTTATATTATTAGTAACAGTCTTGTTTGTTTATGTACATTTTGCTTTGAAATAAGTTATAACAAATTTCGTTAAAGGAAAGTCATTTAAAGTTTAATGATTCACTGAAGTCCATTCTCCAAATTGCTAATATAACGATGTTTAAAAGGTTTAAGCTGTTTTAAAGCCTACTACGATTGAGTTACGTAACACATAAGGGGGTGGGGGGTATGCTCAAGCGTTATGGTGCGTTACATGGGGGAGGGGGGTCTGAAATGACGAACAAATGCGTTACGTAATATGTGTATGGCCCCTCAGGCGCACACCACAGTCAGAGCTCGCCACGGTAAAATTGATTATACAGTAATTAATAGTGTTTTTAGATGGCAGATTCAAAAGCCGATACCCTTGGTGCTCAAAGGGTTAAACTCCAACAATTTTTCTATAACAGGGATTCACGTTTTTCGCTTTTGTTTTTATCTCGTTGCATAACTAATCTCCATAACTTATATAGTAAACGATATTATACAATATAAAAACACTTTTCCAAATTAGTTCATATCGTTATAAAACGTAGAACTGAAAATAGTGAAACACTGCACCAGCTTCCAGGACGCCTTTTCTTCGTATACTGGGGGTCTCTTGCCTGAAACGTGGAAACCAAATGTGATCAACCTTAATGTAACACTCTTTTACTATTTGTGAAACAATCTGTAATTGTAAACAGATCTATAACCAGCTTGTTAAGTAATTAATTTTAAAGGATCAGGTAATATTTTTACCCATTTAATATAACAGGATTACTGCAAGTCCGAGCTTCACGTTAAAGATACTTATGTTAAATTTGAGGTTCGGTAATTTTGAGTAAAATAAACAGGGAAATGGTTCTATCACAATTTCATGGCAATGCGTTTCAATGAATAAGGTGAATTCACATTATTTAACTAAATATATAGAAAATACAATATTAACCCAATATGTATGTATAAACTACAGTAATGTATAAAAAATTACCGTTTTAAAAGTATAAAAAGATAGCTTTTCATTTTGTTTTTAAACGCAATTTGTGAAAATTCCTATGGATCATGTTTCATAAATTACACCAAGAAGAAACCTATGACCATATAAACATTTTAATAGACAGTAATAAACTTCTACTAAGTAAATGTTAAAACTACACGGATTGAACTTTCCTAAGATATACTGCTATTCTTGTAGGCACCTTTAAATTTTACATCGCTTTTGTAAAAAGTCTTCTAAAAACATGAATGTAGTTCTAAACGGTGAACCCCTCTTCTGAGCTTCTTAAACCTTAACTACAATTATAAAATCGAATACTGAGTAGAGTAACAACATAAAAACAAGGCATTTCAAGGAACTTAGGATAAATTGGTTTACCTTTGAACCCAATGAAGGCGATGATGGCGACTCTCCCGTTGAGTTGGGGGTAGAGCTTCGACCTGGGGGGCAACAGGCGCCAGCTGCGGCCCTCATTAGAGTCGCCGTCAGCTCCTACCAGATAACTGACATTTGAATATGTTGGTGACTACCCTCTACCTCAGTGAAAACGTTCATGATGGTGGGGGTAGAGCTTCGACTTAAGGGGGCAACACGCATCAGCCGCGGCCCTCATAAGAGTAGCCGTCACCTCCTACCAGATAACTGACATTTGAATATGTTGGTGACTACCCTCTACCTCAGTGGAAACGTTCATGATGGTGGGGGTAGAGCTTCGACTTAAGGGGGCAACACGCATCAGCCGCGGCCCTCATAAGAGTAGCCGTCACCTCCTACCAGATAACTGACAGTTGAATATGTTGGTGACTACCCTCTACCTCAGTGGAAACGTTCATGATGGTGGGGGTAGAGCTTCGACTTAAGGGGGCAACACGCACCAGCCGCGGCCCTCATAAGAGTAGCCGTCACCTCCTTCCAGATAACTGACATTTGAATATGTTGGTGACTACCCTCTACCTCAGTGGAAACGTTCATGATGGTGGGGGTAGAGCTTCGACTTAAGGGGGCAACACGCATCAGCCGCGGCCCTCATAAGAGTAGCCGTCACCTCCTACCAGATAACTGACAGTTGAATATGTTGGTGACTACCCTCTACCTCAGTGGAAACGTTCATGATGGTGGGGGTAGAGCTTCGACTTAAGGGGGCAACACGCATCAGCCGCGGCCCTCATAAGAGTAGCCGTCACCTCCTACCAGATAACTGACAGTTGAATATGTTGGTGACTACCCTCTTCCTCAGTGGAAACGTTCATGATGGTGGGGGTAGAGCTTCGACTTAAGGGGGCAACACGCATCAGCCGCGGCCCTCATAAGAGTAGCCGTCACCTCCTACCAGATAACTGACAGTTGAATATGTTGGTGACTACCCTCTTCCTCAGTGGAAACGTTCATGATGGTGGGGGTAGAGCTTCGACTTAAGGGGGCAACACGCATCAGCTACGGCCCTCATAAGAGTGCCATCACCTCCTACCAGATAACTGACATTTGAATATGTTGGTGACTACCCTCTGCCTCAGTGGAAACGTTCATGATGGTGGGGGTAGAGCTTCGACTTAAGGGGGCAACACGCATCAGCTACGGCCCTCATAAGAGTAGCCATCACCTCCTACCAGATAACTGACATTTGAATATGTTGGTGACTACCCTCTGCCTCAGTGGAAACGTTCATGATGGTGGGGGTAGAGCTTCGACTTAAGGGGGCAACACGCATCAGCTACGGCCCTCATAAGAGTAGCCATCACCTCCTACCAGATAACTGACACTTGAATATGTTGGTGACTACCCTCTGCCTCAGTGGAAACGTTCATGATGGTGGGGGTAGAGCTTCGACTTAAGGGGGCAACACGCATCAGCTACGGCCCTCATAAGAGTGCCATCCAGATAACTGAACCTTGAATGTATTGGTGACTACCCTCTACCTCTGTGGAAACGTTCATGATCCAAGTTCACCTGATTAGACGTTGTTTCACACATTACGTAATAATAAGTATTTCATTTCTTAGGTTTTGTAGTAATTAATTTGTTATATTGTATTTAGTGTTCTAGTTAAATTAAAATAAAAAAGTAGGAATACAAATCCTTGTTATTGTTGACATATTTTGAAAAGGATGAGATTTCGGGAAATGTACGTAATTATATCTTGTTTGATGTTTATTGCTTAAAACGATTAAGCATTTTGTTGTTAATATGCCAAAAATATATTATCATTGGTTCACGTAAACCAACAAAACCTTTAATTGAAATTTAATTTTTCAACTTATATATATCTTTAAAATTAAATGAGATAAATAGGAGTTGAATATTAAGGAAATAATGTGTAATAAATAAAAATATATACTAAATTTAATGACAGGAATAACTGGTTAAAATACGAGCTCGTAATAACTACTATCACCATTCATGAATACGAAGTTGTTTAAATATTAAGTGTATGCATATATGAATGTGTTAAATAATTAATTAGAAAAAAGGTATTACATACAGTGCCAATGGTAACAATATGCAAATCTAATATGCAATGTTCAGAAACTCTTCTTCCCGTGTTGTCTTTTTTACATTTTCAATTATTGAAACGTTTGATAAATTTATTCTTTGAATTTTTAAGCAAGAAGCATCAAAATTCTATTTTAACATTATCTATTTCAATTTTATTGTGATTAAACTTACAATTCCAATATTATTAGTTTTTCGACATCGTAGCACTACGAAAAAATGTAAAATATTGTGATTACCTTAGTTATATATAAACGTGGAATACATATTATTGCAACGGTTGTTGGAATGTTGATACTTCGACCTAATTGAACCGTATTTTTTATAATTAAGGAGTTATGAATACTTTTTATTCGAGAATGCCTCGGGGAATGAAAGCGTTCTGCAATAACCTATTTGTGTATGGTTACCTCCCGAACATTGGTTATGATATTCCTCGGGAACGTTGCCTACCTTCTCACATTCTGTGTAGTTGTCACCCTGCGACTGCTTCATGCACTCAGTAGAGCCGCGGTGAAGAGGATACAAACACTTGAATAAAACACAGCGTACCATAGCACATCTCAGAATGGGTTTAGGTTTAACTTTTACATTTCACAGAGTAATTTGTTTATTGATTGAAATCTGTGGAAGTTTAAAGGTGCTCTAAGTCGTGTAATGTTTCTCACACTTCATACTCCCTAAGACTCTTATGAATATATTTTACGATCTCAAAGCTCTACGTTCTCCTAATTAGTTGTTACTCATTATTTGTCACTAACTACTACTCTCTTGTTTTTTGTTACATAATACCGGTTACGTTCAATTGCTATACTTGTTCCTCGTTAAAATTAATTGTTTTGCGTAACCTTTTTACCAATAATCGTTACTTGTTAGTCGTTATTTGTTACATATTGTATTTCTTTTTGATAATGCTTTTTGTTACGAGTTACTTGTTTTGTGATGCTTGTTATGTGCTACATATCATTATTATATACTTGTTAATTGTTAAATGTTACTACCTTTTTCCTACGTACTACACGTTAGTACTGCTAACAAAAACTACTTGTTTTACTAATCGTTAGTACGACTCTGTAGTATTACAGGTTTTTAACACTCGTTAGTAATACTAGTTTGTACTAATAGTACTACTCGATATGTACCATTCATCTACGTACTTCTGCTTACTACTTCCCGATACTATGTGTTAAAACTTGTTAATACTTCTTGTTAATATTATGTGCTATTACTAACAGTTAGTACGACTCACTTAGAACTTTAGGCATACCACTAGCCTAACGGTTAGCGTCTTGGACTTCGGTTCAAGGGGTCACGCGTTCAAATTCCGGGATGTCCACACAAATCTAAGGGGTTTGGACCGCTTTCAATAAATGCGTTTGTATGCTCTATTAACAAAACGCCGTTGGCATTGAAATACAAACAAAATTATTCATTAGTACATTTTTTTACCATCCGCTTACAAATACTTGTTAGTACTACTTGTTAATACTATTCGTTAGTACTACTTGTTAGTAATACTTGTTTAGTAGTACTCATCAGTACTAGGAGTTAGTACCTCTGCTTATTAATATTTGTTGTACTACTCTTTACTACAGCTTGTTATTACTATTCGTTAGTACTACTCGTTTAGTACTTTTCATTATTACATTTCTTTAGACCTTACACTCACAAATACTTGTTAGTACGACCCGTTAGTACTATTCGTTAATACAGCTCGTTGATTCTACTCGTTGCTACCACCAACCGCTCCCTACTCGTGTTGTCCGTTACTTGTATCGGATGTCGTGGTAGCCGTGGTTCATGTCGCGGAGCTGGATGGCTTTCACGGCGGCGGCGTCGCAACACTCCCGCTTGTTGAGGCACCGCGGGGTGTCGGTGAAGGCGAGGATGATGCACTCAATGGGATGCGGCAGCAACATCTCGTCCTTGGCCTCCAGCGCGCCCTACGCCTCCCGGTGGACGAACTTCATTTGGTACATATTGGGGCCTGATGAAGGCCTGCACGGGAGGTGTTAGAAATCGCTTTATGACGTGGTTTTATTTCAAAACAGTTTAGTTTAAAAAGCTGGTGGTAAAACCCAATTGATATGCCGGGTCAAATAATAATAAAAATCCTTTTAAATTTTGAATGGTGTAGAGATATCTTCCATTACTAACGGCGATAGGAAAGAAGACCCCTGGGATCTGGCATACACCGAAATTGGCGCCGCTACCATATGGTCATTTCACTAGGGCTCTATGCGGCATTCTTTGTTACCATTTGGTAATTGCCTGCTCACCCAAGATACCGGAAACTATGATCCCGTAAAAACACACAGTGAACCGGCGAAAGGGTCTCCATTCCTCTCGCCGACATTAAGATGTTAGTTCAGGGTCAAGTTTTATGTTCATAACAATTGTTTTATATTTAAAAGTTGAAAATGTGTAACAAATATTCAATAATTTTAAGAAAAATAAATAAAATTAATTGGAAAGAAGGGATTCCCCTTCAAAATGTTATAACAAATCGTATAATGTGGATGATACCCAGTCATGAGACACTTTCTAATCAGGCTTGGTCAAGTTTGACAAAAACCTGTTAGAGTTTAATTATTACTAATCAGGTTTTAGTCAATCAATGTAAAACGCCAAATAATCTTAAGCGTAATAAATAAATTATCAGTTTGTATGGCGGTAATTCCTTGTATACACTCAGTCTTGACCTCAGCCAATCCGAACCTGTACTGAGTGTCAGTTATATCTTGACTGTACTGAGGCGATCACATTTTGATGAAATAGTGGGAAAGTGGTCTACTTAATTCGTCCATTTATTTGTTCCGGTGAAGTTACAAGTTAGTCAAATCAAATTCGGTTGTGTGTATAAATGTTTAACAGGTTTTCTTTGTAAAAGTTATAGTTTTTCTCATTAGGTAACTGAGATTTTACCAACAAAAGAACCATAAAATAAAAAAGGATGTATCATCGAGAACGTTTTACAAATTTCGGTTTTTAACAAACAGGATAAATGTTTTGTTAAACCACATACTTTGTTATTTTTTTATACAATTAAATAATAAAAACCCATTTTACTTATTAACAAATACAATTCTGACAAATACTTACATTTTGTATGTGAGTATTTGAAACTATGAAAAATTCAAGTTTAATACATGTACAAACGCATAGTATTAACGGTCTTATTTTCTATAACTCAGTTTCAAAAGGGAGCCTTAGATATCGAAGTAGTAATATCCATCAATTATTATAACTGTTTATCAGCTACAGTTAATATGACTTCAAGATAAAATCTATTTGTATATTGTCGCCGTGGCATCAATATAGAGAAGTAGTGTTAGATGTTGCTATTAAAATTTTTTATGCGTAAAACGAAAGGCACAATGTTTACTAATTTATTATGTTTATGCAAGCGAAAAACCACTTCCATATTTTGAAGAATATCAAAGTTTGTTTAATTTAAAATTTGCTAAAAATGTATTGCATTTTTAAAACCTTTTTACAGTGAAATTTCAAACCAATTTGTATAGGGAAATTCAGTAGGTCTACTTAGTCATAGCTGTACTTGTTGTACTTAAAATTTTTAATTTAAATAATTTGTAAATTTGTTATACCTTTATTCAAAATCTTTTAAGTAGAGTATTATACATATATTACGGACGAATACAAATTAGTTGATATTACACTTTTGGTTTGGCTTCATTAACGTTTAAAACTAGATCTAACGTCGTTTAAATGTAGTTTTAACTATGGTATACATTCAATAGCTCTTTTTTTCAATTTGAATTACATTGTATAATGTCGATGATCGGGGTTGGTTTTTCCTTGTTTTAAACTGAATTCGATACATCGCCAACCACACTCTTCCATCATTACAAGAGGTAGTTTTCCTGGAACAGCGAAACAAATTAATATTTGTATTTAATAGTTTCGTGTTTTTATAATTTACTTGGTATAAAAACGCACTATTACTTTAGTCTACTTTTCAAAAGCAATTATTTACTTCGGAGAGGATTTTACTTCTAATTTGTTTATATGGGTACGTTAAATTTTATTTGTGTATAACATTTTCCGAACAGGGTTAGGCAAAAGTCTCCAATAAATGTAATAATTCCAAAACTGGCCAGCACAATATGTTCATGATACTGCAATGTCGTAGCCAGGTCCTAGCCACGTATGGGTCATCACGAACAATACAACCGCGTACTTCATGTGATCGAGCCATGGGAGGACGTTTTGTTGAGGAATATTTTGCACTATAAGTTAAAAAAAAAATATATTTTGTAATGTAAGTTTTTAATATTTTCTGCATTATTCAATGCGTTATAAGGAGGTAATTTAAACACGGACAATGTATGTTATTCATGTTACTCATTCCAAAACATTTTTAAACAGATTTCTTTGGGTTTCACCATAGAATGAGTATGTTTAATCTATGGTTACACTTAAAATATACGGTATTTATGGAGTGAATTCTTACAAAAATATGAGATACTCGTTTTACTCAATCCTTTGCCAAATTGCTTACATTTTCCGAACAATAGATACAATAATAATAAATACCCCCGTAGCAGCAAATCTGCATATTCAGCGAATTTCCATTGCATATTAATTTATCTTAATACCACATAAAGCCACATTCCAAGTTTCATCAATATACATTCATAAATAAACGATTTATGTAATTATTCTCCATAAGAATAACCTGGCAGCTGAGTATGCAGGTTTGCTGAAATAAGGAATACTAAAAATGGGTTTTTATACAAATATCAATATAACTCAACTGGGTAAAGCCACATACCAAGTTCTATTAATTTATGTTCATAATTAAAGGAGATAACACGTTACTTATTCTCCATAAGAATAACATTGGGCTGAGTATGCAAGTTTGCTGCTGCGGGAACTATCGGCCAAAAAATAGGTTTTTTTGCAAATATCAATAGGCCACAATGAAATGAAGCAATATACCAAGTTTCGTCAGGATAAGTTGATAAATAAGCAAAATATACAATTTTTCTTATCCTCCATAAGAATAACATTGGACAACGTACAGTGTTTAACAGTTTCAATATCTCAGTAACCAATTGACGTAGGGCGATGATTAAAACACTAAATTGTGCGTATTTTTAAGCTGATTCCAATGGGAAAAAATAAAATTTTACTTTTTCAAAATTGTATGTAAAAAACTCAAAAACCCGTTTTTGGTGTACAAAACCCCCCCAAAATCAGATAGGTTGATCTGTCTGGTTTTTGAACTTAAAGTCATAAATGCTGCTTTACACGTTTTTACCAAATTTCATCAAAATCGGACTTTTTTACGAGAGATATCGCACCCACGGATATATATATATATATATATATATATATATAGAGAGAGAGAGAGAGAGAGGGGGGGGAGAGAGAGAGAGAGATACTCTAATATATATATATATATATATATATATATATACAGTTTCGATCGAATGGTGTTTTTGGGGCCTGGGAACCTCAAAACGAAAAGTTGTCATGGTCCCGGGCCTAGGTCTTATCATGCCAACTACGGTAATAGCTTCTTCCCTTTAGGGGTAATTCGCTGAAAAAACTTTTCTTATGAGTAATTCCACGCAAGACTCCGATAAAGTTGCACTTTTAAAAGAACTTTGTTGTGGAAGGGAAGTAAAGGTGAAACACCATCGATCAGTAGTAGTGAATACTAACTTACTAACTGATACGAGAGTGATTCTACAGAATGTACTAAGTAGACGCAAAGTTGTGTTTAAACTTAATTTAAACGTTTTTTGTTCTAAAGTTTGAACTAAATTTTATGAGATGATAATATATACATATATATTAGAACTAAATATCATTAAAAATCCATTGAAAATATGTTTCAGCTAAAAATTTGTTATTCGACTAGCTTCATTATCAATCCGTTATGACAGCATATTTGTTTATTTTCTAAGAGAATTAAACTTTCGAAAATCTTTCTTGAAGGGGAAGCCTCTCCTAGTGCGTAAATTTATATTTCATTTTGGTCCCTTCAATAATAATCCATGAAAATTAGCATACGTTAAAAAATTGTGTTCTTACTATTTACAACTTCTTTTAAAACAGACTTGACATGTTATAAATTTAACATAAATGTAAAGTCTGGCTTAAATTATGCATGAGTTAATATGGGATCCTTATCGATCGACTAAAATTTCAAAATTGTGTACAGGAAATTATTGAATAAAAAAGACGAGTTCACACTCAGCACGCTGACGTTAGGGAAGTGAATTTTCCTAGTAAAAACTTTCAAAAATCAAATAACGGGTTAAAAAAAAATGTGACATTTTTAGCAAAATGGAAAATATTTAGTTTTTTGGCTGTTCTGATGCACCTGGTTATATTTAATGCAGTTTTGGGATGACAATGTTGTGAATTGTAAGCTTAGGAGGATGTACCATCAGAATCAAAAATCGGTATGGGGTTGTTAGGAGTGATAAAACTACATCAAAATATGAAAAACAGCCTTTTCCAATGTACAATCCCATAAGACAACGTACTGTGTTTACTCAATTTTAATTTATTTAATAACTCGGTAAGTATTAGTGCTAGAATGATGAGGGGGGCTTAATTTTTTTTTTAGTTCTATAACCTCTTATCCATTAATCTTACATTTAGGGCTTATCTGACCCATTTTGGGCCCAAAAACTCAAATTTCAAAATTTAAAATCCCAAAAAAGAGGGTTAGAGTTTTCCGATTGTTTTGCCCAACGAACTTGTCCAACTGATTACAAAAAGGAATGTCCGTACCAAATTTTAAGTAAATCGGAAAAAATGTGACCACTAGAGTGCAAACACACACACACACACACACACATATATATATAAAATTTTGAACGACCCCCCAAAACGTGTTCAGGGGGTCACGTTAGGAACTTCTATGGTGGTCCCGGGCTTAAGTTTCACCGTGTGGGTCATGCTAATAGTTCACTTTCTATAGGAAATTCACTAATAACACATTACCTTTGAACTACAAGATGAGCAGAGTAGGTCCTGACTATGAGTTGAATTCCAGTGTAGTTACAGCATGCATGGATCGCATAGTCCACTAGCAGCTCCCAACTTTGTAATGAGTTCTCCGCATAGTTTACATGCACATTGTCAGTGGGCGACTCACTTAAATCGAGTAACGTTAATTAATCGAGAGTAATATCAATTGCTGTCACACAAAAAACTTTGGTTGCTGCTTTCTATTTTTAGTTATTAGTGAATTTCCTTTGGAAAGTGAACTATTAGCATGACCCGCACGGTGAAGCTTAAGCCCGGGACCACCATATAAATTCCTAACGTGACCCCCTGAACAAGTTTTGGGGGGTCGTTCAAAATTATATATATATATGTGTGTGTGTGTGTGTGTGTGTGTGTGTGTTTGCACTCTACTGGTCACATTTTTTGTCCGATTTACTTAAAATTTGGTAGGGACGTTCCTTTCTGTAATCGGTTGGATAAGTTCGTTGGGCAAAACAATCGGAGAACTCCAAAACCCTTTTTTGGGGATTAATCTTTCAAATTTCGAGTTTTTGGGCCCAAAAAGGGTCATAAAAGCCCCAGATGTAGAATTAATGTATGTGAAAAGATGGGAATTAGTGAAGCGAAAGTTTTAAGCCCTCTTTCGTCATTCTAGTATAAATATTTACCGAGTTATTAAAGAAAATGTGTTTCGACTAATCACAGTACGTTGTCTTATGGGGGTTTTACACTTGAAAAGCCTGTTATTCCTGTCTTAGAGTACTTTTATCATCCCCAGCAACTCACGCCTACTTTCAAGCCTGTCTGGATCTTCTCCTAACATTAGAATGCGCAAAGTTTTATTCCCAGCTTTGCAGGTAAATGAAACCAGGAACATCAGAACAGCAAACAAATCGATGTTTTCAGATTTCAATAAAAATTTGAATAAATGTTTGTTTTTACACTGATTTTTAGTTTTAAAAGTTTTATTTGTAAATTCACTTCCCTCACGTCAGCGTGCTGCGTGCGAACTCGTTTGTTTCTTGTTGAAGCTGAGGATCACCAGAGCAACGAGACATGAATAAATTATCTTTTTTATCATTTCTTTAAAAACACGAATCGTATGTGTGCTCGTTTTGGTGTAAAATATTTAGCAAATAACTAGCTCTATTTTAAATTACAACGTTCATGAAACCATGTAGCAGCCATGAGGGGTATTAACTGGATAACACTGAGAGAAAAAAGTTAATCTAATTATTTTTAGGGAATTCCCCTTATAGGGAAGAAGCTATTACCGTAGGGGGCATGGTGAGACTTCTACCAGAGACCTTGATGACTTTTTTTTAGGTCCCCAGATGCCAAAAACACTAATCGTTTAAAATTATATATAAGTATATATATATATATATATATATATATATATATATATATATATATAATATTACGCGAATATTTGAGCGCTCTCATATTTATTATATAAATTTAGTGGCTTAAAAATTCTACTTAAAAAAGTTATATTACATGTAATTAAATGGAAATTCCGCCGCACAAAATTTAACGCATATTTAATGCATATTTAAATATTCATTAGAACTTGCTTAAATTCGAAAAGTGCATTTTTATACTCATATACATATCATGTTTGTTATACTCATACACAATGCCCACTTTGGGGAATATAATGGTTATCATTGTTGTTTACAAATAAATTTTGATTCAGCTTTTCACAAAACTTTAAAAACTACCTACACCTGTGAACTACTAGAATGCTGTCCTGTTGTCATATTTGCCATTATTCATCCAACATTCGTTCCATTATCAATGATACAACACAATTTTGCCGTAAGAGTAAGCGTAAAAAACCTAAAATATAAATAGACAATATTCAGGGTGTCTCACGTAAGGTGTCTCAAATCGATTGCAGACGAACTGATTGAGCTAGAAGGATGAACTAAAGTTATTTCTCACTAAACCGACCCCAAGGAAAACCCAACAACATTTTTAGTTTGTTAAAAATACTGAATATTCCAAAAACTGAGAGTCACTAGTTGGAATCTTGGAATTTTCAAATATAAATATATGTCAAATTATATACCATTTTAAAGCTCTACAACAGACTAACATTTTGGTGGAAACAGAACTCACTTTTCTGTATCCAATTTACAAAAGGCAGCCATTTTTTCGAAGGGTATTGACATTTACAATAGAATAGAATATTTTATATTTTCTCATGATACATATCGAAAATACATAGTTGTTACTTTATTTAAAATTATGCAGCTTGTTTGTAACTTAAATAAATAATAAATGTCCATTTGACTTGTCAGGCTGACATAAAACAAAAATAAAATAATGAGAAAACAATAGGGCCTCTTAAGGCAATGCCTGTTTTGAGGTTCCACACTTAAATTAAAATAACGTAAAGTAAAGTAAGCGAAGAGAAATGATCGAAATATGATAAACACAATTGTCTCAGACAACCTATGTGTATAAAAATAAAAAATAAATACAAAATTAAATATTTTACGTGTCTTATTTTCTCACATAAACACTGAAATTAAGCATGGGCTCAATGCATAAAAAACTAATTACAGAAAATAAATAAAACTGCATTTGTATATTCATATAGTCTATCATATAAATTATACATGTATTATAAAATTCTAAGGTTTACTCTTTCGAACCGCGCACCGCACTTGTGCCACCAGGCGGCACATGGCCCTCCCCGGAGGCTTGCCGCCGGAGTTGGGACTCCCCAGGTGACGTCAAAGCTCATTGCATGCAATGCATAGTCCCTGTATGGCATAGTCCTCCAAAGTGCACCCTTATAAATTTACTTAGCTATAATATCAAAAATATAACTATTGCTGAATTTGAAATAAAAAAATCAATATCCTCTAGTTGAAACAACCATTTCCTTAATCTACTTAAAAAAATTTGAATATTAAATGCAATCTTTATACTTTCAGGAAGTTTATTAAACAGTTTCGGAGCTATAAAATTGAAAGTTTTTGTAAAAAATGTATTGGTTGGCTTGGGAATAAAAAACTGGTTAGCTTTTTTTAATTTTTTCTATAATCATTTTCATTTAGAGGCATATTTCCACTTTTATTTTAGAAAAGTTTCAGAACTTTATAAACATAAATATATTTAAACGGAAGAATTCTCTGACTTATGAAAAGAGGTTTTGATGGTTCATATCTGTTTTTGTATGAAATCAATCTTAAAATATGATTCTGCTGCAAATATAATGGTTTAGTATATGACTCATAGGTATTACCCCAAAAGAATATGCCGTAATCGAAGACATAGCTTTGTTCTGATTACAATTATTCTTCGTATTAAACTCAGCGTTACCCTGATAGGCTACATGACAGTATTTAAAACAAAATTCAAAAATACAAAACATACTATTTTTGAAAATTGTTATATGCCCAAAACTCCAAAAAGTCAAATAGTATCCTATTTCAAAAAGTGCATCATATTAAAAGTCTTAAAAATTATAACTACTTTCTAGTTTACACCAAGCTCGTATCTATTTTAGTTTTTTAGCAATCAACAAAAATCATAATTTCTCCATAAAATGCATGTAAGCTATACATAACCCATTTATAAAAGAGACCAAAGAATACTTGTAAGGGTTACACTAAACAACATGCATTTAAATGGGGAAATGTTTTTTTTTTGTTGATTGCTTGAAAACTAAGAGAGATTCGTGGTTGGTGTAAATTAGAAAGTAGTTAGGATTTATAAGACCTTTTTAAGATGATATGATTTTTGAAATGGGTTACTATTTGACTTTTTGGAGTTTTGGGCATATACAAATTTTAAAAAATAGTACGTTTTATATTTTTGTATTTTGTTTTAAATACTGTCATGTAGCATATCTGGGTAATGCTGAGTTTAATACAAGTAAGAATTTTAATCACAACAAAGCTAAGTCTTATCGTTTAGGAGGTACAAGGTACTCCGTAAATGTCAGAATTCTTCGAAAAACGGTCGCCTTTTTAAAAGGGATACAGAAAAGTGAGTTCTGTTTCCACCAAGATGTTAGTCTGTTGTAGAGCTTTAAATGGTGTATAACTTGACATATGTTTGTATTTGAAAATTCCGAGACTCGAACTAGTGACCCTCAGTTTTTGGAACACCTTGTATTTTTTAACAAACTAAAAATATATTTACGTTATTCCTTGGGGTCGGTTTAGTGGGAAATAAATTTATTTCATCCATCTAGGTCAATCTGTACGTCTGCAATCGGTTTGAGACACCTTACGTGAGACGCGCTGTATAATACATAAATCAGAATTTTAATGACAACTGTGCTAACACTTTTTATAGTAGTATAAACCCTATTGCCACTCAGCATATAATTTCAGTCTAAAAACCTAATTTTAAATAAAATTTGTGTCTGCTTTTTTTATAAAACAAATTTTACTTTTCATTCAGATATTGTTCTAAGTTCGGATAGATAGAAAGGAAAACATGGCACGGTAAAGAAAATGATAAAATATGATACAAAATTTCCAAAAAAGCAGTGATTTTTACTAGTTGCTAACTTACAACTGAGTAAATTTAGGATTTCATACTGTGGTTATATGATTACGTCTTAGTTATTATGCCTTAAATCATTGTTTAAATGTTATTATAAAGCCCTTAATGTTATATGTTCCTTTTGAGGGTTGTAAGACATCCCTCTTCGGGGGTCTGCACCCTAATTAACATTTTGAAGTTTCAATCTTAATCTTATGGTGTAACAGAATTATAAATTAAACTGAACATTTAACAGCAGCTGTCAACTGGCAAGAACAGCTGTTTCAAGCTAGCAACTGGAATGGCATCACAATTTAAACTAATATAACTGCATATGAGGGGGAAAATCTGTGACGCTAAGCGTCACGCTATTTTATATAGTGTAGGCGGCCTCCATAACCGCTCCAAACGCCATCAGCGGTGTGAGCCAGCTGATCCTTTGAACCTTTAACGGCGATTCGCTGCGGCGTCTCTCCCCCTTTCGTCTCTGCAGGCTCCGAGTAGCGTCACCCTCCCCACTCGCTCTCAGGAATTATTCACCATCAAACCTTCAGTACCTTAATTTAGGTAGTCATTAGTATCTGAAATGGTAAGCTAAACTACAATCAGAGGGGCAATCCCTTGGGGATGCCCCGAACAACGGGAGAATGTAGGAATTGAAAACCGGTCGAGACTTCGTGTCTCGACCGCATGTTTGATTAACATGTTAGATTCTGGTTTTTTCCTCTTCTCAGAAGAGAATTAATTAATTAACTGTCATTGCTTAGATTCAGGAACTTAGTTATTCATATATTATCCAGTACAGTTATCAGTTTACCAGGTTTAGACACTTGTAACAATTTCAGTATTAAGTCTGGAAGGATATTTATTAGTTATTTACAGTTTTACCAATCATCAGAGCTGGCTGGTATAGCATTCTGGTCTGGTAAAGATCCATAGGTCCTTGGGCACCCAGTTACGTTTTCCAACCCCGTGTAGTTATGTCAATTCCATTTAGCAGTTCATGGTTAGGCCAGACTACGGCCTGCCTTCTTAGTTGGCTAGTCCTAAATTAGCCAAACCAGTAGCAGAGTCAGCACGCCCAGATTCCAGTTGTAGTTACCACAGTTAATTATTTGAATTATCCGATTAGCAGCCCAATTAGCCACCCCTGTAGCCATACCTTAACCAGTCAATTACTTCCCGGGCACACACATTATGCTTTAATTACCCCCAGTTGCTTATAGTAGGTCCCCAATTAACCCCCGTGCTGCATAAAGCATCAGAGTCCAGGATATCATTTTCCCCCCCGGCTACATATAGTAGGCCGCTAACTGTCAATATTTAACACTCCCCCGGCTAGAAATCCCAAGGCGGGGAAAGTCTTTGGTTGAATTCGAGCTACTGGATTCGCTCGTATAATATGGTAAAAATAAGCAGATTTGTATAAGCAGCATACTGGCAAAACTACTATGTCTTTAGTCAAGTGTGATGTTTTATTTGAAAGCCGTTAACGTCTATATGTGCCTTTTGGGGGTGTGGAAGGCCCCCAACCACCTTTAGGGTTCTGCCCTCTGGGGTTTTAAAGTTCCAATGTTAATCTTATGGATGACAACCAAGAACAGAAGCAAGAACAGCTGTTGCAAGCTAACATCCGGCATAGCTTCACAAAATCGAATTAGATCAACTGGATTCGCTCGTCTTATATATTAAAATACCCCCGTTGCAGCAAATCTGCATACTCAGCGAATTTCAAATGGTACCTTATTACGTCATGAAGCCACTTACAAATGTTCATCAAACCACATTCATAAATAAGTGAGACATCACATTTGATCTATTCTTCATACGACAAACATTAGGACTGAGTACGCAGATTTGCAGGACCACAACACTTAAGGTGTAATGCAAATATCAATGGACCACCACCAGATGAAGCAACTTACCAAGTTTACCAATATACGAGATGTTCTAAAAAAGCGAGATATAACATGTTTTTTATTCTCCTACAGTAATTGCTTCTTCCCTATAGGGTAAATTCGCTAAAATCCATTTAAATGAATATTTAACTGCTAATGACACTAACAAAACACAGTAGAGAAGCAAGAATAGCTGTTTCAAGCTAACTTCTGGAATGGCATCACACAATATAAACTGATAAAGCTGTACAGTTCTATTATTAGATTTATATTTAGAGCTAAAATAATTCTAATCATAAAAGACAATATTTGTTTGAAGACGAGCACAGAGAAGTATTGTACATGAGAAATAATGTTTGTATTATTAAAAAAGTATAAGTAGATTAGGTGACCAGGCTACCGCCTAAACTCTGAGATCTTAAATCATGGTTTATATTTAAAGTCCTTATCGTCTATATGTGCCTCCAGGGGTTTTGGAAAACACCCACCTTCAGGGCTCTGCCCCTTGGGTTTTCAAATTTCTATTTTTAATCTTATGGAAGGATATAAATAAAATTAGTTGATTATTTAACAGCAGCTGTCGATAAGAAACACAATACATCACAGTGATATCCAGGTGTTGTTACAGCTCGATGTCCCTTTCTCATTTTGGTTTGACATGACCATTCTAATGTAATCTTCATTCAATGGTCTTAGTTAGGAAACCACATTTTAATACCATCGATATGTTCTTTGGGTAATACTTGAGTCAAAAATCAAAATCATGTCCGGTCTTAGAATAGGCCACTGCATTGTTCACATAGAATCAAAATTATAAATATCAAATACCAGACAACCAAATAAAAAAATTTTCTGAAAATTTGGGTTTTTTAATTTGGTTTAATGTTGTCTTGGTGATTGTCGAGAAGAAATAGGATCAATCGACCATGTACTACTTGACTGCGGCTCACATGATCATAGACGTAAATACCTCTACAATTCACTCAAAAAATTGAACATTACATTCCCTGTAAAAGTAATGGAACTCATTCAAAAAAATTAAGACTACAATTCATGCACTTTTGGACTTTATTTTATATAGTGACATCAAAATTTTAAAAATGTATTACATTTTAGTTATATCTATCTGTACATATTATGTAATTATGATAATTTAAATTTGTTACGTTTTATGGCTAGCCATTGGCATTTTTTGTCATGAAGCCAGAATAAAGGATTTTAAAAAAATACTTGAGTATTCCTTTGATAGTTAAATGATTGATTATAAACAGCTGTTTTGTAAACAGCTGTTATTCTTTTGTTTTCATTTGAAGCTAAGCGAACAAGCAAAACTTACTCAAATTAGGGTATAGGATAAAGGATAAGATAAAAGGATGACAATTTTGATGATAAATTCATTAAAATCGACGCTTTTAAATTTGTAAGGTATGTTAGCAATATATGAGTTTTTGAATTATGTGGGTTATGTAATGTGAACGTGTGGCACTGAAGATCGCCATAGCTGGGAACATCGACCTTCACGTGATATTGCGCAACACTGTTAGGTAACTGCCACACTTGCGGTATGACGTTTGTAATCAACTATGTTCAATAATTGTATGGCGATGGTGAAAATCACATAAACCAACATATTTCGTTTATTGGGAGGCCTGTTAGGGTTTGGTGGATGGTTTTGAAGCATTGATAACCTTTAGAATCAAATTGAGGAATTATTTTAATCAATGATAACATATATAACATATTTGTAATCATAATGTGTTTGCTGTAAACCATTCTTCTCCGTGGTTTGTTAACATAAATATCTTTCAGGGAAGCTTCCCTTTTTTACCCCAGACGAGAGATAGATGTATTGAAAAACGAGTTCGCACGCAGCACGCTGACGTGAGGGAAGTGAATTTCCACATAAAAACGTATAAAACTCAAAATCTGTGTAAAAAATACATGTATTCCAATTTTTATTGAAATCTGAAAACATTGATTTTTTGGCTGTTCTGATGCTCCTGGTTTCATTTACCTGCAAAGCTGGGAATACAATTTTGCGCATTATAATGAGAAGGTCCATTCAGACTTGGAAGTAGGCGTGAGTTGCTGGGGATGATAAAAGTACTCTCAAAGTAAAAACAGGCTTTTCTAATGCAAACCCCCCATAAGACAACGTACTGTGTTTAGTCAAAACACATTTTCTTTAATAACTCGGTAAATATTTATGCTAGAAAGACGAGAGAGGGCTTAAAACTTTCGCCTCAATAATTACTATCTTTTAGCATGCATTAATTTTATATCTGGGGCTTTTCTGACCCTTTTTCGGTCCAAAAGCTCGAAATTTGAAAGATTAATCCCCAAAAAAGGGGTTTAGAGTTTTCCGATTGTTTTGCCCATGAACTTGTCCAACTGATTACATAAAGGAACGTCCCTACCAGATTTTAAATTAATCGGACAACAAATGCGACCGCTAAAGTGCAAACATATATATATATATATATATATATATATATATATATATATATATATATATATATATATATATATGTGTGTGTATGTATGTATGTATGCATATATATGTCTATATATATATATACATATATATATGTCTATATATATATACAATTTTGAACGACCCCCCAAAACGTGTTCAGGGGGTCACGTTAGGAACTTCTATAGTGGTCCCGGGCTTAAGTTTCACCGTGCGGGTCATGCTAATAGTTCACTTTCCAAAGGAAATTCACTAATAACTACCTCAACTAACATACCACATATCTTTCATTTGCATAAACAATCATAGATTTGCACGAATTGTTTAAAAATAAAAGTTACCTTTGACGTTTGTTGGAAACTTATCTTGTCACTCATATTAAAGGTATAGCCAAAGATCTCTGCCTCTTATATTCATCACCTGTTTAGCTACTACCAATTTTAAAAACATGTTATATAAACAAATCAACCAAAACATTGTGATTGCCTGTTTTGTTTACAAGCATTAGCTGCTTTCAGAAATCAAATCAAGCGTATCCCTTGGATAAGGTCTGTGATTAACATATATTCTAAATTAGTGATTTCCTTTTTTTTACTAAACTTTCATGTGTTAGAATTGTTTCGTTCTTTAGCACTTCGAGACAGCAAAACCATGTTTGGAATAATATGATACCTTTTTGATGTTGTTTTAGAACAATTTTATGACTAGGCCTATTTTTAAATGTTATGGCTGTGCCTCTTTTCTCAGTAAAAAATACCCAATAATGTAAATGAGATAGTAATATTCAAACACAAATCTTTAAACTAAAAAAATTGTAGTTTTATAAGATTACTATTTCGTGGAACCTTTTCATTTGATCATATATTTATATTATTTTTATTTTTCGGTAATTGGTGACTTAGGTATAATTATAATTAAATTAAATACTTACATTACATGCGAAACGTTCCCAAGACAAAAATATATATTTTTTTAATTAATAAACACAATACATATATATATATATATATATACACAAGTCGTTTAAATGGGCAAACACAATTAATCTGGTTGGCCTTAACCTAATCATTCAATCCAATGATCTTCAAACAACTCTTGATCTTCTGATTCGAGATCCGATTCATCCGTTTGTGCCGACGTCTGAGCTTTCTTCGTCGGAATCCTTACCTAACTGGACTACCACCTGTCCAGTGTAGTTGGGTATTGTTGGTACTCACTTTTCAGTAATGTAAATATTATGTACAGTTATTCTTACAACGTCAGTGTCAAAATTGTCCAATTCTGTAACTATTTTTAAGATTTTATTTACTGTCCTGTGTACGAAACCCTCCTGGTCTGCTTCCACATTCCATTTCTTATCACACCCTCTTAATGGTTCTTACGGTTCAAACAGAAACATCCTTCGTGTGAGCACAACTTTCCTGGACCAATTTCAATTTGTTTATGTCACTTACTGTTGCTTCGCCTTCCATTATATTTTAAAGCATTACTCACTATTTTCCTAGATTGCGAATTAAATTTGTTTTCTTTATTTTACTAAAGATAGGAGGCATTTGACAAATGATAGTACCAATAAATAGCCTAATACATAATAATATGAGCTGATAAATATATAAAACAATAATCAAAAATTATGATTAATAAATATGAAATAACAGAAAAAGCAATAAGTATTCAATCGAATCACTAGAAATTGTTATGAAATTGTCATGAAAGGATTTAGGTAAACAGCAATTTATAACATTGAATAACATATGATTAAATTTATGTTCTTTGAAAAGTACAATTTCACAGGTTTCAGAGCTCTCTCTGATATAGTGTAAATATATTCATAATCAATGGTACTACTGATGTAGGTTAAGTGACAAGTGGTTTCCTGAGAGCAGTGACTAAAACCATTGTTTGAAGATTGCAAATAGAGCGGTCACATCCAAAATTAATTAAAGGGGTATTGAGCTACAATAAGAACCGTAGTGATGTTAAACATGCAGAGAGATGAGGTGAGCAAATCTGCTCGTCAGTAAGAGAACGTGGTAAAAAATTACTGCAAGTCATAAAAACCTGACTGACACATGTACTTTTTATAATTAATGGAGAAAGCGGACTTAAGACCGACTGATTATTTAGCCAGGAACATTAATTAATAACCCAATCACCAATGACAGCTGGATCCAGTATCGAACCTTTACAAAGTTTTCTCAGGAAATCTTTGCTCAGGATTTATCTGGCAAACTTCAGATTATGAAGCGAGCACGCTAAAACCACCACTAACCACTACCCAGCCAATTATAACACATAACGATACCAACAACTCAGTTAAATCTCATAATACAATTTATATCCTTATGTGAGTGGTTTTTTTATCATGCAATTATGAATGGCTTACACTAATATTTTAATAGATATTAATAATATTTAAATTATTTCTCCATAGTTTTGTCGCTACGCCATTAGGTCAAAAAACTTTTACTTTTTCCCCTTTCCTCTCGCTCACAGTAAAATGAAAAGTAAAGGGTTTTTATTTAAATGGTGTTTTGTAGTGTGAGTGTCTGTAAGGGTTTTAAAAAATAAATCGTATATAAGGAATCAATTGATGTGGCCTGATGTGAACCTTGACACTTGTATTATGGCTTTTTCAACATAAGGCTAATTTGCCATTGAGTCTGACGTTTCCAAACTTCAGAGTTTCAAGATGGCCGTAGTTTCGTTCTTTTAAAACTTAATATCTTTAAATTGGGAAGTTTATTTTTAAATATTCGCCTGAGTAGTGAACAAATATTTAAATTTATGAAGATTATTCAACCCACAGCAGAGTAATTGCAATGTTCAGAAGTAAAATCGTGCAAACAATATGTAAATGGCTGTGTCATTCTATTATATACATTCTTTATTTATAAAAGAAAGATAGTGTCTGCCTGTCTGTCGACTTACTATCTGTCTTTCTGCCTGTGTTTTAACATAAAATCTACTGAACCAATCGAGCTGAAAATTTGCATGTAGGTAGGATATCATATCACGCTATCAATATAAATTCGTAAAATCGACACTGTATATTCCAGGTTTACAATCACATATGTTATTAACATATTTACGTTACAGTTATCAATATTCTTCCTTTGGAAAAGTTTAAATGAATTTAGTTAATTCTTATAGGTGAAAAAGCTGAAAGCACATAGTTGGGTTTAGATATAATTGGGTGTACGTTTTTCTTCCCCTAAGAGGAAGAACAAAGATTTACTTTTTAAAGATAATTTTAAATAAACATTTTACCTATAGTGCAGTTTTGTTAAAATATAATATATTTTAGCCAAACACAAAAAATCTAAGTAGTTTTAATTGTGTTGTTAAATTGTAAACTAACAATGAAAGTTTACAAATTTTTGAATGTACAAATACTAATGGTTTTAACATGTTACTAGTTTATAATTGCTAAGCGTATTTTTTTATTGTCATCACTACAATTATAAATACCCCCGTCACAGCAAACCTGCATACTCAGCGAATTTCCAATGCATATTAATTTATCTTAATACCACATAAAGCTACATACCAAGTTTCATCAATATACATTCATAAATAAACGATTTATGACATTTTAATTATTCTCCATAAGAATAACATGGCGGCTGAGTATGCAGGTTTGCTGAAATAAGGAACACTAAAAATGGGCTTTTATACAAATATCAATATAATTCAACTAGGTAAAGCCACATACCAAGTTCTATTAATTTATGTTCATAATTAAAGGAGATAATACGTTATTTATTCTCCATAAGAATAACATGTGGCTGAGTATGCAGGTTTGCTGCTACCGGAGATATCGGCCAAAAAATGGGTTTTTGTACAAATAATAATAGACCACAATGAAATGAAGCAATATACCAAGTTTTGTCAGGATAAGTTGATAAATAAGCGAGATATACAATTTTTCTTATCCTCCATAAGAATAACATTGGACGACGTACTGTGTTTAGCACTTTCAATATCTCAGTAACCAATTTACGTAGAGCAATGATTAAAACATAAAATTGTGCGTCTTTTTAAGCTGATTCCAATGGGAAAAAATAAAATTTTACTTTTTCAAAAATTGTATGTAAAAAACTCAAAAAACCCATTTTTGGGGTACAAAACCCCCCCCCAAAATACCCCTTTGGATGGCTCGGTCCGTCTGGTTTTCGAACTTAAAGTCATAAATGCTGCTTTACAAGTTTGTACCAAATTTAATCAAAATCGGACCTTTTTTAGGATAGTTATCGCACCCACGGACACACATATATTTATATATATATATATATATATATATATATATATATATATACAGTTTCGAACGAATGGTGCTTTTGGGGTCTGGGGACCTAAAAACGAAAAGTTATCGTGGTCCCGGGCCTAGGTCTTACCATGCCGACTATGGCAATAGCTTCTTCCCTATAGGGGAAATTCGCTAAAATGAGGTGGTGTCTGACTAATGTTCTATCAAGCCAAAACCGCTGGACCAATTTTGCTGAATTTTTTCACAATAGTCTATGTACCCAGGAGTGTCAGGCCTATTGCCGTTTATTGGCTACCTGGCTCGCCACGAAGTATTAGAGTTCACTGCTAACTCAATTTAGATAATTTTGGAACATGTGAGTTTTTTATTTAACCCCCTCAATCATAGTCTCCAAAAAGGTGGACCAAAACTAACTTAATTTGTGCAAAAGTTTATTAAACCTTCCTTATTCACAATGACATTTAATCCAAAATGTGTTAAATTAGTTCAAAACCTAGAACTTGGAGAGTCGGCACAGCTTATATCGGAGCGTATTTCACAGCTAATTAAAATACCTGATGTAAAGTATTTATTTTGATAAGAATGAATTTGTATACTTTTGGAAAAAATCTGTACTTTTAGATACAACGGAATTCCATCAACTTGGATTTCCACACGGCTATGTATTGTTACCTTGTGTAAAGAAGGGATAAATTCGCGATAACTATGATAATGATCAAATCCATGCTTATCAAAACGAAATATTACTCGATATCGAGCATCGGGTATACTAGTTTTGATTAAAATCTGCTAGGTATCTTGTAGTTATAGTTGCGAACATATAACTAGAAGATCTTAATATCTCTCTAAGACGCCGACGCAACCTGGGCGTATTTTAAGGCGAATTAGAATGAGCGATGAGTGTAGAATGGGTGAGATGCTTTGTGTAGCCTTGTTATAGGGTACGTGTTGTGTTGTGTAGGGTACGAGTATACCGGAGCCGGGATACAAGCATACTCGCATTAAGGCATACAAGACGGTTTATATCAGCCAATCAGAGGCGAGGAAGTAGGATGGTAGACGGGATAGAAGGAGTGAGCAAGGGTCAGATCTAGGGTCAGATCCAGGAAGAGATCTAGGGTCTGATCCAGGAACAAAGCTACCATCCCGGGTACTAACCCGAGTCCAATCCCGGCTCCGGTATACACCTTCCCTAAGACCGACTGATTATTTAGCCAGGATCATTAGCTAATAGCCCAATGACCATTGGCAGCTCGATCCAGTATCGATACTTTAGAAAATTTTCTCAGGATTTTGCTCAGGATCGAACCGGCAAACTTTAGATTATGAAGCGAGCACGCTAACCACTGTGCTACCCAGCCAATATTTAATACACAAGCAGATTTTGAGCCACACTGAGATATCAGGAACTATTAGACCGATTTTTGTGACGAAGTATTGAAAGGTAACACAGGTTATGCGGTTTTTACGCGTAGGTTTGCAGAAATTCATTAAAATTTACATCGGCCTTCAGGTCTACGCCCCACAGAGCTTCCAAGCTGCAATGTTGTGTTGCAATCTTATGGAAGAACAGTAATCATTTCTATTGAGCATTTTACAGCAGTTGAAGGTAACAAAACACAGTACAGAAGCAAGATCAGCTGTTTTAAGCTGACTTCTGGAATGGCATCACGATTTCATCTGATTTAACCGTATTTGCTAGAATTCGATCAGCTGTATTTGCTAGTATTACATAGATAATGAATCATTAATAAAAATGTGACAAATAACAATATTATTAGATTGTTATTTCCCAAAATGGTGTAGTCGTAAAAAGTTCGCTCATACAAAAATCAACGTGCAGATTTATTAATTATATGCTTTAATTCGAGCAATGTCTGTTAGTTTGTTTGCAAAGTTTATCTCGGAAACCAGAGGAAGTATTTTGCATTAACTTTGGAATTAGGGGCTTTTGGACCTAAAAAGTCGATTGGTGAAATCCTCAATTCCAAAAATTTCTAATTTTGTAAATAAATCTGAAAGTTATAAAATCAAACAATGGGTTTTTGGAGTTTCACATCAAAATAAAATAATCATAACAGATGCGATTAAATAATCAGGGAAATTTCAAGTGTATTATTTATGACTTTGAACACTTACGCATGATATAAGATTAACCATGACATTACATTTAAGCTTTGCTTAAAATTATCAACAAGTAGTTTCTTGAAAATATTGACTAGAACATCCAAATGAAGACTGAATTAAATATAAATTAAATCTCAAATATATACATACAAAATTCTACCGGAAGGGACATTGAGTTACAATAACAACTGGAGCTACCCTAACACGATGAGATGAGGCAACTGAGCGTCCATCATAAATAAAATGGAGTGATAATTAATTTGTTTTGATAACCAACATTGACATCAGAAGATTCCTTGTAAATTAGATAACTACACATAATTCATCTATTGCATCTTTTCACACAAAAATTCAACAAATATCAACAAGCTTGGTTATCCGGTTCTTAGTTTTTAAATTTGCAATTTGTATCCAGACTCTCGTTTCTCGCTTTGTGAATTTCATCCTTATACAAGGCTAATATTAAAAAAATTGCTAGCGTATGAGTAGTAATGCTTCCATAGATATGTTTATGATTGTACTATTACTTACAAAATTAGTAAAAAATGCATGATTAGCAAAAATATGCATATTAAACGTATAACAAGTGTAAAATGTAAAAATTCACGCTCGACTTTATTTGTTCTTGTCTCAAACATTGACAATGTTCAAAACTTGTCCCAATAGTTGGCGTGAGAGTGCGCAGCAGATGAACGATGTCAGTAGTGAAACCACGATATAACGTGTAAGTAAATACAATGCCGATAAAAATAAATAATGTCACTCATTTTAAATGACACACGCTGGCATAACTACGCGACACGATGAAATATAAACAGCTGTTTTGTTTCAGCTGTCGTCAATCCCCTAGCGGCACTGAGTCAACACGAATCAAGTGTCAATACTTATACGTCTCTTATGTTTACTTACTGCCTTTAGATATTGAAATTCCCCTTAAAGTTTCTTGTTATAAGTTTAAACAATAAAATATTAATTTAAAAACTAAATACCATTTCAATAATGATTATCATCATAATATATTGTTGTGAAAGTAAAATGGCGAATTTGTCATTGCGCAGGTTTTTGAAGCTATCGTACGACCTAGAAGGTTGAAACTTCCGTCTTTGTTTTAGCGAATTTCTCCTATAGGGTAAGACCTAGGCCCGGGACCATAATAACTTTTCGTTTTGAGGTCCCCAGACCGCAAAAACACCATTCGACTAAAACTGTATATATTATATTATTTAGTTCACTGAATATAGATACTAATAACCTTAAACTTTAAGTCACTTTAAGTCAGGTTATTTAAGGTTAAGGTTTTAAGGTTATTAGCTGCACTGTGATCATGAGGTAAACCTCGAAACACGTGTCAGTGAATAAAAAATGAATTTTGAAGGGTACTCTGGTAATTTTATTTTAAAAATAATATATATATAATGTTAAGAGAACAATTACAAAATCATATGCTTTGTGAAAAGACGCACATATATTAAATGTTCTCAAACCGGAAAATGAAGGTCTGGACAAAAATACGGAAAGTTAATCGGATTTGCAGCTTCTGAAAGATTAAATTAACTTCGCTAGCAGATGAAATTTATTTAATTTGTCGCCACTACATACATTTTGATTTTAAATGTAAAAATATCAGCATACTGTATAATTATAATACAGGGTTATTCAAAAAGAATGGTGCAAAAGTAAAGTTAATTTATTTGCGTACTCTGAGTTGCAAAATCATGAAAACAGAATAAAACTGTTTCTTATATTAACAAGTTTTAATTTACATCAAATTATATGCATTACAAATGCTCAATGTGAGCTCCATTAGCAAGTCCGCAAATATCCAGGCGAAATTCCAACTCAGCCCAGACATTCTGTAGCATTTCCTGGGTTATGGACTGCACGGCTTCTGTTATTCGATGTCTTAATTCTTGCAGGGTTTGGGGCATAGGAGGGTAGTATACTTTGTCTTTGATAAACCCCCACAAGAAAAATCACATGGCGTTAAGTCAGGCGATCTTGGCGGCCAGCGCATCAAAGGACTGTCTTCATTTCCAGAGCGTCCAATCCAACGGTCTGGCACCTATCATTCAAAAAGTCACGCAATTCAGACTTGAAATGTGGAGAAGCACTATCTAGCTGAAAAACTACGTCTGGAACATCTTCAATAAGCTGAGGAATGAGCCATTCTGACAAGGTATCTAAGTAAACGATTCCAGTTACAGTGCCTTCAATGAAAAAGAAAGGTCCATACACTTTACGGTTGCTAAGAGCACAAAGAACATTCAGTTTAGGCGAATCTCTTTCGTACTCGATAAACTCTCTTGGCTTTTCTAACTCCCATTATTCTTACATTATGGCGATTCACTTGTCCACTGAGATGAAAGCCTCATCACTAAACACTAGTCTCTCAGCAAAGCCATCATTTTCAAATTGTCTAATCATATCATGGCAAAAATCTGTGCGTTTTGGCTTGTCAGTAGGCTTCAATGCTTGTAACAGCTGCAGTTTGTACGGCTCTCGTTTCAAACGCTTGCGTAAAACACGCCATACCGTGGACTGCGGTATGTGAAGTTCTCTACCAGCTTTGTCGAGGTTATTGGACTCCGCGCAAACTTATCTTCGATTTTCTCCACAGCGTCTGGCGAAGTCTGAGGACGGCCCGAACTCTTCCCGGCACACAAACATCCAGTTGTCTTGAACTGCCTCACCCAACGATCTATGCAGTTCCGATGAGGAGCCTCCTTCCTGAATTTGGTCCGAAAGTTCCGCTGAACACTAACAATAGCATTAGTACGAGTAAACTCTAAAATACAAAATGCTTTTTCTTGTTTTGTAGTAGCCATTTGTTGACAGGCTTCGTGTACTCAACTAAGCAACTGGGACAAAACATAACCTTGTCAAAACAAACTTACAAACACACCCTTTCCATTGTTGTAACAATGAGCTGTTTTAAATCACGGAAACAGTCGTACCAACAGTTTAGTTTTGCACCATTCTTTTTGAATAACCCTGTATATTATATGCAAATTTGTTTATATTTTGGTGAACTTTTCTACTTGTAGTTTTTATGTGTGTGTCCGTGAGCACGATAACTCTCGTAAAACTGGTCCGGTTTTGGTAAAATTTGGTACACACGTGTAAAGCAACATTTATGACTTTAAGTTCGAAAACCAGACAGATCGATCTAACCGAAGGGGTATTTTGGGGGGGTGTTTGTACCCCAAAAATGTTTTTTTTTTATTTGTTACATATAATCTTTGAAAAAGACAATTTTTTTTAACCATTGGTTTCAGCTTAAAAACACACGATTTGGATTTTTGATCATTGCTCTACGTCAATTAGTTACATAGATATTAAAAGTGTTAAACACAGTACGTTGTCAATGTTATTCTTATGGAGAATAAGAATAATTTTATATCTCGCTTATTTATGAAGGTATACCTACCAAACTTAGTATATGGCTTCATCTGGTTGTGGCCTATTGTCATTAGCACAAAAAAATTTTTACTAATGGTTCTCGTAGCAGCAAACCTGCGTACTCAGTCCCATGTTATTCTTATGGAGAAAAAGTAAAATATCATGTCTCCCTTAATTATGAAAATAAATCAATAGAACTTAGTATGTGGCTTCACCTAGTTGGGTTATATTCATATTTGATGTATAAAAACCCATTTTTTGTGTTCCTTGTTTCAGCAAACCTGCATACTCAGGCGCCATATTGTTTTATGGAGAAAAATTAAAATTTCATAAATCGTTTATTTATGATTGTACATTGATGAAACTTGGTATGTGGCTTTATGTGGTATTAAAATTAATTTATATGCATTGGAAATTCGCTTAGTACGCAAGTTTGCTGCTACGGGGGTATTTACTTTCTCCCCCTATACGTAGTATAAGGAGAAAGTATTGTTTTCGCCAAAATTTTCGAATTTAGGTTGTTAGTGTAAATATTCGTTTTGAAGCTTCCTGAACCCAAAAAAGTTGTTTTTACGTGATGTCTGTGTGTGTATGTGTGTGTGTGTGTGTGTGTGTGTGTGTGTGTGTGTGTGTGTGTGTGTGTGTGTGTGTGTGTGTGTGTGTGTGTGTGTGTGTGTGTGTGTGTGTGTGTGTGTGTGTGCCTGCGATAACTTGAGTCAAATAATGTCTGATTTCTATGAAATTTGGCACGAATGTGTAAAGTGGTATTAATGACTAAGTTCGAATCCCAGAAAAATCGGACAATGGGAAAGGGGGTTTATTTGCTAATAAGGCACATATTTATGCATTGGAAATTTGCTGAGTACACAGGTTTGCTGCGATAGGGGTATTAATTTTATGTGCCTTAAATGGGTCCTCGAACCAAATACCGACAGAGGATTCCAGCTACGGTTTCTACGGTTATAATTATATAGTATGCTGATATGATTACATTTAAAATAAAAACTTATGTAGTGGCGACAAATAAAAATAAATTTCATCTGCTAGCGAAGTTCATTTAATCTTTCAGAAACTGCAAATCCGATTACTTTCGGTATTTTTGTCCAGAGGTTCCAGTTACAGGATATTCCGAAGCCTCCTGCATAAATTTAATACATTTTTGCCGATATAAAATTAAAAAAATACATTTACATATTTGTTTTGTTTATTTACGCAATTTATTTTCTATTTTCTACATTTATATGTTTACAAGGCTTTCGGTACTAATTTACAGCTTTGAATTCATAGCTTATTTTTATTATTGCCTAAAAAAGGTTTTTACTGCTTAAAATTTTGTTTTAATTTTAAGCTCTGTATGATAAACACCGTAAATTTAATATGTTTTTACGAAAAACAGAAACAAGTGAAAATGTATTCAAATAACAGGATAAATAAAATACGTCTTATAACACTATAGGGAAAGGGATAAATTGATCAATGAACAGGTCACCTTTGACTCTGGTGGTACTTATCGCAACTTGTTTCCGGAACTTCCGGTAGCCAATAATATAAAAGCTGTTCGCCATCTTGTTTCTGTCATTCTCTGATTGGGCCTGATGGTGACCGGTGTAACTGGTTGAAATCGATCACCTTGTACCATCTTTTGTGTATATTTTACCTTCTTGTATAGACCGACTTTCATACCGTTTTGTACAGTATAAGTGTAAATATACTTATAGTGTTTAAAGACGTATTTTATTTATCCTGTTTAGTTGTAACAACACGCATCATGCTAATAAAGAAATTATTAAAATAAAATCTAGTTTACAGAATGATGAAGACCTGGTGTCAAAGGCGACCTTTTTTACATAAAAATGCGATGTTCTATTTGCTTGAAGTACGGAGTGCTTTAAAAAATAAAGGCTTTCTTTTTGATTCTATATAATAAAAGTAAATTGTCTCTGTTTGCATCAAGTAAATAGTTCTATGCTGTAGTAACAAATTAATATTTGTCGATTGAGAGTATATAATGTAACATCGTAAATTTTGCATACCACAGTGATCATTAATTACTAAAAATAAATACAAATGTTACTGGAATTATTATTTTATTGTCAAAATATTTTAATTTAGTTGAAATATTATAAAATATATGTACTTACTTGTTATAATAAACAAGTAAAAACTACGAGTGTAAAACATCATACAAATCTAAACAAATTTGCTTATAATATATTACAATTATACAGTATGCTGATATGATTACATTTAAAATAAAAACTTAAGTAGTGGCGACAAATAAAAATAAATTTCATCTGCTAGCGAAGTTCATTTAATCTTTCAGAAGCTGCAAATCCGATTACTTTCCGTATTTTTGTCCAAACCTTTCTTCTCCGGTTTGAGAATATTTAATACATGCGTCTTTTCACAAAGCATATACCCTTCTAATTGTTCTCTTAACATTTTAAAACCAATAGTTTTAAGTATAAATATTGCTATTTTGTAAGTTGCAAATATTTGTTAACAAAATACTTTTATAGTTTATTTTATTTTATTATTGTTAACGTATTTCAGCTATTCTATAGTTTATTTCTTGAAATATATGTTTTTGTTTGTAACGTTTATTATTTATATGTTAATGTAATATAATGATTGAAACAGAGTATTGGGTTGCCAAATTTCCAAATCTCTTGTAACTGGATAAATTGTATAATTTTAGAACCTTTCACTTTTATATATTTTTTTTATTTGATGGATGGACTTAATAAGAAAAGATCACTAAGCAAGAGCACATAAATCTAAACAAGCATTAAAAGTTTTTATAGGACATTTGAAAGTACAACTTCCTCCCCACATTCCTCCCATCCTTGCAAACTTGTTTAATATCAGATTCATATTAAAACTGTAAATACAAATATCTCACGTTTCACATTGCTTATTATTTTCGGCGTACTAACAAATTGTGCTTGGTTATACTGTTTGCAAATTATAGTACGAATGCTTTAATATCTATTAAAGGTAGGAAATATTACTAAATCTGATTTTGTTTGGTAACTATTCCCAATAATTTTAAATAACGAATAAACACACAGGTTTATCTTTGGATAAATGCCTTTACTAGAATTTTTAACCCGATATTTTCTTTAAATCTCATAAAGCTTTACTCTATCCATTCTAAATATGAATTTCTTTACAACTTAGATTCCATGAAAACTTGTATTTTTAACATTAATTACTCTGCATTTAAAACTTTTATTTATAATCGTTAGCATTGGATTTCCGTCAAATATTGCTTATTCAGATTGCTGAAAGTAAATTTATCTCATAAATTTTGTCTATCCAAACGAAACGTTAAAGTTTGGTTTTAACTTTGGAATGTCATGGACACAAATTTCCTTAATGATACCAGTGCCACCCGTAGGCTAAATAGCCCATTGATCTTCCATCTGAATATTATAATTTTTTTGAACACTATTCGTTACCCGTCGCGCCTTCGCCCGCGTTCACTACAGCGTTAGTAAGATATGTGTTAACTGACCAAGAGTCGCGTTGTATTCCAAGGTAGTAATTTCAAAGACGCCCCACGTATTTCTGGTGAACGTATGCCGCCGCTGGGCAGCCCTTACAGTAACAGCTCGTCTGCAAGCTTCAGCTTCCTCAACAGTTAGTTTCTGCAGATCACTTCTCTGCGATTTCAGATGCTCTCAAAATGGTCTGCCGCTGAGCTTGCTCTTCACGTCGAAGCTCCTGTTCTAAAGATTCTTCTGCTCTGTGTGCTGCCTGCTACAGAGCTTGTTGAAGCCTCCTAATTTCCATCTGTGCTGAAGTTTCCTGACTTCTATACACTTTATATAATCGGGCTTTTTCGAACTTTGAGAAAATTTTTTTAAGTTTCCCCGGCATTATAGTGGTACAGGTGAGGGTACATTAGCAGAGGAGGTTTGATAGGTTCACCGTAGAATGCAATGAACACCTCTTTTTATTCCCAAACGTTTTACGAAGAATTTCTGCGGAGGAGATTCAAACTCAGTTTTTGATGTAATTTGTGGATTCAATGTGAATTTCAATTAAACTATTCTCATCCAAATTTCTCTACAACATGAACATCTAGAAGCATAATGAAGCCACATAGTTGATATACACTGCATAGTTTATATGCACTTAATTGCCACATTATAGGACTGTTGGAAGACGTAATTGGATTGTGAACACAGCAAGTTTTAGGAGTTTTATTTCAAAGTATTATTCCTTTGTTTGTTTTACAATGTTTAATTGCCTAATTTTTCACCAATTGTACTTTATTACTTTTTTAGAATAGCTGAAACACGTTTCATTTTCACAAAGAATAATTGATAGTTGTATATAATGTTAAGGAATCAAGAGACATCTGCTATTCCTCAGCAATAGTGCTAAAATAATAAATAGTAACAAACTGAATTATTATTTGTTTACCAACAATTATTATTGCTTTAGTTAGACCATTCACTTTCCACCCAAAAGGTTTTTAAGTTTTGATTTGTGATACACAGTCGACTCACCACAACACCTGTCCAGAGAACTCTGGTGTTTTGCCAAACTTTTATTTTAAATATATCAATTTTGTTTTTTACTGTCTTAAAATCAAATTTCATTTAATATTTTATTATTACCAGAGTGTCAATTTTAATGTTTCTTTTCTTTTTTTTACATTCATTGTCCTAAAATACCATCTTTTTTGTACATCTCAAGGTGATTGTTTTATTTGTTATTTATCTACTGGTCCTCCGATTATCCCCCATGATAACCCATATACAACACCTTTTGTTCACTTCAAATAATTAGACCAGAAATGTCTCTCTGTTAAAAAAATATGCTAACAACTGATATAAATATGTTTGTATTCAATTATCTTTTATTATGCAGTATGCTTACGTTATTGTTTTCTTTTATCAATCCTAAAATGTTGAACTTAAATTATCGTGGCTTGTATGTAATTGTATTTTTTGTCATCTTGACTTACCTGATTAATTTGTTATAAATGATTAAAATAAACAAAACTAAATGATTTTATCTAATAAAACCATCCTATAATGTTATAAAATCTATTTGACTTAAATATTCGTTTTTTATAAGGTAATTTATTGAATAAAGAAGCTAGAATATGTTTATGAAGTTGCAGTTTAATGAAAGTCTATGAGTTTATTGTCTTGAATTATGTTTTCTTTGTCTGATTTGTTTCCTCGAGTTTATCATTCTAGTTCAATCATGCAAGCAGCATTACTTTCCGATATTACTAATGTACTCGCTTCGCTCGCTGGGGGCTCCGCCCCCAGACCCCTGTGGGGGGCTTCGCCCCCAGGTCACTATTTGGCTACAGTTTAATGTAAATTGGTCCAAATTCTATTTAAGACCTAAATTCTACAACTATTCCAAGGCTTTGATTATTTTTAAGGGTTTAACCTATAAAATCTGGTCATATGCCTATTGATGAATACTAGTTGGCATGGAGACGTAGTATGTTTAATCCTCCTTGTATTACATAAGTAATTGAACAAAATTAATACCCTTAACTGGTGTATAAATAGCCTTTATAAGGCGTCTTTTGAACCTTATAAGGAATACGACCACCGTTAACAACCTGAAATACTACTGGTAATAGTTAATACTTAAATGGATCGTTTATGTTTCTCAAAAAATTTAAAATTAAAATATTTTTTACCACAGACCATAAATATGTAAATTTCCAAAAATTAATAAACTTCAGTAAGAACCTTATGGGCCAAATTCTAAATTGTTCATTACTAAATTGTAAGCTTTGTTTTTATTTATTGATACAACATTAATATCATCATAACAAGTTATAGTATTCCTTTAAACTTATTTTGTTAGATTATTAACATAAATACTGAAAAAGATAGATCAAACACAGAACTTTCAGACACCCCAACAGTGATTTCTCTGCATTTGAATACATATTCACGTACATTAACGACTTGTCTTACACTCGAAAGATATGCTTTTGACCAGTTATTTGAAATCCCTCTAAAACAAATAATTAAAATGTATTACTGAACAAATTAAAATTACCATACAACTATTTTAACGAAGAATATTTGTTATATAGAAATTAAGTATACAATAACAAGTCAATAGCAAGTGGATGGAACTTTTTTGTTCTTTTAGAATCTAAGTATAAATACCCCCGTAGCAGCAAACCTGCATACTCAGCGAATTTCCAATGCATATATATGTATCTTAATACCACATAAAGCCACATACCAAGTTTCATCAATATACATTCATAAATAAACGATTTATGACATTTTAATTATTCTCCATAAGAATAACATGGCGGCTGAGTATGCAGGTTTGCTGAAGCAAGGAACACAAAAAATGGGGTTTTATGCTAATATCAATATAACTCAACTAGGTGAAGTCACTTACCAAATTTCATTAATTTATTTTCATAATTAAGGGAGATAACACGTTACTTATTCTCCATAAGAATAACATGGGGCTGAGTATGCAGGTTTGCTGCTACGGGAGCCTTTGTCAAAAAATTGTTTTTTTGTGGAAATATCAATGGTCCACAACCAGATAAAGCCGTATACCAAGTTTCGTCAGTATATGTTCATAAATAAGCGAGATATAAAATTTTTATTTTCCTCCATAAGAATAACATTAGACAACGTACTGTGTTTAGCACTTTCAATATCTCTGTAACTAATTGACGTAGAGAAATTATCAAAATACCAAATTGTGTATTTTTTTAAGCTGAATCCAATGGGAAAAAATAAAATTTGACTATTTCCAAAATTATATGTAAAAAATTCAAAAAACCCGTTTTTGGGGTACAAAACCACCCCAAAATACCCCTTCGGATAGAGCGATCTGGCTGGTTTTCGAACTTAAAGTCATAAATGTTGCTTTACACGTTTATACTAAATTTCATCAAAATCGGATAATTTTTACGAGAGTTATCGTGCTCACGGACACATATATATATATATATATGTATATACATATATATATATATATATATATATATATATATATATATATATGTGTCCGTGAGCACGATAACTCTCGTAAAAATTATCCGATTTTGATGAAATTTGATATAAACGTGTAAAGCAACATTACTTTTAGCTATATATATATAGATATATATATATACAGTTTCGAACGAATGGTGTTTTTGGGGTCTGGGGACCTCAAAACGAAAAGTTATCATGGTCCCGGGCCTAGGTCTTACCATGCCGACTACGGTAATAGCTTCTTCCCTATAGGGGAAATTCGCTAAAAAAACTGTTAAAGAGTAAAAGGAGCCACTAACTTTGCAGTGGTTATAGGTAAACATTTTCTTCTTTAAAAAAAACCTTCGATTATAGATGGAAAATCGACGACAGTGAAACAATTACTGTGGTAACAGAACCTACACAATCTTTAAAACCTAGGAAACATTTTTATTTAGTGTGGTGGCTGGTGTGGTGGGTGGTGGACAAGGCGTCTGTCCGAAGAAACACGCTCTGGAAAAGGATGAATCCAGCAGCCTCAAACAGAAGAAGACATAACGCGACAGAGGAGAAGAGGAGTGACTAACCGAAAAATTGAATATTGTAAGAGGATGCATGTAAAATCTGGAGGTGCTGGAAGAGGATGAAGGATGAAAACCAACGGCAGCCCTTTGCAAAAATCCAGCAGCCTCAAACAGAAGAAGGATGAAAGGTGGGATCTTGGCAATTCATTAAATCCAGTAAGGGCAAAGATGTCAATGGATGTGTAGGGGGATGTCCCTCTTACCTCGAGTATCATGGAGAAAAACCGACACGTGGATGGTTGAGACAGAAAGCTATTAGCGATGTAAACTTTTTGTTAAGTTTTGTTCCAAAATACACTTTTTTAAAATTACCCTTTTAATTCTTTCTATTACCAAACTATATATTTCATAGAAAATAATAAAATTCCTGATCTGGACAAAATTACTTTTCTAACATTTTTAATTAATCCTAATGTGTCGGGTATCAGCCTCCTGAAATTATTGAAGGATAGCACACCACTTGATTTAGAGTAAAAACTTCCCCTTGCAATGCGAAAAACAAATAAACAATTCGAAACCATATAATTTGTTATGGGTAGGGGCCTAATTAATAAATCACAACAAAATTACGGACTTAAAAACCGTTAACAATCAAACTTAGTCCTATTTAATTTGTTGATATTTGTTAATCTGAAAACTAAAGACGGTATCAGATGCCAGATCTGTTAACGTCTTGAAACTTAAGTGACCGGAATTATTATACATCTCATTTTATTTATGACGTTTCAGGGGAAACGGAAGTATAATATAGGTAGAACGACGAAGTGAATTTCAAAATGTACAGTTACTTTAAAAAATTATTTGAATATTCCCGAATTTTCTGTCTAAAATTTGAGTGTTTAATATTTCCATTAACTGATTAATTTCATGAAAACAATTCTATATCATCCCACTATTTCAATGCCAACTAATAAAAGAAATGTTTCTAAGAGAGACACTAATAACGTAACAATCAGCCCAGAACTTGATCCAATTGATAACACGATAAAATAAAGTTACTGCCAGCCACGTGAGAGCTATTTCGTCCAGTCGATCAGTTCTAGACAATCTCTTGCTGGATAATAATTTGTGCCAGCGGATTACCTTGTTTAAATTGTTTTAATACAAGTTAATAGCACAATTGCTTTTTAATTAACTCTCACTTTCTTTTAGCGAATTTCCCCTATAGGGAAGAAGCTATTACCGTAGGTCTCATGGTCCGAGACCATGATAACTTTTCATTTTGAAGTCCCCAGATGCCAAAAACACCATTCGTTCAAATTTTTATTTATATATATATATATATATATATATATATATGTGTGTGTGTGTGTGTCCGTAAGCACGACAACTCTCGTAAAAAAGTCCGATCTTAATGAAATTTGGTACAAATGTGTAAAGTACCATTTATTTGAACGAGTTCGAAAACCAGATGAATCGCACCATCCGAAGGGGGGTTTTGGGGGGGTTTTGTACCCCAAAAATGTGTTTTTTGGGGTTTTCACATGTAGTTTTAATTTAAATCAAATTTTAATTTATACCATTGAATTCAGCTTAAAAAATCAAACAATTTGGTATTTTGATCATTGCTCTACGTCAATTGGTTACCGAGATATTGAAAGTGCTAAACACAGTACGTTGTCTAATGTTATTCTTATGGAGAAAAATAAAAATTGTATATCTCGCTTATTTATGAACATAAACTGGCGAAATTTGGTATATGGCTTGATCTGGTTGTGGTTTATTGTTGTTTGCACAAAAACACAATTTTTCGCCTATGGTTCCTGTAGCAGCAAACCTAGGTACTTGGTCCCCATGTTATTTTTATGGAAAATACTTAAAATGTTATATATCGCTTATTTATGAATTTATATGGATGAAACATGGTATGTGACTTCACTAAGATGAGTTCTACTGATATTTGCATAAAATCCCATTATTTTGTGTGCCTTGTTGCAGCAAGCTTGCGTACTCATCCCCAATGTTATTCTTATGGGGAATAATTAATATTTTAAACATCGCTTGTTTGTGAATACATTTCTTATGAGTCCTGTTAAGTGTTTTAATGTGTTATGTTATATATTCATTGGAAATTCGCTGAGTATGCAGGTTTGCTGCGACGGGGGTATTTATTTATTTTGACTGATAGGAAAGGTAATTCAATTTCTATCAATCCACATCAATCAACCCCTGTTCTATTCAATTCTTGTAAAGTTATAGGTCAGTGTTAAAACACATAGTATCGGTAATGAGATAACTAATTTTACTAAGATTTTTGGCTGCTTTTGTTAGTAATTTTATTTTTGAGTGAACTATTATAAATTTATATCCAGAAATTAAGGAAATTGTAACTACACAAACGTTAAATCGAACTGTTTAGTGAACAACGAATTAGTTTGTTCACTCCTCCAAAACTAGAGAGTGAGACGTGTCTACCTAATTGTTAAAATGTACTTTAAAATTCTGTATACTAAAAGGTTGTAAAGCTTAACTATCTTTAGAATTAGAATTGCAAAATCAGCTGCAACTTTAGATATAATTATTTCAACTCTTACAATTATATATTATTTAATCTAAAGATTATATGTGAACACAACGCAACGCAAATTTGTAGTCACTTGCAATACTTAATCATAAAACCTCTTAGAAGGTACAACACTTGACACTCTCCAACACTAGTTTAACTGTTTCCCTCTCAACGTATTGAAATGAAATAATTTCAACCATTATATTGAAATAGGTTTAATTTCTAAATAATGTTAAACATTTTAACATGTCAAGAAAATTGGCTTAAACTGTGTCAAGAATGAGGGAACGATGAGTAAAACTAAGGAATTATATTTAAATTATTTAACTACCTTTCCATATTACTCCTAACGTTTTGTTCTATTTTAGGTTCTACGGTTGGATGCCATGACAAATATTACAAAAACATTTGTTTTCAAATACAAAGTAATTATTCGTTTTTATAGAACTTAAAATTAACCTTTAAGTCACAAAATAACTCATTTTTTGGGTGATGCCTAAATACAATTTTATCACTTAAAATTATGTCGATTATGAAAAATGGATACAATGTTATAGAACAAATTTAATTTTTAGAGAAATATACTCAAATTATTCTCTTGCAGCAAATAATATATTAAAATATACAAGCAATTTCAAAGCGATCACAACCACTGTTTTCGAAGAGACAAAGCAGATTGTTGTGATGTTAGTGGAATACTCTCAGGCTTAAACATAGGACAAAAGTATAATGCAAATGTCTCGCAAGCATTCTCTTTTACACTTTTATGGAAAGGACGGAATCCACAGAAGCCAAACCCTAGCAATGCTGTTTCACTATGACCTTGACTTTGTATAAAATAAGAGTATTATCGAACTTGCCTTTCAACACTTTGAAATATATTCACACATCCACTTTTCACAGATAAAGGCGGTAAATCTACGTACAAAACTCAGAAGTTATTTTAATTCACTAAACATTGTGAATAATGCGGGGTGTTTAAAACTAAAAGAAGCAGTATATTGTATTATATTTGAAAACATCATATTCAGGAACTCAGCATTTTGCCATTATTACACAAATTTTGACCTAGCGTTTACTGAAGGCTTATTTTATTTTGTTATCTTTACATACAATCTTACAGAGAACGTCGCAAATTTGTGTTAGTATACATAAGTCATATTGTACCTAACCTATATAAGAATCGGGCATTTAAAAATATTCTAATCAAGTTCAACTAAAGAATATAATAGATTTAGAATAGATAGAATAGATTTATTTTCTCAGAAATAAAACGAATTACAATTTCACAGTAAACAAAATAAATAAACATCAATTTTCTTGCTCTCAGTCCACAGTTCATAATTTAAACACAATATCACTTATTGTCCTGCCAGAACTGACCATCTTTGTTCCTGAAATAATATAGTAAAACTAAAGATATATTAACAAACAAAAAAAACAATATCAGGTACATTCTGAGAAAAATAAGGCCTCTAAGGGCTAAGCCTGTTTTAGAGGTTCCAACACAAAGAACTGTTTTATTATATAGTAAAATAAAATACGCTCAAAGAAAAATTAACTTAGTACGCTATGGAATGTCTTACATCTAAATACTTGACAAAATTATCTTAAAATCAATCTCTAAATTGCACTAGAACATGTCAAAAACAAAAGTTGTAATAAACTAAAAAGTTTTAATATCTTCGTTTGAGAAATAATAAGAATTTAAGGTAGTCGCTGATTAGAATTATTTTACCATTTTACTTTATATTTTCCTTAATTATATAAATTACAATGTTTTTATATATAATTTTGTATTTAATATTAACATTTTATTGCTTAGCAATGAGATTATTCATTTTAGAGCAAATGGATAAGGAGAAATTAATTTATTTTTATACAGGGCAACGTTCTGCCACTTGCCCTGTCTGTTGGGTCACACCTTTCAATCACTTGTAACCCACCACTATCCTACAGGGAAATAGCCCAGCGTTCTGTCACTTGTGCTGAGGACGAAATTTACCTGTTATCAAATAATTATTCTTAACTTTTACCCGTATCTTAGTACTCAATAAATCACACCGGTTTAACAGATTTAATTATAAATATGTATTTAAAACGAACACTTGATTAAATACAACATCCATTAATTATTTACAAAAACCTAATTAAAGAAATTCTACCACAGTCACAGCGACTACGCTTGCATAATGCAGCGGTTGCACTAGTGGACACATAATGACAGCGTTCTGCCACTTATCCGTTCCCTATTATTGGTTTTTCGATTCTAAACAGTTGCCAATGTGTAGCAAACGAAAACTTCGCTGACATTCTAGGTTCATAGCTAGGTTACATTATTGTACATATTGCACATTATTGAATATTAAAATTTTTTCAGAACCATGTTTAAATATTTACAATACAAATGATAACTTTTGGACTATTTTAAGACATTCTCTTCCATTTGGGATACCAATATTTGTTAACAAAATCATAATTAATTATTTTATTAAATAAATACATCACAATAGATTCATCTGTCTGCAGGAAGAACTGTCACTCAAGTTTTTCTAACTTAAACGTAATCTTGCCATGGAAATATTTACTAATAATGAACAACTTATTAATAATTATCAAATTTTGTATGGTAGAGTTTCCAATCATGTCGATCTATAGGTTTCAGGTGAGCCCAGGCTAATAGGTTATTATAACTTAAACTTCTGTTTATTTCTAGGCTAGTAATCTTTGGTAGGCCTAATTGAAAATGGAAGCGTTACAAAATATTTAAATTGTTAAGCATAAACTACACTCAACTGTAATTTGTTTATTATCGTCTGTTGCTAGACTTATTTACCTTATTTTTTCATTCTCAGTTATTTATTTTTCTTATTTTTGTTCTCTCTTATTTTTTGTTTCCATTTGTTTAGTACTGCTGCCTTTATTTGTACAAATGACTCTTCCTTTGTTTTAAATAGTTTTATAAATATGTTTATTTTTGTTTTTTATTTTGTTTATCGTGTTTTCAGGAGTGTAGAATAAAAGCTATTTTATTACTAAACAATGCATGCACGTTATAATTATGCCAACCCAACACACGGTCATTGTTGACCTTTGTTGTACAGCTATTAACCGACTATGTTAATGTTCTTATAATATATAAAAATAAAGCATTTTGTTTCTTTCTTCTTCTTTCTTTCATTCTTAAACACTAAATAAAAATTATATTTGTATGATTTTTAGCTTGCACGTAACACTGTCAAATAAATATGACGAATCAAGTAACTGTTTATTACAAATCGAGACGCTATTAAAATAATTCATATGAAATTAAATTATCTACTAGAACAAAGTATTGAGTAACACCACTGAAACAATAACAGTGTAGTAAAATACGAATTTAGCAATTCCTCCGACCACTCACATCTTAATGGTTTATTAACAAGGTGTATTTTAATGGTCAATCAAAACATAATTATATCAACAGTCATCATATATTATTGCAATGAAGTATAATTTGAATTTCCTAAATATTTTGTAAAGTTAACTTCAACTTAAATTCAAGTTAAAAACTGTGGTATAAAAAATGTATGAGTAAAATGTTAATGTTTTAAAACTTGGATATTTGCTGATAAAAATATTAAATAACATCTCACCAAAGATTAATTAAACATTAACTAATTGAAGAAGCTCAGATTTATGAACAATTAAAAGTTAAAATTAGAAACGCATTTGTAACAATTTCAGGGAACCGCCTCTCCAGAAACTGGAAACTTGTATTGCGTTTGAACCAGAAGAAGTCAAGAATGCTCAACAATTATGGGCTCCAATGAATAGTTAGAACAATGTTTAATGTTGGATCAAAGTAGTTTTAATTTGAATACTTTCACGATTGTTCAAAACAGGACCGAATGAGTTGGAGTACAAAACGGGCAAACTGATGCAATATGGTACGATGGGACGATGCAATTAACTACAATCGAATGTAAACGTCGGAACTCACTTGATTTGCTTTTAATTAGAGGTGCATACGTAAATTATTATTATTACGTAAAAGTGCAAAATATTACTGGGATGGTCTGCCGTTACATTTTAGACGCATAGATGAGCGAACAAAGAAGATCTACGGGGAAGAACGCTACATTTAGTAAACAAATTTAAAATAATGTAAACAAAACAGTGACAGTTTTTAACAGCTGTTTATTTAATTTAAATGAAGTCTGTTAAAAACATGTGACATAAGCCCAATAAAATATTTCTTCTACGTGGAAGAACGCTACATTTAGTAAACAAATTTAAAATAATGTAAACAAAACAGTGTCATTTTTTAACAGCTGTTTATTTAATTTAAATGAAGTCAGTTAAAAACATGTGACATAAACCCAATAAAATATTTCTTCCATTTCAATTACATGTGAAATTTCAGACCCAGTGGGGCGTAACCTAGGAGGAATTTTGTAAATCTCTCCAAAGAAAAACCTTCTCCTCGGTCCCACCTAGCTACTGGCCAAATTTCAAATCAATCGGTAAAGCATTTACACTGTGATACCGTTACAAAGAAGTGGCAAAGTGAGGGAAAGAGAGCTTCGCTCAGTTATTATTATTATTATTATTTTTAAATATGTCTCGCAATGTTTTGAAAGTATTCTCAGTAAAATATAACAAGACAAATTATATATATTTGTTATTAAACGAGTTCACACGCAGCACGCTGACGTGAGGGAAGTGAATTTCCACATAACAATTTTTAAAATCAAAATAAGTGTAAAAACATACATTTGTCCAATTTTTATTGAAATCTGAAAACATCGATTTTTTGCTGTCAACTCTAATCATCCATCACCAGGCATTCTCAGTGAAATATTAATCAAAGAAGCAGTGATCTATTAAGTTCGTGGCTTGGTTAAGGAGTCAACTTGAGATGTAACGGTTGACATTCATGTACAGAGTTACAAAGTATCTAGGCCAACAGTCTTTCGTCTACTCAAGAAACATATTTTCTCAGTAAGAAAACTTGGCAGATTAAAAGGCTAGTGGACCCCAGAGATCTGAGGGGAACTTATTCATAGAGTAACCTAATCAATTTAACGTAACCCACAATTTATCAACTGTCTTATTAGTGAATTTCCTATGGAAAAGTGAACTATTACCATGACCCGCACGGTGAAACTTGAGCCCGGGACCATCATAGAAGTTCCTAACATGACCTCCAAAACACTTTTTGAGGGGTCGTTCAAAATGATATATATATATATATGTATATATATATGTGTGTGTGCGTGTGTGTGTATGCACTCTGGCAGTCGCATTTTTTGCCCAATTTACTTCAAATTTTGTAGGGATGTTCCTTTCTATAATCAGTTGAACGAGTTCGTTAGGCAAAACAATCGGAAAACTCCAAATCCTTCTTTGGGCATTATTCTTTCAAATTTCAAATTTTTGGGCCCAAAAAGGGTCAGAAAAGCCCCGGACGTAAAATAAATGCTTATATTAAGATGGGAATTAGTAAAGTGAAAGTTTTAAGTCCTCTCTCGTCATTCTAGCATAAATATTTACCTATTTATTAAAGAAAATGTACATCGGCTAAACACAGTACGTTGTCTTATAGGGTTTTTACATTATAAAAGCATGCTATTCATTTGTTGGTGTATTTTTATCATCCCCAGCAACCTCGCACCTACTTTCAAGCCTGACTGGATCTTCTCTTAACCTTAAAATGCGCAAAATTGTATTCCTAGCATTGCAGGTAAATGAAATCAGGAGTATCAGAACAGCCAAAAAATCAATGTTTTCAGATTTCAATAAAATTGAAAAATTTATGTTTTTACACTGGTTTTTAGAAGTTTTGTATGTGGAAATACACTTTCCTCACGTCAGCATGCTACGTGCGAACTCGTTTTGTATTTTTTTATATCTCGGTGTAAAAAATCTAGTCTTCTTGATTCTTCTTAATTCTGAAGTAGTTTGTTGTTTGAAGGGTTGTTTCTTTGCCAAGAGAGATTGACTTGTTTGTATAACGGAATTTAAATATGTTTTATGATGCCTTAAATAGCTGTCACTGCCCCCTCGTTGCCACCTCCCACCAGCAAGAATGCTCCAATGACCATTTGGGGTGGTGCGTCGTCACGTGTTAATTTTAAACCAACAAAAATTGTTTAAAGGTAGATTCCGTTCGTAAGAAAGCTTTGCGAATTTAAAAAAAATAATTTTAGATGAAACTGTGATTATAATAGAACTAAACAGCTTTTACACCACTGAAATCAGTTATTGTGTTTTCTAAAGGACATTTGTATGTAATTTTTGATAAGATTCCAACACACTTTACATATACCAAGCTAGACATAACAAATGCCGTCGAAATAAAATTGAAACGCATCATATAAACATCTTTAGAACAGCTTTTGAATATATTTGACAGGTTTTATTGATGTATACAGCAGTATATCAATAGATACGCTACTGTTTGACACTTTTAAGAGTTACTGCCATCCATATATCAACAGACGGTGTCCTTCATATTTTTTATAACAAATTTGTTAATATTTTCGAAAAAAAATAGACCAGCAGTGTTCTCAAAATGGATTTTGAATGTCCCACTAGGCTAACGATTAGTCTTTGACTTCAGGTCAAGAGGTCAGGGGTTCGATTCCCGGAATGTTTGGGCTTGGCCCGCTTTCCCTAAAACTGATAGTAATCTCTTATACAAAATCCCACAGCCTCTTATACAATCTCTTATATATATGAACACAACGAAATGAATACAAAAGAGAGTTAAAAAATCATGTTAATAGATTGATAGTTTTAAATTGTTTATTTATTAAACAGTAAACACACATAGATATAGAACATACGCTTAACGGATAGTGTCAACAATAACTAGTAACTATTATGCAACTATAACTGTCAGATAATTTATAGGTTTGAATTTAATAAACTAGAGAAGTCTAAAAAATACTTTAGTAGCGTTTTAAATTGAATATGGATCTTAAAACTATTTATCATTCAATAAACAAACAAGTTCGCACGCAGCACGCTGACGTGAGGGAAGTGAATTTCCACATAACAACTTTTAAAACTCAAAATCAGTGTAAAAACATACATTTGTCAAATTTTGATTGAAATCTGAAAACATTGATTTTTTGGCTGTTCTGATACTCCTGGTTTCATTTACTTGCAAAGCTGGGAATACAATTTTGCACATTATAAGGTTAGGAGAAGGTCCAGACAGGCTTAAAAGTAGGTGTGAGGTTTCTGGGGATAATAAAAGTACTTTAACAAAGGAATAACATGCTTTTCTAGTGTAAAACCCCCATAAGACAACGTACTGTATTTAGCCGATACACATTTTCCTTAATAACTCGGTAAATATTTATGCTAGAATGACGAGAGAGGGCTTAAAACTTTCGCCTCTCTAATTCCCATCTTTTTACATGCATTGATTTTACATCTGGGGCTTTTCTGGCCCTTCTTGGGCCCAAAAACTCGAAATTTGAAAGATTAATCCCCAAAAAATAGGTTTAGAGTTGTCCTATTGTTTTGCCCAACGAACTTGTTCAATAGATTATAGAAAGGAACGTCCCTACCAAATTTGAAGTAAATCGGACGAAAAATGCGACCGCTAGAGTGCATACGCACACACACACACACACATATATATATATATATATATATATATATATATATATATATATATATATACAATTTTGAACGACCCCCTAAAACGTGTTCAGGGGGTCACGTTAAAAACTTCTATGGTGGTCCCGGGCTTAAGTTTGACCGTGCGGGTCATGCTAATAGTTCACTTTCCAAAGGAAATTCACTAACAACAAATCCAATTAGCTTCAACCAGTAAATGAAGTTGCCTTTAAAGTCTCTCACAGTAACTGAGATTTTAAATGGTGAAACATTGGAGGGCATTTATAAATAACCTATTGATCTAAGGATGATTAAATATTGGCTGTATAAAGGGATGGCGTGAAGGAATTTGTGTGTAGATCAAGTTCAAAAGAGTATGTGATGTAGGAGAGGCTTAGCGTTACAATGATAAGCTCTCCTGGCAGTTGATGATTTCCGATGGTTCGACAGGACGATGTTCGAGTGACAATATTATATTGATTCGTTACTAAGTAAATAATTGATCGCGTGTTCTTTGTTGAACTTTTACTATCGAACAATAATATTAAGGAGTAGAAAGGGTTAGTATCTGATTCTGTATAATTTTCAATCCCAAATTACACTAGTAATAAACTGAGATTTCTAACATGTTGGCATCGTCTTTTTGACTTACTTTACCTTGTTGTTGTATATAGTTTGAACTAATTCACTAATGAGTATTATAAATGAAACGATATATTTTTGTCTGTATTTAATACACAGTATAAACCAATGCATCAATTAATATGATTCATAAATATGAATATTTTTAATTTAATTTATATTTAATTAAATCTAAACATAAATCGGTGTAAAGAAAATTATGAAAATAAAATGCAAACAAAGTGTTACGAAAACTTTTAAATCAAACGTTAATTATTGCGATTTGAGTTTGCATATAATACAATAAATGTAATAAATGTTACAGATTACTAAATTACATAACTATGTAATTTATTTTACTTAGTTTAAATTAGTAATATTAAAATTAATATTACCAAATTAACATTATATGTAAAAATTAATTAGTAAAGTATATTAAAGTAGAAAACAGTTTGAAGTAAAACTAAAACCGTATTAGTAATAAACTAGCTCAAACACTAAGAGTAATAAACAAGTCACAAGATTTAATTTTGACACACAGCATATATGGAAATACATGTATCGGTTTTGTACGGTTCCTTTTGCAGTTATAAAATGTAAAATACATTCTGTTATGGCGAAAGCCTAACTGACCGTTATTGCTTTTTGACGCGCTTCCCGGAAAATATGGCTGCAATATCAATTAGCACAGGCGTTACGGTTATAAACAAACAAATTAACGCCGTTCATAGATTTTACAAATGAACTTCGGTGTGAATTAATAAACTGAAAAACTCCAGTAAACTGATAAGTACATACACAATATCAGTGTACGAATTTTTTCGGACTCATTTCAGTTTTTCTTCCATTTCTTAGGGTTAACGCATAAATAAAATATCGTTTAAAATATATTAGTAAAATATTCATAAAAAAAGGAAAATACTCTTTATTTATGTTGTACAAATTTACAGAAATGTATCCTCGAAACATTTTTAGCCTTAAAACATTTAATTAAAGCCATTAAGGATTAATTCATCCTTAATTGGAGATAATGTTTGGGACCACTGCAAATTAGAGTTATGTCCCCAGCATACAAACAAAACTCCTTGTTTTCAAATTATAAGACTTACATTATTTTAATTCCTCTGGCAGTTTGTTGCACCAAGTATATCACCGCCGACGTATTATTGGCTGTGATATATGCTGTTGTCGCATCAGCTTTTTAGCCTTCTTCAAAGCTGGCGATTTTGATTTTGTACGTGACAACCGGTTAAAAAAACACCTAAATGAGAGATTCAAAGCAAACTAATAAGATGTTGGAAAAGCTTTTAAAAACAGTATAACTGACCGAATGATTTCAAGCTAGAATCCTTGTTAAGATCTAAAGCTTTGAGGTTTCTGCGAGGCTAGTGACGCGGCTCTGAAGCATTCCGATGTACAACGGTTCGTCATAACGCTTTAAAAAGGATTTTTCACCGTGGGAAAACCTTGTATAATTGTTTATATCACTTGGAAATCATGTCTAACCATGTCTAGATTTTTCTATATTAGAAAGCAAAAGGTAAACTGTGTAGGAAAATACTTTACTATTCTTCACTTTATAATATATACCGGGTGTCCCATAGTAGTTCCCCCCTCTTAATTGTTTAAGAATTGTAAATTTTCAAAAAAGCGTTGGTAAATGTTAATAGCATAATTCAAATTACTTTTTTAGGTAATTATGGGTTTCAACCCACATCTCTAAACACGGGCTGCGGGAGGTAGTTTTGATTTTTCAAATAATAACCCCTAATAAGTTGCATATCATTTAATGAGGGTAAAAAAGGAAAATGAATGCCTCAAACTAGACCGTTCTCTGTTTATTTAATTTAATGTTACGGCCAAACAAAATACATTTAAGGTATTATTTGTACTGCTAAATCGACCCTCCTTACCAGAAATCAGTTACGGATGAGGAAAATCCAACTTTCCCTTGATCAAGCCTTTGAATACAGAACTTTCAAAGTGCTAGAAAGTCATTTGAAAACCTTACTTTACTTTTGTCAAGAGGAAAATGGAGGCCATTTTGAGCGTATTATTTAGTTGACATTTTTAATCATTTTAATTTTATAAATGGTGTACGACTTGAAATTATGAGCTAGACTCTGAAACTAAAAATGTCTCCTGAGTACAGTCAGTCTCAGTTTCATCAATGTCAGTGCACCCGTTTTCCCGTGAAAAGTGAACAAAAACCCGTCCTTGAGCGTTACCGACAGACAGACAGAAATTGGAAAAGACTTCTTTTGGCTTCCCTAGGGTGTACAACGCGAAAATATGCAAAAATTAGAGTTTTGTCTGTACATTGCTTGAAATTATGAAATTTTCGTATATTTTTACGTTTTACACCCTAGGGAAGCCAAAACAAGTCTTATCTAAATTTCTGTCTGCCTGTCTGTCTGTCTGTCGGTAACGTTCAAGGACGGGTTTTTGTCCGCTTTTCACAGAAAAAAATAGGGTGAACTGACATTGATGAAACTTTGTTTCTTTGTTCTATGCGTGCGTGAGAAGGTTTTAGGCCACGTTAAACTGGCATATGCCTTTTGGAAAAAGAATGGCGGCCGCTCAAAAATGTGATTTCGTGCGATTGGTCACGTTTTCTTCGCTTTTCACAGTGAAACGGGTGCACTGATTTAGATGAAACTTTTTTCTATGTTCTGTATGTGTGTTAAAAGGTTTAAGGTTAATAGAAATTTTGGAAATCACCATAGGAATCTGCCCCACGGGGTTTTAAAGATCCTATGTTGATCTTATGGACAAAGAATTTAATTATATTGAACCAGATGACTTAATTTATTCTATAAACAGAAGTTGTAGTTCTTATTTAAAACGTGGAATTAAGATTGGTAATAAATGACATAAGTAATCAAAGAGGATATCTACATAAAAAAGTTAAAGTTTTGTCTGTACATTACTTGGAATTTTGACTTTTTGCTTATTTTTTCGCGTTTTAATCCTTAGGGGAGCCAAAACAAGTTTTATCTCAATTTCTGTCCCTATGTCTGTCCTTCGGTAACGCTCAAGAAAGTGTTTTTGTTCGCTATTCTCGGGAAAACGGGTGCACTGATTTTGATGAATTTTAGCGAATTTCCCCTATAGGGAAGAAGCTATTACCGTAGTCGGCATGGTAGGACCTAGGCCCGGGACCATGATAACTTTTCGTTTTGAGGTCCCTAGACCCCAAAAACACCATTCGTTTGAAACTGTATATATATTTTTTTTTGTTTAGTTTTTTATACAATTATTTACATATTTATACACCTTCTTTTATATTTATCTGATGAAGTACAACAGATTAACGAAAATTAATAAAGATTTAAGCGAATTTCCCCTATAGGGAAGAAGCTATTACCGTAGTCGGCATGGTAAGACCTAGGTCCAGGACTATGATAACTTTTCGTTTTGAGGTCCCCAGACCCCAAAAACACCATTCGTTCGAAACTTTATATATATATATATATATATATATATATATATATATATATATATATATATATATATATATATATATATAGAGCGATCTGGCTGGTTTTCGAACTTAAAGTCATAAATGTTGCTTTACACGTTTATACCAAATTTCATCAAAATCGGATAATTTTTACGAGAGTTATCGTGCTCACGGACGCATATATATATATAGCATATATATATGCGTCCGTGAGCACGATAACTCTCGTAAAAATTATCCGATTTTGATGAAATTTGGTATACACGTGTAAAGCAACATTTATGACTTCAAGTTCGAAAACCAGCCAGATCGCTCCATCCGAAGGGGTATTTTGGGGGGTTTTGTACCCCAAAAATGGGTTTTTTGAATTTTTTACATATAACTTTGGAAAAAGTCAAATTTTGGTTTTTACCATTGGATTTGGCTTAAAAAACACACAATTTGGTATTTTGATAATTTCTCTACGTCAGTTGGTTACCGAGATATTGAAAGTGCTAAACACAGTACGTTGTCTAATGTTATTCTTATGGAGAAAAATAAAAATTGTATATCTCGCTTATTTATGAACGTATACTGACGAAACTTGGTATACGGCTTCATCTGGTTGTGGACCATTGATATTTGCTCAAAAAAACAATTTTTTGCCAAAGGCTCCCATAGCAGCAAACCTGCGTACTCAGCCCCATGTTATTCTTATAGAGGACAAGTAACGTGTTATCTCCCTTAATTATGAAAATAAATTAATGAAATTTGGTATGTGGCTTTGTCTAAATGAGTTATATTGATATTTGTATAAAACCCCATTTTTTGTGTTCCTTCCTTCAGCAAACCTGCATACTCAGCCGCCATGTTATTCTTATGGAGAATAATTAAAATGTCATAAATCGTTTATTTATGAATGTATATTGATGAAACTTGGTATGTGGCTTTATGTGGTATTAAGATACATATATATGCATTGGAAATTCGCTGAGTACGCAGGTTTGCTGCTACGGGGGTATTTAAAATTTGAATCTGGAAAGAACATTTCTACTATATCTATATAGATATAAATGTGTCCGTGGGTGCAATAACTCTCGTAAAAAAGTCCAATTTTGATGAAATTTTGTACAAACGTGTAAAGCAGCATTTATGACTTTAAGTTTGAAAACCAGACAGATCGACCTATCCGAAGGGGTATTTTGTGAGTGTTTTGTACCCCAAAAATGGGTTTTTTGAGTTTTTTTAGACATAATTGTTGAAAAAGTGAAATTTTATTTTTTTCCATTGGAATCAACTTAAAAATACGCACAATTTGGTGTTTTAACCATTGCTCTACGTTAATTGGTTACTGATATATTGAAAGTGCTAAACACAGTACGATGTCCAATGCTATTCTTATGGACGATAAGAAAAATTGTATATTTTGCTTATTTATCAACTTATCCTGACGAAACTTGGTATATTGCTTCATTTCATTGTGGTCTATTGATATTTGCACAAAAACCCATTTTTTGGCCGATAGTTCCCATAGCAGCAAACCTGCATACTCAGCCCCATGTTATTCTTATGGAGAATAAGTAACATGTTATCTCCTTTAATTATGAAGATAAATTAATAGAACTTGGTATGTGGCTTTACCTAGTTTAGTTATATTGATATTTGTATAAAAACCCATTTTTAGTGTTCCTTATTTCGGCAAACCTGCATACTCAGCCGCCATGTTATCTTATGAAGAATAATTAAAATGTCATAAATCGTTGATTTATGAATGTATATTGATGAAACTTGGTATGTGGCTTTATATGATATTAAGATAATATTATATGCATTGGAAATTCGCCGAGTATGCAGGTTTGCTGCTACGGGGGTATTTCGTATAACTCTCTCTCTTAGTTAGTTGGTATTTTGGTAAAAATTTTAAATGCTGTAATTACGCTGGCCGAATACGGCTCACGGAATTGTTTCAAAATTCAAGCATGTGACAAACTATGTCATTTGAAGAAACTATTTTGAGAGTTCAGCCAAAGGGTTGACAATGATAAACCACTACAGAACACGAGTATTGGTAAAGCTGAATAAAGTTTTAACCTCAGATGCGATGTATGATGACCTCGGGGATAAAACAATCCTGATGTGAAGTATGCATTTCAATGTATTAACAGACAACATGTCACTTTATTAACTACATCAAATAATTTTGTTCCTAAGCGTGGTTATTGGCTTTCCATCCCATTGAAGTAGGTTTATGTCTGATATAGGTTATGTTATGATTGTGGTTTAATAAACTACTAGTTAGCCTGTCGCGGCTTCGCTCGTATTCCCGTATAAATATTGTGTTACCGTTCCAAAGCCAACATGGCCTGCTGATTAACTGTGTTTACTTTATCCAGCTGATTGCTTACAATTTATAGTTATTTCCCAATGTTAAGTTAATGGGGAAAAACTCAACTTTAAAGGGCCCCAGGGCCTCACTCACAAATTATTTCTCTATAAAAAAAGTTTCCTGCACAAATTTACGTTAGGCTCTTTCCAATGACACCAAAAATATGAAAATCGGTTCTGTAGTTTAGGAGGAGTGATTGTCACAAAAAACCTGCTCGCCTATTAAATAAGTACTAGTAGCCAGTCGCGGCTTCGCTCGCGATCACAACGTAATATTATACTGACATTCCTGTGTACATATTGTGTTACCGTTCCAAATCCAACATGGCCTGCTGTTTAACTGTTTTTACTGTATCCAGCTGATTGCTTAAAACTTATAGTTATTTCCCAATGTTAAGCTTATGGGAAAAAACTCAACTTTAAGGAGCCCCAGGGCCTCACTCACAAATTATTTCTGTATAAAAAAAGGTTTCTTGCACAACTTCACGTTAGGCTCTTTCCAATGACACAAAAAACATGAAAATCGGTTCAGTAGTTTAGGAGGAGTGATTGTCACAAAAAACCTGCTCGCCTATTAAATAAGTATAGATAGATATAGTAAATACGTGTAGTGTCTTTAGTGCTCAGATTTAATCTTGTATTACCGTTAGTCGGACTAGACCACAGATCACTTAGACAGATAGGTGTATCAGGTGGTATTTGGATTGATATTGGATCTTTAAAGATCAGTGGGATGAAACCTTAAAGGATTATTGGATTGTGAGAAATTCTGTGTTCAAACGCCTGAAACATTCCTACAACATTCCAGCTCAGTCTGTTCAGTAGTTTGGTGAGCAATCTTCAATATGGGTATATTAATAGGCTGTGGGGATCTTAAAAAATTGTAAGAGTGTTGAGCTTTAATTATGATATTTCGATTTTTTACCAATTTTCCTACTACCGATTTAGTTCAATTAGCTAGTTAGTTTATGTAAAATGGATGACAATTAAAGAAGGTCGATGACCAAAGGGGCGAAGCCCCAACGAATTCTTGGAACGGGAGTAGGCTTATGTTTGATTGTGGTTTATTACTTAGCTACTTGTAGTGTGTAGAGAGCTCAGATTCCCTCGCTGTTTGGACAGTTGTACATTATGCACGAGGATGTTACCTCGTCATACGCGACATGTCTTGGCCTTCGTCTGCCCGCCCTTGCCTCGCCTTGCCTTGCCTCGCCTCGTTATATTGGGTGTCGGGTTGCCTGTTATACCAGTAGACCAGACATGTTTGCTAAATTGATTAAATAACCTATTACTTTTTTTACTAATCAGTGATGGAAAATGTCCCCAATAATTTTCTAAACAACCTATTACTGGTTTTAAACATATGGTTAGAAATACATTGAAAGACATAACATCAGAAATAAAAGTCAGAACACAAAAACTACAGAAGTCACACACATCAGCTCCCAACCCAATCTTGTTTACGATTTATTTATTTATTTAGCCAGGATAACAATATGAAATTGCATTGGCAACAAATTAAATACATTAAATAGTTTTTACCTGAATTTAGAACTTAAAATTAATATTGAATCAGTAAAGATTTCGTTATGAAATAATGTTTTTCTTCATGTCTTCTTTATTTTTATTTTCACAGGGATATTTTAACCATTATATTATGGCCATAAATCATTAATAAATTTATTACTATAATAATTTGTCTTGATAGTTAATTTTTCTTTATATTTTGATTTTTCTTTCCTCTTAGTGAATTCATGAACATGATAAAATCCTTTCTCGCCAAGCCATATCTGAAACTTCTTCTTAAATATTTTTGTATCATTATTTTTTTTAATTTATCTGGCATATTGTTGTATAAGGTTATGGCCTAGTATCTTGCTTGGTTTTTAAACAGCTCAGAAGAATGGTCCGGAATTTTCAAATTATTATTATTTCTTAAATTATGTGTGGATTTTAATTGATTATTTTCAAAAAGTTTATAATTTTGCTTTAGACAAATTATTGTTTGAAGAATAAAAATAGAGGGAAATGTTAGAATTCTATATTTTTCAAAAAACAGGTTTGCAAGAGGTCCTTTGTTTCAAATGTAATATCATTCTCATAACTCTCTTTTGAAGTTTGAATATAATTCTTGATCTATGATTTTTTGATCCCCAGATGGGCACAGCATAGTTAAGATGGGGATAAACAACTCCATAGTATGCAGTTACTAGTAATTTTGTATTGGAATATGATGTCAGTTTTCTAACCATAAATATTGCTGATCCCATTTTTGAGCATAATATCTTCTTAATGTATAAGTCGTACTTCAAATGGTGATAGATTTTTATGCCTAAAAACACAATTTCACTGCAATTATTAATTGGTGATTCGTCCATTAGTATGCTCATGGAGTTTTTTTTTTTTCGTTTTCTGTTGCTATAAGTAATTAATTTAGTCTTTTCAATATTCATTAGTAATTTAGTCTCATTTAGTCTCAAAAGGTGTTCTACTTTTAAATTTTCCTTGTTCGTATTTGCTAAAGTTGTCCAGATATCATCGGCAAATATAGACATAAATTATTTTCGGTTGAACAGTTGTGTAAGTCATTAACATATATTATAAATAGTACTGGTCCTAATACTGAGCCTTGAGGAACACCTCTTTTTATAAATTGTTCAATTGAACTGCAAGTTTGTAGGCAATCTGTATCATCGTCAAAGGGTATTTCGATGATTTGCCTTCTGTTACTTAAATAAGATTGAAACCATGACTGTGCAATTCCTCTTACTCCAACATTTTGCATTTTTTGTATTAATAATTGATGATCAACCATGTCAAATGCTTTGCTCAAGTCAAAGAACAAAGTATTAACATAATTCCCTTCGTCCAAATTATTTACTATCCCAAGTAGCATTAGTAACGGCAAAATCAATTTAAAATAATTTGAACATGATTACTTATGGTTTTAAAATTATTATAAATTATTTTTTACAAACAAATTTCCTATCTGATTCATTTTATAATAATTTCAAATCATTTAAACATTTACTTTAGAATAATTTTTAAATAACTTAAAACTAATTTTTAAATTAATTTTAAATTCTTTCAAAATAATTTGAAAAATTACAAAAGCAATATTTACTAAAAAAATATTGTTTATACCTATTTTCACAATCTGACTAATTTAATGCGCTTGAAAATCATTGAACAAAATTATGAAATATATTTTACGTTTCAAAAATATTGTGACCTAACCAGGGATAGAACCCACAACCTATTGATAAAAAAACCTGTTGATAATGTGTTTAGCTCAACAAAACAAACATTTGGTGTTTTAATCGTTGTTCCACGTCCAACCGTTGCAGAGATATTCAAAGTGCTAAACACAGTACGTTGTCCAATGTTATCCTTATGGAGAATAAATAAAATTTGATATCTCGATTATTTATGAATGTATATTGATGAAACTTGGTATATGGTTTCATGTTGTACTGGTATATGGATATTTGCACAAAAAATAACTTTGTTTTTGATTGTTCCCGTAGCAGCTAACCTGCATACTCAGCCTTAATGTTATTCTTATGGAGAATATGTAAAGTTTTATATCTCCCTTATTTATGAACATAAATTAATAAAACTTGGTAATGTAGCTTCACCTGGTTCAGTTATATTGATAATTGCATGAAAACTCATTTCTTATCTTCCTCGTTGCAGGAAAACTGGGTACTCAGTCCTAATGTTATTGTTAAGGAGAATAAATAAAATGTTATAAATCACTTATTTATAAATGTATTTTTGTGAAACTTTGTAAGTGGCTTTATGTAGGAGTGAGAAACATATAAATGCATTGGAAATTCGCTGAGTACGCAGGTTTGCTGCGACGGGGGTATTTGTTTCTTTGTTTTATACATTCGTGAGAAGATTTTAGGCTACTTTTAACTGCCATACGCTCCTTGGGAAAATATGGTTTCCGCTCGAAAATGTGTTTAGCGCAGTTTTGATCGTGTTTGTTTCCTTTTCCTAAGGAAACAGGTGAACTGGTTTAGATGAAACTTTGTTTCTATGTTCTATACGTACGTTAGAAGATTATAAGCTATTTCAACATTTTGAATTCACCTCAGGGCTATATCCCACGGGATTGTCAAGATACCATATTATGGTTTTGGACAAAGCATTTTTTTATACTGAACCAGTTGATAAAGAATATTTATTCCATAATCAGCTTTTTTAGCTCTCTTTAAAACGTTGAGTGAAGATTGGTAATAAATAACATAAGTATACAGAGTGGACATGTTATCTAAATCTTTATATTTCAGACACATTCACTAGCTTACATTGTGATCAATGTAAATTTTTCATAGTGGTTCCCCTTATTCTGCAGATGTACAATATGGCTAGGTTTGAAACAAAATCTTACCCGACTCTGCCCTGATTTACTTTTATTTTTGGCAATCTTATGAACATTAGTTCGGACCTTTTAAGTTTAATTCGGTAGGAACATACCTAATATATCAGAATAAACACAAGCCTATTCCCGTTAAGAACGTGTTTTAGGGCCCCACCCCCGAACCTTCAGAATACTTATTTTAACAATCTTGCACCTGCTACTGGACTGATGTGAATGAAATACGGTAGAAAATAAAGCTGATAAAAATACTTAAGGAATATGACCCACTGACCTTTAATATAATCATCACAAACTACTCAACCAATAGAGCTGAAATTTGGTACTTTAAAGGACATCAGCAACAACAACATGGCCCATAATAGGTAGTCATGGTGTTGTTCTCTCCAGAGATTTCATACAGACACTTGAGTGTTTGAGTCATGGGGGGACGAGATCTATGCCAACTATTTTTTATAGCCAACTACTGAGTGTCTTAACTTAACAGTAAATTTGAAAATGATTTTTCGACAAGATTAAAGTGTTGAGGAATTGTATTATGTCCTTTTAAAAGTTGGGAACAGGACATCAGTCTGAGTTGTCTCATAAACATCCCTCCTTCACTCTTTTCAATCGATGAATAACAGGAACTACTGATCGACAGTTTTTTCCCTGAGGTTCATAAACAGATTAATTTCGAAAGTGCCTTGTGCCATCCTCACGTCCACCAATTGAATATTGTAAAATTAATTCGGTTATTATTCTTTCCTAACTCATCTATTATTTAGAAATACAACCCGTACGAAGGACGGGTAAACAGCTGTATTATAAATAAAATTAGAGTTTGGCTGTACATTGCTTGGAATTATGAAATTGTTGCATATTTTCACGATTTACACCATAGGGAAGCCAAAACAAGTCTTACCTCAATTTCTGTCTGTCTGTCCGTCTGTCTGTCTGTCTGTGGAATATTTATTCCATGATCAGCTGTTGTAGTTCTCAGCTGTGTACCCGTCCTTCGTACGGGTTGTATGTCTAAAAAATAGATGAATTTGAAAAGAATAACTGTTTTCCAATGTCCTGTTCCCAACTTTTAATAAGGACCTAATAAAACTCCTCAACCCCTTAATCTTATTAAAAAATAAGTGGCCTAAAACCTTCTCACGCATGTATAGAACAAAGAAACAAAGTTTCATTAATGTCAGTGCAACCGTTTTCCCATGAAAAGCGAACAAAAACCCGTCCTTGAGCGTTACCGACAGACAGACGGACAGACAGACAGACAGACAGACAGAAATTGAGATAGTACTTGTTTTGGCTTCTTTAGGGTGTAAAACGTGAAAATATAAAAAAATTTCATAATTCCAAACAATGTACAGACAAAACTCTAATTTTATTTATGTAGATGGTGTACGACTTAAAATTATGAGCTAGACTCTGAAACCAAAAATGTCTCCTGAATACAGTCAGTCTAAAGCTTATTGTTAATTATTTTAGAGTTTGTAGTGTTTTCATTAAGGTTAGTTAAAAAAACCAACACGATGATACCTTTTTTACCTTAACCTTAGTTAAAATTATCATAGACAGGTCAGATTTACGGTATTAATTTTCTTTTTTACTCACTTTAAAATGATATTTAACTTCTTAGGTGTTGTTATTTGAAAAATACGAACTGTCCCCAGCAACCACTATTTAGTGATGAGGGTTGATGCCCTTAACCACTTTAATTGTACTTTGATTTATGCTAATAACATTTACCAAAGATAGTTACAAATTTACAGTAGTTTAAAAATTAAGAGGGGGGGACTATTATGGGACACCTGGTATAACTTAGAATATAATAAACAGCATAGCTATAATTCCTTTTAGCACTCCATATTACCTCACTCTAGCTATAGTTCATTTTAACTGTAAATTGCCCCTTCCTTTGATATGGTTCAAACCTCGCCAATAAACTGTTCTCTATTCTGATCAGATTTAACGCCTGTTTCATCACTTTGGAGTCTAAGGTTACAAATGCTTTTGATAAGTCTAGAAATACTGCTAACACGCCCTTATCTTTATATATTCGACCACTCAGGAAACCCTCGAAGTTCTTAAAAAGGTGTTCTGTACTTTAACCTTTCTGAAAAGCACACCCATATAAATTGATGGTATTGTTCTCTTTTAAATACTTATTTTAATTTTTTTCCTCATATTTCTCTGAGTATAATTACGTTTACAAAGTTAATTTGAAATTATAGGACTCAAAAATAAATTTTTTTATTTGTAAATTTTGTGAGGCCTTTCGCCAGCAACGCTGGCATCGTCATACTAATTCACAAACTTTGTGAGTTAGTCTGACGATGACATTGTCGCCGGCGAAAGGCCTCACAAAATATACAAATTAAAAAATATATATTGTTAAGTGTTCTAATTTTAAATTAATTTTTATAAAATATTACAGCTCTTTATTGAAGACGTTTATAAATATTGGGGAACAAAAATAAATATAAATTTTAAACCGTGTCAAAACACATTAACCATAGGCCTATTCCGTGGAGGGTTAAATAAAATTTAATATTTAATATAAATATTCTAAAGTCAATGCCTCATCGAAAAAGGAACGCTTTTATGCTATGGAAGGTATTAGATAATTTAGTTATTACGGAGAACAGACACATGAACCTCTAGTACTTAAACTTTCAACCCTTTTTAAGTGGTTTTGTAAAACGTGCTCTTAGTTTGTAATTATAAAAGGGTCTCTTATGGAACCATTATTAAACTCTTCAATATATTTCCATATTCTCCAAGCTCTGTTAGTAGTGTTTTAAACTAACACAAAAACCCACCCACAGAAACAGCCAAGCCGATGGTCTGTTGTGGCCATTGGTGTTGGTCTCAACACCAGTAGCTACTGCTGCTTAATTTATCAAATATATTACATTCACTTACAATATTATTCGGTAACTTAAAGAAACATAATTTGCCTCCAGAACGAGGAAATATAATAATATAATATAATGTTTACTAAAATGAAGCATATTCATTATAAGTGGTCTGGAAAGACATGATTCGGAATAACGCATAGCCAATCCATTTAAGAGGTTGATAAAAAGGCCGTGCTTTGCATATGCATTCACACTGTGTCAGATATAAACTACAACCAAATAAATAATTGGATCTCTGACATAGGTTGAACTCAGTCACTTGAAATGCATCATTCACGTGATTGGTCGCATTGTATTGTGATACGCATTGCAGTCACGACCCTAGTGATATTCGCTCAATTTAGTTGCCTCTATTATTAAGACTGATATATCTGGGACACGTTTGTAATGCGGGTTCTTCAATAAAAGCTTCTCACGTTTGTCACTAAAAGCTTCTTCTCCAAAGGATAAATTTGCTAAGAAAGATTGGAAACATATCTTCAGTATATGGAGAAAGTATTGTTTTCGTACAAATTTTTGAATTTGAGTTGTTAGTGGAAATATTCGTTTTGGTGCTCCCTGAACCCAAAAAAGTGTTTTTTACGTGATGTCTGTCTGTGTGTGTGTGTGTCCGTGTGGGTGTGTATGTGTCTGTGTGGATGTGTTCAGAGTTAGAGCCCTAAAATATGGACCGATTTTTATGAAATTTGGTATGTAGGTACTAATCCTCAATATCTCCAGGCATTTTTCATGTTTTTGAAATTTTGGTTTTTAAGGGTAATTATCCCCCCAAAATCGCCAAAAAACATGTAAAATCCAAATTTTTCAAAAACGGCTCTAACGATTTTGATTCAACTTTAGTAGTTTGTATAACTTTAGGTTTCCAACAAAATGACACCACCCGAATTTCTGGAAAAATTCGGGTTCAGAAATTACAGAACTTAAAACATCCAAAATTCAGTTTTTTGGATTTTTAATAAAAATTCATAAATGTTAAAAAAGATTACTATTCACCATTAACAAGAGCTCAAAAAACTAAATAAATTAGTATTTTAAATTACTGTTCTACGATTGCTAGTTGCGGAAAAAATTTAAATTTTCATTTAGTGGTAAACGCAGTAAGTTGTCCAATGTTATAATTATGGGGAATACAAAAATAACTTTTTCTCTCTTATTTACTGATCAATTTCATTAAAATTTGATATTCAGGTCAAGTTAGCATTGACCAGAGGATATTCGAAAAATTTTACTATTTAACCCTGGGGGGGGGGGCAAGAGGGAATTTCCCCTCTCAAAACCACTGTGTTTAGCAACGGACTCTATAGTGCCTCCCAAAAAGGGATTTGGGTGGATATTTCTGAAAACAACTACTTTAGACAATTTTCTGGACATTTATCTATACTTAATATTCTATATTTGGTAAATAACAAATATTTTTGTCATTAAGGTTTGGCTAAAAGGGAGAAAGTATGTGTCAGTTTCCTGATACCGTTTATTTATATACTGGATAACACTTTACTCTGTTTTAGGGTGTTCTATTGCACCTTAATTGTTTTTAATTATATTGTACTGATTGTCCTGTTAAGATAAAATGGTAAAATTTCACTACAAGTAGATGTACGAGTATGTAAGGAATTAAACATAACAAAATAAAAATGTATTAATATATTAGTTACCACAATGTATGGAAATAATGGAATGAATGTAGTAAACGTGTAACGTTTATATCTCTGGAAAAATACGTGATGTGAGGAACACTACGGTATCCTTGGCTACTTACATTTAATTCAACGCATACCAACATTCAGTGTGCATACATCCTTTTTAGAACTCAACCACTAACTTTATAGTTTTTGTTTTTTTTAAATCATCACCAAATTTAGGTTACGTTTTTCATGACGAACAATTTTTCACTTTATAAAAACAATAAGATTCCTACCAAACTGGAAGTAGATTGCAAAATATTTCAAACTTAGGCAAGCAAACCTTACCTATTGAAGTACATAAAATAAATATATAATGATTTTACTATATTGCCTTATATCAGATGAATGAATGATACACCGCCTGACCTTGGAAGCTTACAAACTACATAATTGACATATTAGGTTGTGAAAACTGACATTGTTCTCTCAATTTAAGTTGGTTTTAACACCAGACCAATCATGTAATTCAAACTTGAGTGGTTAATGTGGTTTCAATAACATTCATGTTATTGTAACAAAATTTATTTCTACCATGTTAAATTATTGATAACAGTTAAACACGCTGTTCGTAAATTAGGTCAGCTGTCATTGGAGGTAATCAGAAATCAGATATCAGAAATCAGATCTTTATCGTCATTCGACTTTTACAAGCATTGACAAACGTCATTTACAAAAAAAATGTGACATAGAAAATATAACTAATTCATAGCACAATGTTCAATATATTACAAAATTATATATGTCGACGGTAAAAATCAATAATTACTTCTTGTCAATAAAATACTCACACTGTAGTATTCCTTAGCAACCAAAAAGGATCTCAGCCTCCTCCTAAATACCCACATAATTACTGCCATGAGATCGGTTGGGAGGGAATTCTATAATTTAATGCCTGCATACAAAGTCTGGTTTTTGAAAAAGGTAGTGTTGTGACGGGGAATTGCCAGGGAAAATTAAGAAAATGAAACCTAGAAATGTGGCCCATCTGAAAAAAGTGTTTGTTTTTAACCAAGAATGAAAGAGTTTCAAAAATATAAATGCAGGGAAAAGTCAGTAAGTTATTTTCAGAAAAAAACACCTCTGCACGACCCAAAACTTGCCATTCAAAAAATCAGTCGTATTGATTTCTTTTGTAACCAAAACAGTTTCTTTGTACGAGTTGATTCGGCACCCCAAATTGGAATGTCATACCTGATGTGTGGATACAAACAAGAAAAATATCAGTTAGAAGAACCCTAGTATCAGTGAACTGAGCAAGTCTTCGAAGAGTAAAAATACCACTATTCATTCTACCGGAGACCTTGTTAATGTGTTTGAAACAATCAAGTCGAGAATCTATGGTACGTCCTAAAAATCTTTTTTTCATACTTCTATTTAAAAATCTCCTACAATAATATTTGAACCATCAGAAATGCCATCAGAACTTCTTAATTTAAAATCAATAAACTTGGTTTTATCGGAATTTACAGAAAGTTTGATTACAACCAACCACTAAAGAAGAAGACTACTCTGCAAGAATGTATTGATTTCAAGATTTTCTCGAGATACATCGTTGATACTGAGCGATCTGTCGTCGGCAAACAGACACAGGTCACATCTAGGCACACTACCAGCAATGTCATTGATAAACATCAAGAAGATGATCGGTCCAAGGACCGTACCTTGAGGAACTCCAGAGTCAACTATTACTTCTTCAGATTTCTGTGAAGCAATACAGCCTTGTTTGTCGATATAATTGGTTTGCACGGTCTGTGTTCTCCTTAGAGGATAAAAGCAGTAAACTGAAATCTTGTTGCCATCATTGGCATAAAGTCTATTAGTCACAATCTAATAATTAATACGTGCAGTATGGTTTCTTACTTTACAATCAAAATGCGTTGTTACGCATCAATATCGATTTTAGGCTCTTAATCCTATTATCAGTCGATGCGATACAGGTCGACCAAGGTTGTGTATTAACTTAAAAGTTATTTTTTTAAGCTTTAAGTTTATTTTTTTAGATCTATTTTACTGTTTTTAATTGAGTGCACGAAAAATAATTTATAATTAAGCTATTCTAAAATAGGCAAAGCAAACAACTTTAAGGAACAAATTATATTCTTTAAGTTGTTTTGTAAACATTAAAACTCTTAAATAGACGATACAATCTAGTAAAAACCATTGTATGGTTGACAAAATAATAATTGCAATTTTGTAAGTTTCTGGTTGTCACCACCTAAACCGAAATCTTGGCTCATCTTCACTTTGTCCTACAGATAGATGGTATCAAAGCCACCGTCTGTTATATGTACGGGTCAGTTATAACCACTTATGAAATATTTATTTTCCTTAATTGAAGCTCCAACGTTTGTGGACAATGTCCTCTTGGCTGAGCTATGTAGAGCTTTATATATTTCAAAAACAACTAGCGTGTTGTATTCCTAAGGGAGGTGTGAAAGGAAGTTCAGACATTCTCTGGAGGGCTGAGATGGCTGAGTTAAGATATCTGATTGTCTCTAGACGGATCTCTGACCACCAGGTCTATGCCAGCCTAGAGGTCGACTTGGTGTACAACGAAAATAGGAAGTCACAATATTGGTAAGTCCTCCTGGCAATCCTGCCTCGGTACCTCCTCGTGTGTCTTCGGAATCTGGTTTATTGATCAAATGGAAATAAAATACTTCAAATCCAATACTCCCGGTGGAGTCTGGATGTCTAGTCAAGTTAAAATCTTAAAGAATCAAGAATGTTTATTGTCATAAACTAACAGCATGGACAATTGTCGGGTGGTCGGGAGGTGCCTGGGAGGAAGGGCTCTTACCTGACAAACTCATGGAGTCTTTAAGGGGTGGGGAACCCCGGACCGTCCAACGGGTTCTGGAGGTCAGACGAGTTTAAGACTCCCTGGGTGGGCGACTCCTCCTGGTAAGCTTGAAAGGTCAACCGGGGTAGAGAGCGACCCGACCTAGGATTATCACTGACTCAGGTTGAGGACTGATTATGTGTGACTTGCTATGCCTACACCACCTTCCCCACCCCTCCCCTCCGATAGTTGCAAATTATCCCATCTGGAGACGTTCCTAGCCGGCTAAAGCTTAGGCTTATAAACCCTCAAATCTGATATGTAAGAGAACTAATACAGTTTTATCATATTTACTAATGTTTTTGGAGAGCTTAACACTTTTATAATATTTACTTTATTTTTTAAACCATTAAATAACATTCAATCTAGTTAATTCTTGTAAAATGTATGTTTTATTTTGTCTTTAAAATCTTTTTGTATAGGTAAATAATGATTAACTGAATTTATATTTAATTATTACCATATTAAATTGTTAAATCTTGAAAGAATTCATTTTACATTATGAGTTCATTATGTAGAATAAATTTCATTAAACAGCGTTAAACACATATGAACTATTAAATCTAGGCAACTCTTTTAACATATATGTTTTATTTTTTCTCTAAAAACTATTTTTATAGATAGTAAACATTGTAACTGAATTTATATTAAATTGCTAGTATATTAAATTATCAACCCTTAAAAGACTTGCTATTAAATTATGATTTCATTGTCTCATTATGTTCATTATGATTTCATGCATGTCAAACAACAGCAGCCAGACGTCAGAGATTTCCTTTTTTCATGTAGTTCCTGTGAGGCTGTACATAACTTGGCTTTTGCAGTCATTTATTTAAGTGGACTTCTGAACTCGTCTAATGGGGGTTTCGTGTTGTTTAAAAATACATTTGCGTGGTTATTAACGTTTTTTTATGACGTTTTAGTCCACAAAATACACTTCCTATGATTAACTCCATTAGATAACTTGTTTGGCTATATCAGCTAATTAAAATATACCTTTGTTTTAATCCAAAATATTTATTTTCTAATAAAAGAGATAATTTCAATAGGTTATACTCGTTATTTAGTAGCCTTAAAATATAACTATAATTAATATATTTAAATATGGTCGGGAGACACTTTTTGTGGGCCAAATCTGGAAAAAATTATAATCGAAATCAAACATGTGTTGATTATAATTATGCTCATTTAGTGTGTAAATACTATAACACTAAATAAAATAACACTATTATATAGGTGAATAGATTCTTTTTTGTTTCTACTTTCATCATAAGCAGGTAACTTAGCAAGGTACTTTAGTTGTTACAGCTTTTGGAAATGGTTACAATACAGTAAGTCAATGTAAAGCCATTGTTTTAACATAACTTACTTTTACTTTCTCCCTCTATACATAGTATATGGAGAAAGTATTGTGTTCGTCAAAATTTTCGAATTTGAGTTGTTAGTGGAAATATTCGTTTTGGTGCTCCCTGAACCCAGAAAGTGGTTTTTACGTGATGTCTGTCTGTGTGTGTGTCCGTGTGTGTGTGTGTGTGTCTGTGTGGATGTGTACAGAGCTAGAGCCTTAACTAATGGGCCGATTTTTATAAAATTTTGTATGTAGCTACTAATCCTCGATATCTCCAGGTGTTTTTTCATTTTTTGAATTTTTAATTTTTAAGGGTAATTATCCCCCAAAAACCACAACAAAAAAATGAAAAATCCAAATTTCTAAAATACTATTTTGATTAAACTTTAGTCGTTTGTAGAACTTTAGTTTTCCAACAAAATGACACCACCCGCATTCCTGTAAATATTCGGGTTCAGAAGTTACAGGACTTAAAACATCAAAGATTCAGTTTTTTTTTATTTGTCATAAAAATACATAAATATAAAAAATACTATTCACCATTAAAAAGAGCTCAAAAAACTAAATAATTTAGTATCTTGAATTACTATTTCACGATTTCTGGTTTCGGAGAAAATTTAAATTTTCATTTTGCGGTAAACGCAGTACGTTGTCCAATGTTATTCTTATGGGAAATAAAAAAATTACCATTTCTCTCTTATTTACTGATCAATTTCATTCAAACTTGATATGCTTGTCAAGTTAGCATTGACCAACAGAGGAAATTCGAAATATTTTGCCCCTTAATAACCCTGGGGGGAATAGGGGGCATTTCCCCTCTTAAAACCACGAGTGTAGCAATGGATTATGTAGTGCCTCCAAAGCAGGGATTTGGGTGGATGTTTTTTAAAACAACTTGTTCACAAGATTTTCTGTACATTCGACCGTGCTTTGTATTCTATATTTAGTAAATAAAAAGTAATTTATTCATTAAAGTTGGGCCAAAAGAGAGAAAGTATGTGTCAGTTTCCTTATACCGTTTATTTTAAATACGATTTAGGTAGTTAATGGAGTTTACAGGGTATGGAATGGAATATATGGAATAGAAGGATTTCTTTCTCCAAAGTTGGATGTAACTTGCAAGTGAATAGTGTTTTAAGTGCATTGAATAACCGTTTTAAATTCAATAACCTTGATATTTCATAAGTGATCAAATATTGAAAAGGTGATGATATCGTTTTGGATGAGTTTTTACAATAATTCAAATGTGTTTAACGACAATTGCTCGAATATATGGAGTTGTTTAATTTGTATTTAAGTCGAATTAGTAATTAGTAGGTCAAATAGCAGGAATAGTTGTTTAGTCGATCTTTGCCCAGGGTATATTATTATTTACATTTTTTTTAGTTCCATTTCGTTGTTTTGGTTATCCATTATATTAATTATATAAGTTGTAATTTTATTATTTAAGTAAATCTATTCTATTAGCATACCTTTGTTTAAAACCTGCATACAATAATTTGGCATTTTAAAATGCACCTAGTAAAATTTATAGATGTCAAAATATATATAGTATAATTCAAATTAAAAACGATTCATATAAAAATCCATACTAATTTTAAAAGCGTATATCCTCAAACACGTAAGGACGAAATGTGTAAACAAATATACGAGAGTAGTGATAGTAAATACTACAGTCTATTTCAATAATTAATTTTTCATTTGCTAGTTACTCTTTTCATATGTACTAAAATATTCAAACCTAGTCTATTTAATATCACCTGACAGTTTTCATCAGTTCAGCAAAACTGTCTGGAATAAATAAAAGTTGCTTTTAGAGCAAAACCAAAACCCAATTGTATAAAATGTCCAATACACTAAGAGGAAACGAAACAGTTCTGTCCACCGCATTGTCGAACTGGTTTTGGTTTCGACAGTGCTTTGTGCTGCAGTGTTTTCGACGTTCAATTAACACAAAGTGTAACTGTTTATCTGTTACAAGTATATTTTGCTAAATTTCTATGGCTGGTGATACAATAGTTTTAAGTAATTTATTTTGTATTTTAACGCCAACGGCAAAACACACAAACACTTGTAGGAAAACGGTCCAAACCCCTCAAATTTTAAAAAATAAATTAAATTTAGCATTCGTAAAGTATTTAAAGTAATACGAGTATAGTATTCAGAGTATTTAGAGTGATAAACTAAACTAATATGTGTTTGATCTTGAAATTAAAACTTATAAAACATAAAGCCCTTCAGTTGATTTTCATTAAACAAGCAAAACACTCACTTGTCTTTTGCATACCTTTTGTTAACGGTCTAAATTCGATTTGTAAAGTTTAGCTTAGTAAAACTGAGTTAATGTGAGATCAAACATACGTAGAATTTTGTTACACCTTCCTTGATCTGTGCAACATATCTTGGGAGATAAGTTTATTGTTAGTGAATTTCCTTTGGAAAGTGAACTATTAGCATGACCCTCACGGTGAAACTTAAGCCCGGGACCACCATAAAAGTTCCTAACGTGACCCCCTGAAAACGTTTAGGGGGGTTCAAAATTATATATATATATATATATATATATATATATATATATATATATATATATATAATATATATATATATTATATATATATTAGAGAATCAAATTCACAGTAAAGGGCTACTATAAGTATAAAAACATGAAAATAACCATGAGTACCCTGTTGAATACATTTTTTAATTATACTTGCATTAACATGTTTCGACTTAAGGTCATGATCACAGTGCTAATTCATAATGGGCTAACTTAACTTTTGGTGTTATCAACAAAAACGTAAATTTACGTTTATATATATATATATATATATATATATATATATATATAGATGAAAAATAAGTAACATGAGTACCCTAGAGAAAACATTTTAATTAATTAACACAACATGTTTCGACTTATAAAAGCCATGATCACGTGCTGATTTGCTAAATACATAACCTTATTTTCATTATCATTCACAAAATGTAAATAAATAACATTTGATAACAGACAGCTGATTGCGATCTCTACTGGTGTAAGTCAATCAACGAACACATCCAAGCAGTTAGGTCAAACAATAAAACCTCGCAAAAATCTGCCTTCGCTGACCACATACTAAAAACAGATCACAAATATAAGAACTGTGATGAAAATATGTCTATTCTAGAAATAATGAAGAAAGGCCAAAAATTAAATGTAAAAGAAGAATTCCATATATATCAGAGCCATAAAAATGACAGTAACAATATTTTAAACACCATGCAGGTACAATCAAGTAATCCAGTTTTAACAAAATTATAAATATAAAGACAAATAGATAACACTTACACCAGTAGAGATCGCAATCAGCTGTCTGTTATCAAATGTTATTTACTTACATTTTGTGAATGATAATGAAAATAAGGTTATGTATTTAGCAAATCATCACGTGATCATGGCTTTTATAAGTCGAAACATGTTGTGTTAATTAATTAAAATGTTTTCTCCAGGGTACTCATGTTACTTATTTTTCATCTATCATATAGTAGCCCTTCTATGTGAATTTAATTTTATATATATGTTTGCACTCTAGCGGTCACATTTTTTGTCCGATTTACTTCAAATTTGGTAGGGACGATCCTTTTTGTAATCAATTGGACAACTTCGTTGGGCAAAATAATCTGAAAACTCTAAACCCCTTCTTTGGGGATTAATCTTTCAAATTTTGAATTTTTGGGCCCAAAAAGTGTCAGAAAAGCCCCGTAAGTAAAATTAATGCATTTAACAAGATGGTAATAGTGAAGCAGTAGTTTTAAGCCCTCTCTAGTCATTCTAGCATACATATTTACCGAGTTATTAAAGAAAATGTGTTTCGACTAAACACAGTACGTTCGTTGTCTTATGGGGGTATTACACTAGAAAACACTTTTATTCCTTTGTTACAGTACTTTTATCATCCCCAGCAACCGCACGCCTACTTTCAAGCCTGTCTGGACCTTCTCCTAACATTATAATGTGCAAAATTGTATTCCTAGCTTTGCAGGTATGAAACCAGGAGCATCAGAACAGCCAAAAAATTACTGTTTTCAGGTTTTAAAAAAAATTGGAATAAATGTATGTTATTACACTGACTTTAAGTTTTAAAAGATTTTAATTGGAAATTCACTTCCCTCACGTCAGCGAGCTGCGTGCGAACTCGTTTATACTTTCTTTTAACTGTGTTAGAAGTAACATCTGCTATGAAGTAGAATCATGCTGTTAAGTAGAATCGTGTTATGAAGAATATTATTGAAGATATACCTTTATTGCAACTGAATTATCTTAAACATGTTCTATAAAGTTAAACAGCAGATCTCCCTTGCATCTATTTGGTACACACAATGATAGTTATACACTGTACTTTAAATAATAAGCATTATGATTACAAATAACTGACTTACAAATTATTGGTGCAAAAGTTGTAACTTGTTAAGTAAATTTTAGTATAATTAAAACATTCCTATACATTATGGTTATTTCGTCTAGTTAACGCTTGAGTTATTTTTAAACTCTTTTATTAGTGAATTTCCTTTAGAAAGTGAACTATTAGCATGACCCGCACGGTGAAACTTAAGCCCGGGACCACCATAGAAGTTCCTAACGTGACCCCCTGAACACGTTTTGGAGGGTCGTTCAAAATGTTATATATATATGTATATATATATAGACATATATATATATATATATATATATATATATATATATATATATATATATATATATATATGTTTGCACTCTAGCGGTCGCAATTTTTGTCCGATTTACTTCAAATTTGGTAGGGACGTTCCTTTCTGTAATCAATTAGACAAGTTCGTTGGGCAAAACAATCGGAAAACTCTAAACCCCTTTTTACGGGGATTAATCATTCAAATTTCGAGTTTTTTGGCCCAAAAAGGGTCATAAAAGCCCCATATGTAAAATCAATGCATGTAAAAAGATGGGAATTAGAGAGGCGAAAGTTGTAAGCCCTCTATCGTCATTCTAGCATAAATATTAACCGAGTTATTAAAGAAAATGTGTTTTGACTAAACACAGCACGTTGTCTTACGGGGGTTTTACACTACAAAAGCCTTTTATTCCTTTGTTAGAGTACTTTTAGCATCCCCAGCAACTCACGCCTACTTTCAAGCCTGTCTGGGCCTTCTCCTAACATTATAATGCGCAAAATTGTATTCCCTGCTTTGCAGGTAAATGAAATCAGGACTATCAGAACAGCCAAGAAATCAATGTTTTCAGATTTCAATAGAAATTGGACAAATATATTTTTTTACACTTATTTTGAGTTTTACAAGTTTTTATGTGGAAATTCACTTCCCTCACGTCAGCGTGCTGCGTGCAAACTCGTCTATATTTTTATACTAATAGAAATATCACCGTAACAGTAATCACTAAAACAGTTACTATATCTCCAGTATCTATGTACAAACTTAAGGACAGGTCTAAATAAGATATCTATGAGATACCATGATTGCTGGTAATGGTAAAGTTGTTCTTGAAATTATTGCTTTATTGTAGTTGAACGACCAAATAGCTAAAGCAGTCATGTGTCTTTCAGTTTATTGAGGCCTATGAACTACACACAAAAACATTATATTTTTAAAGATTTTAGAATGTGAATTGTAATTTAATTTAGATATTTTGAATTATGGACATCTTATTTTACCACTTAAACACGAAAACATACGATAATCCCTGTCAGGGTTCGTGTCTTTGAGGGAAGGTCATGATTGCAAATCAAACATGAACTAGATCATTTATGTTTTCTCCTTGAATTGCAAACTAAAACAGTCATCAGTATCAGGGTCCTATAACATCAGTATTGCGAGAACACAATTCAATTTTCAGGCACTTATAACATACAAGATTGCTTAAGATGGCGAAATCATAAATGGAATAGTTTTTGAAAGTCTAAAAAAGCATGTGCATAACAAAAACCTCAATAACGCCACCTTTAAAAAATATAACTATTGTTTGGTTTTGATCATTGTTTTTTTTTTATTATTATTATTTGACGTAAAACTTAATAATATAAGTAGTTATTACGCTGTTATATAAACTAGGTGGTTATGTGTAGCGTCTCTAAACACTGAACGAAAATATATGGTATCGCCTATCATGTAAGTTATTAAAACATATTTTTCATTTCTCCAACATATTATTATTCAGCAGTAAATTCGTTACTGATAGTTGCAGTAAAGATGTTCTAATAATGAATTAGAAGACCAGAATTTGAAAAAATGTATCTATAATCGATAAAGTGACTATTGAAATTTTATCAAAGTTGCATGGAGAGTGCTTGGTATATCTCAAAGCAAAATGACAGGACTTCCATTAAGAGAGTCTTGTAAGTAGATTACGCTTCATCCAGAAAAAGCAGCGCAATTTGGGTCAAACCTATAAATGTAATATATCGACTGTAAACTTCTATTTCGTTCCATTAGATAAAACTTTGTACCAAACCATGATGTAATTAACATTTGTTGACTCTATTACAACGATGGTCTTATGTAGTTAACCATAACATAACCTACAATAACATTATGTCATGATAGACTTTCGTAACAGCAGTAACTTGTGAATTCATTCTATCCTCATCAAGACACACAATACCTAAGGAGTGGTTGTAAATCGAACATATATGCCAAATGTATTACCATGTTAGCAAAATATTTTTAAAAGACTAAAACTAAATAAAAAATGTATTCCCAGATAAAAACAGATACAAAATAATGTTCACAAACAATATTGCGGAAAACAAAATTCTCACATAGGCCCATAGGCCTGTGCGTGAGAACGAGCTCTGACTCAAATTAAGTGTACTAAAATATAAAAATAAAATAAAAACATCGTATTAATTCTAAAACAATAAAATTTACTTTTTAATGTTTTTACTAAATAAGCTAGCAGGATTTTCATTAATTAAAGTATCTAAATGTTTCGAAGGTAATAGTAAAATTTGACGTCCTATTTCTGTATTCTAACATCAGAACTCATGATCACGAGGTGGTATTGTTAAACTGTGATGTAAGTTGATGAATTTTACCATGCACAAACGCATTACACTTTACATTCACTTGCTTGAACTGCAACACATGAGCAGTTAACCAAGCAGTTCATCTTACATTAATCTATGAAAACAGTCACGTTTTTAATCAAGAGCAGCATCGTACTTAATCCTTAAATCAAACAGTCCTGATTATGATCCTTTCCTTAACACAAACAAAGTGAAATTATTCTAAACAACTTTTTATTAGCATGGCATGTTGTTACAATTACAGAATTTAATTAAAATCGTTTTATGACATTCAAAATATACTTATACATTCAGTACTCAAAGACAAGAATCACTGTTTTGGCAACGTAAGTGTTGTTATGCGATCCGTAATTAAAATACTCTTTCAACATTTCGAAATATACTTACACTGTACTCACTAACAAGACGGTAAATATACATAAAACTAAGTTGCGAGGCAATAGATTTTGACCGGTCACACTGATGATCATCTACGCTCTTTTCTATCATCTCGATTTCCTTGTACCGTCTAAGTATAATATTGTTTCTTTCTTTAAAATTCATTGTTGGTGATGGTGAGTTTATAATGTTTAAGAGATTATTGCAGTCATTTTCCATCACTGATTATTAAAGACAAGTTTCACGACGTTTCGTGATCTGGAATCTGATCCCGTCTTCAGGTGAGAAAAATACCTAGAACCTAAAATTACACAAAATATTAAAGGCACAATCCAGACAAGGCTGGAAAAAAACAAAAAAAGCTAAAACAGAGAACTGTAAAATCAGTCAAAATAAAGCAAATGGAAAAATCAAACCAAACACAAAAGCCCGTCACAAAACAGAAAACACGGTGGGGTACAGGACCGCACGGTGCGACTACTCGAGCGAGACTAGTCCTCCGAGATGCTAATTATAAAACTATGAGATACTAATTGCGTTCTTAAATTTAAATTTAAAATAGTCAATGCTTGAAATAACAAATATATAAAAATGCCGCAATATTACTATAGTTAAAGAAAATTCAAGTAACTAAAATGTTTCAATTAAATTCCTCATCTCGTAGCCGGAAGAGTTCAATATGTATTGACTAGTTAGTAAAAATGTGCGTGGAAACATTGTTTTTGTCTGTCATACACACCAAGCAAAAGCAACCTTTATAAGTATTAAAATTTACCTTCATTTAAATTAATTTTAATAATACGCCTTTTATTAAGATAATAGACAACAAAATACCCCCGTAGCAGCAAACCTGCGTACTCAGCGAATTTCCAATGCATATTAATTTATCTTAATACCACATAAAGCCACATACCAAGTTTAATCAATGTACATTCATAAATAAACGATTTATGACATTTTAATTATTCTCCATAAGAATAACATGGCGGCTGAGTATGCAGGTTTGCTGAAATAAGGAACACTAAAAATGGGCTTTTATACAAATATCAATATAACTCAACCTGGTAAAGCCATGTACCAAGTTCTATTAATTTATGTTCATAATTAAAGGAGATAACACGTTAATTATTAAGAATAACATGGGGCTGAGTATGCAGGTTTGCTGCTACGGGAACTATCGGCCAAAAAATGGGTTTTTGTGCAAATATCAATAGAACACAATGAAATGAAGCAATATACCAAGTTTCGTCAGGATAAGTTGATAAATAAGCGAGATATACAATTTTTCTTATTCTCCATAAGAATAACATTGGACAACGTACTGTGTTTAGCACTTTCAATATCTCAGTAACCAATTGACGTATAGCAATGATTAAAACATCAAATTATGCGTATTTTAATGCCAATTTAAATGGGAAAAAATAAAATTTTACTTTTTCAAAAATTCTATGTAAAAAATTCAAAAAACCCATTTTTTGGGTACAAACCCCCCCAAAATACCCCTTCGGATAGCTCGATCCGTCTGGTTTTCGAACTTACAGTCATAAATGCTGCTTTACACGTTTGTACCAAATTTCATCAAAATCGGACCTTTTTTACGAGAGTTATCGCACCCACGGGCACATATATATATATATATATATATATATATATATATATATATATATATATATATATATATATATATATATATTTAAATACAGTTTCGAACGAATGGTGTTTTTGGGGTCTGGGGACCTCAAAACGAAAAGTTATCATGGTCCCGGGCCTAGGTCTTACCATGCCGACTACGGTAATAGCTAACAAAAAAATAGGGGAAATTCGCTAACAAAAAAATTGGGTAAAAAATTGTGGTATTTTGGGTGTATCAGGTACTTATTTACACCGAACATTAATCAATCTGTTATACTTTTTTATTTTATGTGAATATTTTAATTATTTGTTATTTACAAGTTCATAACAACTGGCTTTTAAGACATGTATTACCGGAAAACCTCTAACATTTGGTTTAAACCGTTTTCACATTACAAATACCCAACTCAAAATTGCAAAAGCGACAGTAAGGGTTGCGCCCCTTTGATCGCTTCTGACATCACGACAGAAGCTTAAATTGATCCTCACGTTTAATTAATGCCAATCCGATTACATTTTAAAGCTGAGTATTGTGGCGAGACCATCTTAGTGGATATCTAATATTCAGAGTTCATTCAAACTAATTTAACATGTTCTATGAACGATGTATTTTTTAGTATTTACATAATAAGATATAAATCACATGATTTAGACTAATTTATGTTCACATAGCCCTTTTATAGCAAAGTAAACTAACTGTAATTGTATCAAATAGATCCACTACATAAAAAGATTAAACAAATACTAAGACACATAACAAATCAATCAGTTAACAAAAGTAAACTGTCAAATGATTTAAAGGTTATACTGTTTTCTGGCTATTTTCTAATAATCGTACTTTACTTTTAAAGGATCGTATCTGACAAATATAACATTCAACCCTAGAGTCCTATAAGAGCTACAGTCGTAATCATGGGAAGGAAATTCTATAAACTTTCAATCTAGTTCCTAACTATGTATATCCGATCTTTGAGTAATAGACTTAGTTAACTTCAATCCCGCATCACGAGGACAGTTCAGGTAATGACTTACTTGCTCTAGATCGCCCACCTCAAACTGCACCTGAAGACGACTATGCCACTAATACTATTACTAATACTGCATCAGGCAAATATGTTAGTCGACATCATCTGTCGTCTACATTTCGGCAGCCAAATTGTTAGTTTCAACTCGATTTATCATGAATTACAATGTTTGGTAGGCAATTAAATCGATCCAATCGTTAGATAGTTTGGTGTAGTTATGAAATTCAGTTTGGTGTAGCATAATTAGATCTTATGGAAGATTTACCTTATTATACTAAACATACAGTCTTATTCAAACTTATAGTAAACATTAGAATTTTTTTTGAAGACATATGATTCCAATTATGTCATTTGTCAGTGCACCGACTATGGTTCTTCATTTTGTTGTTGTTGTTTTTTTTTTATTTTGTTTATGAAACCCAATTAATTCGAATTTGTGAGATATCACTTTTTAACGAACTTATGTTTAACTTTAGCGATTTTAAATTCAATTAAGTATACATTTTTATTTAATAGTAAGCAAACTTGAAAATCTAAACTATACTGATAGAGTAGATATAGGAGTAATGTTTTGATGTAGCTAAAAATGTTTTATTATAATCTAAATTATACTGATTGAGTAGATATAGGAGTAATGTTTTGTTATAGCATTATGGTCTTGGATTGGAAGATAATAAATTACCCTCTAAATAATACAAATTAATTACCTTTTCCAACCGTTTTGACTTTTTGAATCCTTCCCAAATGTTGCATTTTGTTAATTAATTTGAAGCGGAGAAGTTTCAAAAGAAAAATGTTTAAAGTCTGGCATTGTTAAAAACTTTGCTAAACTTCAATAAAGTATTGTTTATACTGGAGTTAACTTCATTGGTGTATTTATTTACAGTCTTCGAGAGTTACATACATTTATATATAATTGTATATAACCCCATATTGTTTGCTAAAAAAATGCATTAATACACAATAATACTAATATTGTAATACGTTTACACTATGTAATGAAAAAGCTACAAAGTATAAACATCATAGAATGTTTACTGAATCAATTTCTGGTAAAACCAATATATTGAGACATTCTGCCAACCAAACATGTGTTAACCCACTAGGTGATATCAGTATTGGTTCTCCTGAATATGATTGTGTTTAGAAGAGTCTGTGTAGTCAGCTATATAAAAGCCACTATATTTAGTGGACCCTTCCCTGCTACTCAATCGCTAAAGACTTCCAAGAACTTCGAATTGAATTATCGGAAGCTGCAAAACCACTGGGCTTTATTTGCTTTAATTGCAATCTGTAAATTGCTCAGAATCTATTTACTGACACGTACAGTGCATAAGACAGCAAATCCAGTGTACAAATTGTAAAAATATTATTTATGATTACCGTAGCTTTCATACGTTTTTAAAACGTCTACCTGAAAGCATGGGGCATATTAGACCGAATTAAAGGAAAATAGAAATTAACTGAACACTTGTGAAATTATTAACATTATATTATTGTATATTGTAACTTCATTTGTATACATAATGCCCATTCCGTTGAAATAAAGAAATGGACTTTCAAAACTAAATTCCATGTTACTGGTTTACAAAGCCGGACGGACGGATGCCTAGAACAGAGACTTTCCAATCGTTTTTAACATAAATATTATACGATTTCTAACTTAACCATCCATTTTAAATTTAAGCTGCGATATTCGACCCTACTTCATCGGTAGGTGGAATGAACCTTCATTTGATCAATAGCTTTCGCACTGGGGTGAAGGTGCAAATATTGGAAATGAATGCGGGGGAAGAATTGTTTATATTTTAATATAAATGTAAAGATAGAGACAAATTGATAAATAAACAAGTAAACTTCGACTCTGGTGGCACATTTAGGAGCTTGTATCCGGAACTTCCGTTAAGCAATAGGATTTTGGTTCCGGACACCATTTTGGTTCTGTCATTGGCCTGATAATGACCGGTGTGATTGGTCGAGATCAAGAACCTTATACCATATGTTATATATGTTTACCGTCTGTTATGTGAATCAGTATAAGTGTAAATATATTCCTAAGTGTTGTAAGACGTCTGTTATTAAATAAATATATAAAATGGTATTTTATTTAGAGCGTTTTTCTTGAACATTACATGGTTTTCAAAACAACTCGAGTAACAAAAATTGTTAACACAAAGCTATTTAAAACAAAAATTACCTAATAAAATTATTGGATAATCGAAAGAAGTGAAGTTTATCCTTATACATGACTTTACTGCTTAGACTGGTAAGAGAATCGACTCAACTGGCGTGTCTGTGACCAAAATAACTCGAAAACGCCTCCACAGGTAAACTTCAAATTTTCCAGATAAACTTAACAGTACAAAACCTCGGTCCAGTTCGTTATTCAGATAATTTCTTTCAGTATTGATAAAATTATCTTAAAACCAAACATATTTGTTCTCCATAAGAATAACATTGGAAGCTATTTTAGTGGTACTTGAATCGTTAACATTTAGCCAACGTCTATGTTTAAACAACAGAGTAATAATAGTTAGTTTACTAAAGTATAATTTGTTATACTGAATAACAAAGGGTTTTCACACAAAAAAATACAAGAGATATAAATTGAAGTATATTTTTAAGTTGTGAGCATATTTCTTATTTTATAAAATTATTAAGTGTACTTTATTAAACAAATATCCATACAGTTAATATTCCTTTAGTGTGCCTACTCTGTGTAAATAAGGTCAGTCGTTGGAGGCGACGACGCGACGCCGACGGGGCGACGAGTAACAGTGGCAGACGACGCGTGTGGCAGATGGCAGATCGAAAAACTCTAAATAACTTTTCAAAATAGATGACTGTAGATACTGATATTAACTTATAAAATAGTTTGTTTCATTACATTGTCTTAGACAATTGGTAATATTGTGATTGTCATGTGTAAAAAGTACAAAGCCTCAATTTGTCTAGAAAGCTTTGATCAAGTTAGTCACAGTAAGCCCAACCTTAAATTTATTTTGTAGCACAATTATTTGCTAGGTTATGTTTTCACTAAATTAATAATAAAAATTTTCTACATTAACTAAAATACCTTACCAGTAATTTTGTAGCCAACCACAATAAAAGCTATAGACTATTCTAACCAAACAGCCTTTTTTGGAAGGTTATCTTAAATGATTTGGCATAGCCTAGAGTTGGATTACAGTAAGAGTAAGCCGACACTAAACTGATAATACAACTGTTCTAAAATACTTAAACACATTACCAGAAATGTTGTAGCGAACCAAAATAAAAGCTTTGAACTATTCTAACCAAACTAAGCCTTTTTTACAGGTTATCTGAAATTATTTGACATATCCTAGGTTTGGATTACAATGAGCTGTTTTCGTTATAAACTTGGACCTATGGCTATGAAATGTAGGCATATACACTTAGGCTACTTGCCATTTTAGAAGTTTCATACGTCGTTACGGTCTTGGACCAACCAATGTTTATAGCATTTAATTTCATGATAGCCTAGGCTTTTGAAACAATATATTGAAATCCCATTTTTTCATCTAAATTACTAGACCTGATGACTTATTCTTAATCCTTAAGGATATTTTGACTAGGCCTATGGAAATTGTAACAATAGTTCTTTTAGGAACCTCGCTGTTCTCTTAAAAGTTACATTAATCACACTGACTAGCCCAAAATACTCTATTTGTACTACGATAACGCACCCATACCAATCCTAACAACAAACCATGCCTCAAACCTACAATTTATTTTTAAAATAAATAAATTTACGGATTTATATACAACATTTCCTTTTATAAAAACGAGTGATAAAATCAAGTGACTTTGATAAAGTGGGAACAAATGTATGAATATTTTCCTTCGGGTAAAAAGTTAGGTCTGCGACGGGATCCGAACCTGCGACATTTTGCTCTGAGAGCCAGTGCGATACCAACTGAGCTACCGCGATAAGTAGATATGAAGTTACTGTCAGTATAGCATTATAGATGTAAAACCCGGATTCTGACGGCAGTTCAATGATACCGGAATGTGTTCTGATGATGTTACTCAAATCAGATCTTCAATTTTTATGAGACTAGATTTAAGTTTGATAATGTGTTTCGATTATACTTATACGTGAAGAATGAGCGTACACCTAGTACAATGTTATATGACTTAAAAATAACAAAATTGACCTGATAAAAAACAAAGTCTTTTAAATCTGTACACTTAATAACGCATTTTGCAATATTTTTTAAAGTCTTTTAACTGACAATTTCATGGCCGATAGTGGACGACAGAGAGGTATGGAGATTTGGGGCAAAATAATAAAAACCATTACGAGCGGACACACAGCGCACACGAGTCATCTCAAGCATGTTGTCCTGCCTGGTACCCCGGTAACGCATTTCGGAACGGGTTCTGAACCTCTCTCTCAAATATTTCGGTATCTCCTCAGTCAGGACTTTACGAACGAGAAAAGAAGTGGGGAGAAAGCATAAGTCAGCCATCGGCAATAAGCCAAGGGTTTTCCGCTCTAGTGAAATGTGGTCAAATTTCCTCAGTCCACAAACGTACCTGACACACATGTTCTGCACTCTCTGCAACCGGTCCATGTCACCTAGAGATACAACAATGCCATTTACCGGAATACAATACTCAAGTATAGAGAGCACCAAAGCCTGCACAAGCCGAAGTTGAGCAGGTGCGGGTAACAAGTGCCGATGCCTGTACAACATTCTCAAACGAGCCATAGCTCTCTGACATACAATGCTTTAATGTCCAAAGAAGGAAAGTCTGGCATCAAACTGAAGTCCAAGACGTTTGGGAGAGTTAGACTCTTTTTTTATTTATTTTTACTTTACCTATCGCTTAAAGTGTTTAAAACTACACTACGTTTCGGGAGGTAAGGAAACTCCTCCCGTTATAAAGTGAACCCTACTTACATCTAAATATCAAGTTATTACACCTAACTAACCTACATTTTATTTTTTTATTTTCTTAATCTTTTGTTTTACATTTTAATATATACTAACACAAAAATAACAAATACATATACAAAAAATCAAATACAATACACTAACACAACATTTATATATACGAACAAATGGAAAACTGACACTACGTTACCTGTTTTGCATCGTTGCCAAACGACGGCAAAAAGGGAAACATCACTCTCACGTCAACCCATTACCAGATCGCGCACTCGACTAGTGGCTAGTGGTAGTGGAGGGGGGAGAGTCGTTACTCCCACCTACCACCAGGGGCACGTGACGACACAGCTGTGGCTACCCCCCCATCTCACGGGGGGATGGGCACAGCTGTGCCCATCGACGGGCACATAACACGGAAACCAAAAACTACACGATTCCTCCCAGAATGCTACACGGGCACTCATACGATATTCTCATAGAGATTACCGCATGCCTTCAAGGTGAGCATTGGGAACTAGTCATGCAAACAGGTCGCCGTGTTTCCTCCAAGGGCGATCACGGACGCAAGTGTCGTAGCCACATTGGATGGACTGTAGACGCGGGAGCAACTGGAACACAAGGAACTGGTGTGTGTTTGTGAAATGGTTTTTAATTAAGGGAACCCATAGTGGCCTGTCATCAATACTACTCTGACTTATCGGATTTTTATGTAATTTAATTCCCTTCAACAAACTTTCTTTTATAATTGTGAGACTCATGATGTATAATTTTTGCCTCTTCCCAACTAAATTTATGATCATTTCCCTAGGCGTGTTTTGCCAATTTAGATTTTACTATTTCGCCATTTTTTGTGTTTCTTTTACGTTCGTTTATACGAACTTTTAGTGGCCTTTTAGTTTCTCCTATATATATATTCCTATATATTCACATTTGATACTGTAGATAGTTTTTTGAGGCTTGTTCTTCATTTCTCGGTTTTACTTTAGTTAGTTGCTGTCTCTAAGTGTTTACCATTTAAAAGCTGTTATGATCTTATGTTTTCTGGCAACTCACCTTAATTTTTCCGACAGTTTTGGGACATATGGGATGCTTATGACAGCTGTTGGTTTATCCACATTTGGAATAGTGTTTGGCTTCGTCCCCCTTTCCTTTTTGCATCTGTTAATTATTTGTTGAGGATAACCATTGTTTTGTAACTCTTGTGAAATTTTATTGTGATCCGCATCTAAAGTTTTCTTTTCACAACAAACTGATTTGGTCCTGTCGAAAAGAGAATAATCTACTGATTCTTTAACTGATTCGCATTGGTTTGATTTCTAATTGAGGTATCGACCTGTGTGTTTTTTCTTTCTAAAAATTTCGGTTTTAAGGGCGTTTCCATTTTTAACTACATTTACATCCAAAAATGCTAGTTTTTTGCCTTGTTATTTTTCTGTTGTGAGTTTAATTGTTTGAAACTTTATTTCAATGCTCAGTAAACTCATCTAACTTTTTATCGCCATGATTCCAGACTGCAAAGACATCGCCAACGTACCTCAGCCTCACTTTCGGTTGAAAACAAGCAGGCGCAACAACTTTCTGCTCGAATTCTTCCATAAATATGTTGGCAAATATTGGTGAAAGAGGCGATCCCATTGCCATTCTCTCATCTTGGCGGAGGATATGGCCCTCCAATTTAAAATTATTTGACTCGGTACATAATTTAAGCAATTCCATAATTACATTTACTGGGATTTTGGTTCTTGTGTTTAAGTTTTGGTCATTGTGTAACCGTTTTTCAATGATTTCTAGTGTTTGGTTTATTGGGATATTAGTTAAAAGACTTTCAACATCAAAACTAACTAACATGTCCTTGTCTGAAATTTGCATGTCTTTTGTGATTGCTACAAAATACTTTTTGTGTTTGTTACATGTGATTCAGTATTTCCTGACAAAGGTTTGAGTATGGGCAGGAGAAATCTACATAGTTCTCTACTTGGGGAGTCTCTTGAATTTAACAATGGGTTTCAGAGGAACACCTTCTTTGTGTATTTTTGGTAGCCTATACATGTGTGGAGTTTTTAAGTGGTGTGGTTTAAGTCGTTTGCGCTGTGCGTCTGTACAAAATTCTTTGTGTTTTCTGAGAGTATTTTCGATTTAAGTTTCATAACTTTTAGTTGGGTCCTTCTTTACTAGTGTGTATTTTCCAGCTTTAAGAACATCCTGAATTTTATGCGAATAATCAACTTTATTTATTAACACAGTTGCATTTCCTTTGTCGGCTGGTAAAATCTTTAGGGTTTCTTCCTTTTTTAAAGCATTTAAGGCCTCTTTTTCATTTCTTGTTATGTTCGGTTTCACTGGTTTTACATTTTTAAGTGCCGCACTGGCCTCACTTCTGAATTGATCAGCTACATCCTCAGGGAGCTGGGTTTTCACCGATTCAATACCAGTAATGAAATCAAGTATGTTTACGGCTTTTGGAGCTACAGCAAAATGTAGGCCTTAGAAAGTAGTTGCATTTCGTCAAAGTCTTTTCGACAGGGCCAAATCAGTTTGTTGTGAAAAGAAAACTTAGAAGCGGAGCACAATAAAATTTCACAAGAGTTACAAAACTATGGTTATCCTCAAAAATAATTAACAGAAGCAAAAAGGAAAGGGGGACGAAGCCAAACACTATTCCAAATGTGGATAAACCTACAGCTTTCATAAGCTTCCCATATTCCCAAAACTGTCGGAAAAAATTAGGCGAGTTGCCAGAAAATATAAGATCATAACAGCTTTTAAATGGTAAACACTTAGAGACAGCAACTAACTAAAGTAAAACCGAGAAATGAAGAACAAGCCTCAAAACTATATATACAGAATCAAATGTAAATGTGAGTGTGAATATATAGGAGAAACTAAAAGGCCGCTAAAAGCTTGTATAAACGAACATAAAAGAAACACAAAAAATGTCAAAATAGTAAAAACTAAATTGGCAAAACACGCCTAGGGAAATGATCATAAATTTAGTTGGGAAGAAGCAAAAATTATACATCATGAGTCTCACTATTATAAAAGAAAGTTTATTAAAGGGGCATTAATTAAATTACATGAAAATCCGATAAGTCAGAGTAGTATTGATGACAGGCCACTATGGGTTCCCTTAATTAAAAACCATTTCAGTCTAAAGTCACCCCACAAACACACGCCAGTTCCTTGTGTTCCAGTTACTCCCGCGTCTACAGTCCATCCAATGTGGCTACGACACATGCATCCGTGATCGCCCTTGGAGGAAACACGGCCACCTGATTGTATGACTAGTTCCCAATGCTTACCTTGGAGGCATGCGGTAGTCTCTATGAGAATATCGTACGAGTGCCCGTGCAGCATTCTGGGAGGAATCGTGTAGTTTTTGGTTTCCGTGTCATGTGCCCGTCGACACAGATGGGTGGGTAGCCACAGCTGTGTCGTCACGTGCCCCTGGCGGTAGGTGAGAGTAATGGTTCTCCCCCCTCCACTACCGCTAACTACTAGTCAAGTGCGCGATCTGGTAGTGGGTTGACGTGAGAGTGATGTTTCCCGTTTTTGCCGTCAGCTTGGAGGCAACGATACAGGACAGGTAATGTATTGTCAGTTTTCCATTTGTTCGTGTATACAAATGTTGTGTTACTTATTGTATTTGATTTTTCGTATATGTATTTGTTTATTTTTGTATTAGTATAAATTAAAATGTAAAATAAAAAGATTAAGAAAATCAAAATAAATGTACTAGGTTGGTTAGGTGTAAGAACTTGATGTTTAGAAGTAAGTAGGGTTCACTTGATAACGGGAGGAGTTTCCTTACCTCCCGAAACGTAGTGTAGTTTTAAACACTAGAAGCGATAGGTAAATTCCAAATAAATAAAAAAATAAAGAGTTAGACTCGTTCAGTAGGTACACAACCGAGGGACACGGCAGACAAGGGTGGGGATTGAGAACCTTGCCAGCCGGAACATCCCGTATTAAATAGAAATACAAAACTACTCAATTGGTAACACAACCTGCATTAAGGTATTAAGGTGGAACCTGTATTAAGGTGGAAGAACCTTTCTTCGATTCGAGAAATAGATCTATATCGGAATAAATCCATAGTATATAATTCCGTTGTTTCCTGGAGCTAACGTACACAAGCTCGTAAAGCAAATCGAATCTTCAAAAGCCCACCAAAAGCCGTCACATTCGATTCCCCTGCGTCTGACAGGGTTTCAGAGATTCAGCGTTGGCAGCCGTACATAAAACCGTTCTATTTAATTTACCGCTTTCAAATAAACACTCCCTGACGATTTCTAAGAACTCCTTTATGCACTGTAAAAGGTGGTTGAATAACATTCAAGGTAGAAAATATTACATTTTAAAAGTTGAATTAACTGCAAATTACGGCACTACACAGAAGTTACCGGTGAAAAAGAACTTATGAGAAATCTTACAAACGACTTTATTAGGAAGTTTTATATCTCTCTCGAGCTAGCTTTAAATCAGTTTAGAAGTTCGTACAATAATCAACTATATATTTGGCTAATTCACTAAAAGCCTTAAGATTTTTTTTAATATCACAACTCATAACTATATACGGTAGTATAAGTTTTAATGTTACATTACTTACACATTCTTTTGTATATGTACGTACAACGTAAATATAATCTATATACTTATACATACGTACGTGTGTTTCAAAGTGGCGTACTAAACGTTTGCGCTCATTATATTCCTAAAACAAATGTAATATACTAAACAAATGATAGGGAAGGTACGTGAAAAAAATTGTAAGTCGTGCCTAAATATTAATTCGTATAAAATTTATAAATATTGCCGAAATATAAAGATAACTATAAATTTACCCGACAAATAGTTGTTAAATATTCAGGAGTGGTTGTCTACAGTAAATGAGGCTAGATGAGACGAGTTAAGGCTAGGAATCCAAATGTAAGCTATTCACACTGTTCCAGTAAGTGAAAGAGGGTAGCCCGATTAGTCTCTTGCTAATCGACGACATTTTATGACCAATAGTAACGCTATTGAGCTTTCTAGTAACTCGCACATTTAGTTGATTACGGGAATTATCCTGTGACCTACTCGCTGCTGTTATCTCTTGTCAATAGGTAAAACAGATATGAAAACTATAACTGCGGGACGAAAAAATCACTGACCATTATAACATATTAAATGTTAATTTAATGATTATAATTCGTTAAAGTACTATCCTTAAACATTCCTCAGGTCTTCCAAAACACCACCCTTAACATTGTGTGTCATTGCAGTCAGTTGTCAGTTCTCTCATTGGCCTGATGATGACCGGTGTGACTGGTCGAAATCGACAGCCTAGTACCATCTTTTATAAATGTTTACCGTCTGTATGTGAATCAGTATAAGTGTAAATATATCTTAAGTGTTGTAAGACATATTTTATTACATCCCGTAAGTAATAACAACACGTAATATGCTAATAAAAAAGTTGTTTACAAACAACATATGTTGTTTAAACAACATTATGGTTTTTATGGTTCGAGTTAAACTTAGAACTCGTTTATAAACCATAACGCTTCGTTTGCTTTGAAAACGTAGCTAAAGGAGTTCATTACTACTGCTAACGGCTACATACATTTATATTATCTTACCGAACGAACCGTAAGTCATTTTCATAATAATGTTTGTACTGGTAATGTTTTTTCGAACAATTTATAAAAATATATAGAAGGGTTAAACTACTTTGTGTTCCGTCAAAGTGATTGTGAATGAATGTTTGTAAAATTAATGCAAACAATATTTTTATCTAATTTACTAAAATGTGTTACACGGTCAAGCTAAATGTTGTTTTTATGTTGTAACAGCAGTCACAACATTATCAAACCAAACAACACGAAAGCAAGGTACAAGCGAATGCACACCATGGCAACCCGAGTGATGACAAATGTTCGAATCATTGATTATCCAACTAATATTATAAATTTGAAAGTTTGTACGTTTATTTGTATGTTGTTTAGATGTTTGTGGCTCACTCAAGCTCTAACCACTGGACTGATTCAGCTAAATTTTGACAGAGAGATACTTGTTAGTCC